>QRDG01000324.1:70279-571464 GCA_012064385.1 Puccinellia tenuiflora | reverse complement strand
TTATCATGGCTACGCCGAGCGCCGTTTGATTTTGCAGAATCAGCATCAGATCATGGCTCATCTTCAGATGCCTCCACCGCCACCTGAGCAGCAGGTTCAGCCCCTTGTTCGCTACAAGAACTGGAACAGCCAGTATGTGGACTGGACTGTTGATGTGCCTGAGGATGATGACAGTGAGGAGGAGGAGGAGGAGTCCGAGGCCACGGCTTCGGAGTGATCTTTCTGGGACGTTTGTAGCATCGCTCTTTTCCCTTTTTGGTATCTTGATGCCAAAGGGGGAGAAGTAGTTCTTAGGCTTTCGGGTGTTTGCATGGGTTGGGCACGAGCTTCTCTTCGCCTTATTTGCCTCTTCTAAGCTTGTGCTATGTATCTTTCCTTTTCGTACGTTGAACTTTGTGATGTGTGGTGTAAGACATGCAAACCGCTGTGATCTACTTCATGTTATATCTCTTATTGTGTTATATATGCTCCTATCTAGGGGGAGCTCCCGTCGAGGGGGAGCCCCATTTATTCTTGTGTGTGTGTTGTCATCAATCACCAAAAAGGGGGAGATTGAAAGAACATCTCTTAGTTTTGGTGATTTAATGACAACACATATTATGGGCTAATCATATTTGGTTAAGTGTGTTGACAGGTTTTTTAGGTGGTTAGACCCAGTTGGTGAAAAGATCGAAGTTATGATCCTCGTCGAAGAAGAAGGATAGGGTTTCTGTTGTTTCAGGACCGGAAGTTCCGGCCCTCTGGGCGGAATTTCCGGTGGGCGAAAATTCCGGCCTACGGGCGGAAATTCCGGCCCTAGAGCGAAATCGACTAAGTCATCTTGGGATCCCTCTCTGGAGGGGTCCCGGAACTTCTCCCCGGAAGTTCCCCCGGAAATTCCGGTGGGGCGGAAATTCCGGCCACCTGGCCGGAAGTTCCGGCCCGTGGAAATTTCGGGTGGAAAAACGACTAAGTCATATTTGGGATCCCTCTCTGGAGGGGTCCCGGAACTTCCCTCCGGAAGTTCCCCCGGAAATTTCCGGCGGGGCGGAAATTCCGGCCTCCAGGCCGGAAGTTCCGGCCCGTGGAAATTTCGGGCGGAAATATGGCTAAGTCATTTTTGGGATCCCTCTCTGGAGGGGTCCCGGAACTTTAATCCGGAGGTTCCCCCCGGAAATTTCCGTAGGGGCGGAAATTCCGGCCTGCTGGCCGGAAGTTCCGGCCCCCTGGAAATTTCTGTGGGATTTCGACTAAGTCTTTTCGGGGAACCCTCTCTGGAGGGGTCCCGGAGGTTGTGGGCGGAAACTCTCCCCGGAGATTTCCGGCCCACCGGAAGTTCCGGTGTTATGGCCGGAAGTTCCGGCCCCAGTCCGGAACTTCCGGCCCTTTAACCCGGAATTTCCGGCCTCCCGACTCCTGTAACGGCTAGAAATCCTGGAGGGGTATAAATACCCCTCCACCTACCTCCAGCCCCCTAGCTCTTGCATCCTCTCTCCTCATTAAAAGCAAAAGCTCATAATTGCAAGATCTCTCAACTCCTCCAACCAAAAGCTTTGATTCTTGGAGGATTGAAGGAGGAGGACCCGATCTACATCTTCACCAAGCCGTTTTTCATTTCCCCCTCATTCACTTGAGGGATTTCTCTTCTAGGATTAATTTGTGTTAACCTAGATTCTTGTGCTCACTTGTTGTTGTAATTGTAACAGAGTGTTGATTTGGGAGCCCCCAATTAAGTTGTGGGTGTGTGCCCCAAGAACGTTGTAAGGGCTCCGGATTCCGCCTTGAAGGACTCCGATAGTGGAAGGTGAACTAGGCCTTTGTGGCGAGGTTCATCGGAGAATAGGGTGAGGCCTTTGTGGCGTTGAGTAGGCCTTCGTGGCGAGATCACACCCCTCCAATGAGACGTACTCCCTTAACAAGGAGGAACTCGGGAATACATCCTTGTCTCCGCGTGCTTCCATTTCGGTTATCTCTTTCCTCCCTTATCTCCGTATTGTGTTTCTCGCTTAGTTGTTTTTGTCCTTGTCATATAGATAAATTCACCGTAGTTGCATATCTAGAGAATTTATCTTTTATGTCAAGCCTAAATTGAAAAAGAAATAAAAATTGGATAGCACCTATTCACCCCCCCTCTAGGTGCTTATACGATCCCCTTTCAGGAGCCAGGTGAACAAATTCTATCAAGCTCAATCAAAGTCGTAAAAATAAATCTAAAAAGGAAATATTGGCACAAAAAAAAACACATATTGCAATCCCTAGTTTGGGGTCTAACAGTAGTGAAGCAACAAGTCTTTTCATGTTCATGTGGTTTATGCTAAATTATTATATATGAACCAAGATTCATACCGGATGGTTACGAGGTGCTGATACCTACCATCCTCGGCCACTCGAGTTCGAGTGCTAGCGTCCGCTCACACCTGCGTATACATAAAAAAATCTAAATAATTGTGGCATTGCTAAATTATCATAGTACTACACTAGTAGGACTGAATCATTTAAACTCATAAATGCTTCTTCTTTTTCATTTTAGCCAGGGCCACGAAATAGTTATCAGCACGCTATTTCGGCGCTAATAGCACGTTATAGCACGCTATTTCGGCGCTAATAGCACGTTATAGCATATTTAGAGGGTACATGCTATATTTTACTACATTTGCTCGCTATGAAGCTATTCGCGTAATAGCACGCTATATCGCGCTAAAACATCGTAACGTTATAGCACGTTATTTTCCCAACAAAAAAAAAACAATTTTCCACCTTAGAAAGAAGTTGCTGCCTTTTTTATAGTGGTGATAAACTATAATTTGTTGGTTCATCTTCTAAATCAGAAATTGACATCGCTATTGTTGAGTTTCTAAATAAATAATTTATACTATATATATTGTTGCTTCTTAGGATGTTGATTTTAGGCTTCTAAACAGTTTGAGAATAATTTTTATATTTGGTTATGCATATATTGTTTCTTTATTTTTATTGAAATCAATTATTTTTGCACTATAGCTGTTATTTTGTTCAAAACGCTATTTTAATATAGCACGTTATTAGCACGGTATAGCATGCATAGCATCTCGAGGAGGCTGCCGCTATTTGTGGTAGCACGCTATTTTTTTTTAGCTTGCTTGAGACCCTAGAAGCGCTCGCTCCTTCTCGCTCGCACGGTCACCCCGAAGAGGACCAAAAGTCCAAAAGGCCCAAACCCACTCCCATTCCCCCCGTCACGCGTGCCCGGACCCTTCCTCGCCTCCGACTCTGACCATCTTCACCCAACCCAGCCGACCAAATCGACGCACGAGGGGGCGCCATGGAGCCGGCGGCGGAGAGGAAGGTGCCCGAGCAGGAGGAGCAGCTGCAGCCATCGCACGCCCGTACCGAGGACGCGCCGCCGGCCGCCGTCGAGGAGGAGGACGAGGCGGAGGCGGAGGAGAACGAGCGCCGCAACGCCGAGCTCAAGGCCGGCCTCCACCCTCTCAGGGTAAGACCCCGCCGCCGCTAGATCTAAATCCTGCCACCAGTTTCCCTTCCAGTAGTGGGCGGAACCTTTGAATCTCAGAAAAAGCTGGGTTTAACAAGCCGTGTTCTGTTCCGCAGCGCAAGCTCGTGCTCTGGTACACGCGCCGGACGCCCGGGGCGAGGTCGCAGTCGTACGAGGACAACATCAGGAAGATCGTCGATTTCAGCACTGTACGTCTCTCTCTCACACAGCAGGTTGTTCTGAGGGGATTTCTTATTTCGGTCAGTGCAGCTGACTGATTGATGGCTGCTACTGTTTGGATGGCATGTTACTGTAGGTCGAGTCGTTCTGGGTTTGCTACTGCCACCTGGCGCGCCCGTCTGCTCTTCCGAGCCCCACGGACCTGCATCTGTTCAAAGAGGGTGTCCGTCCACTCTGGGAGGTATTTACCCAGAACACGCTGTTGTTTCTGAAGTCATGGTTTTGTTTCATGTGTGCCAATGCTTCTAGGGGTTAAAGTTGTTTGCTTGGGCAGGATCCTGCAAATCGGAATGGTGGCAAGTGGATTATACGGTTCAAGAAAGCTGTTTCTGGTCGTTTCTGGGAGGATTTGGTAAGCTAATGCATTTATTTATGCTCTCATGAGATTGTTGGGTTTGTAAATTTGGTCATCATACCCATACTTTTGTTGTTGTTCCTTATCTCCTCAATTAGGATTTCTTGCCTGAGCCACCATGATGTACCACACATAAGCCTGCTTGATTTGTAGAATGACCTGGTTTACTAATACTATTTAGTTATTTCCATCGTGGGATTGTCCGGTGATGTTTTCTTGTTCACGACCAGTCTTTGATTGCACTATAACCATGTGGGATGCCAAGGAGAGTTAGTGATGGATCTAACATTTCATTGCCCAAGCCAAACAAGAATTTAAGGTCTAGAGTTGGAACTGGATAATCCTTGTTTCGTTTATAGAGTGGAGTTAGTTTTTTCTTTAGCATGCCATGCCTCACGAGCCATGACCACAGTGCCAATAGACAATGAAGTATAGGGCCATGGCACATGGGATAACTCATGATGGACCCATATATCCCAATATATGTCCATCTATTAAACCAAACAGCCCTCTAGCGCGTATATACCAACACAAGCCTGCGACCTAAGGTACTATTATGGTGGTTTTCATGTTTAACACTTCGTTCGTTGAAGCAAGTGGTTCAGCATAAAAAAAGGTTAGGCAGAGCCAGTGAATTAGCAGCCTTCCAAAATGGCAAATGCCCTCTCCTGCAGTTACCGTTGCCCGCTTTCCTATGTGTGCATGCCATATGCTATAGTTTACATAGGTATGAGCCGAGTGCGGCGTTTTGGAGGCCGAGCTCCATGGAGCTCGGTTTAAAAAATAAATTAAAACCGCATTGTTTTGTTTCAAAAAATCCTGAAAAAAATTATGGTCGTAGATAATTTTGTGATCCACCACTATGAAAAATTTCAATCAGAAATTCCTTGTATTCTGTTCTAGGCAAAAAAGAGAAATTTGCAGATCTGAATCGGTGAACAGTGCGCAATCTTAAAAATTTGAAATCTGGCCAGATTTCTCTTTTTTGCACAGATCAAAATCTAACGAGTTTGTGGTTGAAAATTTTCACATTGATGGATCATAGTATTCTCCACCACTATGATTTTTTTCATAATTTTTTGAAACGAAAATTTGCGGATTCGAATTTTTTTTGGAGACCCGAGCTCCATGGAGCTCGGGCTCCATTTGCACTTTCCGGGTCTGAGCCATATTTGTTTACTATTTACCATTGTCATTTTAATTTGATCTTCTGGTTAGCAATTGTATCTTTTTTGTTTGAAATTCCTTACCTCAAACACTTGATCTGGTGCATAAATGCTTAACTTTGGCAGTAATATTTCCCCATAAATACTCTTGAAATCAAGATTGTAGATCTCATGCATACCTCCATTAGTAAACTGTATGCATCACTAGTACAATAGACTCAGTGAGTTTAAAAATTCGAAACAAGATAAGCATCTATGGTATTGTTCCCCTCACAAAAAAAAAAAACCCTATGTTTTCGAATGGTCGCCTCGCCAAGCTGATATTTCTGTGTATTATGCTGCTGAATAAAAAAAAAAGGTTCAAAGAGCTAAGAGAAACCTATGGATATGTGGATGCCTTATATCAGTTGTTGCCACACTTCGCTCTTGCTACTAATATACAATGCCTGTTTAACACGATATATTTTTGTCTTACTTATTTGTCTTGAGTAGACTTGTGGATGCTGCATGGTTTCCATTTTTAGGGACAAAATATGAGGTTACTAATTTTAGATAGGAAAATATATGTGTTGCATTTGCTCATAATTGGTTGAATTAAGGAAATGGCACGACATCTTCATTCTTGTGTTTTCCTAGTGAAACTGTTTGACTTAGAGCCCTCACCTTTAGCTCTTCTTGCATGCTCTCTTGCTACTTGCAACAAGTAGGTTTATCATTAATCTCTGCCACTAGCTTGCTCTTTCACACCTGCTTTTCATTGATGCCACATTCACACCAAGCTCTGTTTTTCTTTGCTCATTCGCATTTAATTTTCTGAGTTGCTTGTCCATTGTTATGTTATTTCTGCGCTTTCCTTGCCGTCGTTGTGTAGCTAGTGTCAGGCTTATGCCACTCACCTCAGACAGAGCTCTGCTTTCTTGTTTACGCAGCCCATTTAGGGTTCCATTGCCTCCTTTCAGCATGGAATGCTTGCTTTGCATACCCTTTGATGTGGCTGTTCATTCATGGGAATTGTTCCAGCCTGCTAAAGGTTCTTTCGTGGTTTGTCCTTCCATTCACTGTCTGCAACCATAACCATTCAGTTTTACAATGCCCCGAGGAAAATACCCGACTGTCCAAAATGTGTTACGTGATTATTATTTTTGTATTAAACAGGTCCTGCAGCTGTCTATGGTTTGAATTATTATTATTGTTGCTTACCATGTTTATATCTCTAGGTGCTGGTTCTAGTGGGTGATCAACTTGATTACCAGCGATGATGTTTGTGGTGTGGTGCTCAGTTGCCGTTTTCAATGAAGACATTCTGAGCGTCTGGAATCGAAATGCATCAGACCACCAGGTTTGTGACATCACTGGATGCTTTCTATGACTATGGCGTTTGGATTTAGACTATGTTGTTTGCTGATGTTTATTTATTTCAATGTGTTGTTCGCTCATGGTTATTTATTTTCCATGTTATTCACTCGTGTTCTTATGCCTTGCAGGCTGTGATGACACTAAGAGATTCGATCAAGAGGCATCTAAAGCTGCCACATACCTATCTGATGGAGTACAAACCACACGACGCCTCGCTGCGAGACAATTCGTCATACAGGAACACATGGCTGAGAGGGTAAAATCTCCTCCATGTTGTGAGAAACTAGTTACCCGCCTTCTTCTGAACTACAGTAGATCCTTGTGGATCTCCAGTTCCGACTTTCCAGCCCGAGCTGTTATGTATTCAGTATGCAGAACTCTGTCATGCTAAGTGCTATCCAGAATTTCAAATGTCCATGTATCAATTTTTATGGCACTTCGCTCCTATTGTTGTATGGTTGACTCGTTTTAACAAAGTACTCCCTCCGTTCCAAATTATAAGATGTTTTAGATATTTCAATGTGGATAACATAGACACAAAACTGAATGAATAAACACACTAAAACACGTCTATGTACATGTGCTTCAGAAAAAAAAATAGAACATTTTATGAAATAGAGGGAGTGTTTAGGTGGATCTTTGAACTTTTGCATTCACGCCTTTTAGAAAGAGCCGCTAAATTAAATTCTCTTTTAGGCGAAGGAAGTATGACCGCTTTACCAATAGTTGAGACTCAATCGCTATTGTGGATTGTGCATTTCGGCTACGTGAATTATGACAGAAGTAGCCGGGATGAGATATTTGAATCTCGGGGCCAGCTAGAATAGTTTGGTCAGCAATGCCAGGTCCGGCACGATGGATGGATACAAATCCTGGCTCACTTTCCAGTTACCCGGGTTCTGGTTCAGCGATGAGTTGATAAATCATCGAAATCATTCCTTAAAAAAAAACAATATATTAAGCTAGCAAGTTGCCTCATTAAAAACCTTACAGTCTCCTGATAAAAAAAAAGAGTGCGTCTGAAACTTGCGTTTGAAACTTGCTTGCTTTAACCATCCACAAGAGTTACATCGTTTAAGAGTTTATCCAAAATGAAACTAGGGGGTTCATCGACCCAATTACAAGAGATTTTAGAATCAAAGCAATGTTTCGCTAGCTCATGAGCAACTCCATTTGCTTCCCTCGGACAATGGGCGAATATAACACTTCCAATCGAAGCTGCAAGATCAACATAGTGTGCAAAAATTGCTGCTGGTTCGCTCCACCAGACTGCATCCCCCGTACAAGCCTCAATAATCTCCGTGGAGTCAGATTCTGCTTCGACAACATTATATCCGAGTCTGTTGGCAAGAACCAGACTCTCTCTCATCGTTGTTGCTTCTGCCATTGCCACCGAGGAGATATGTGGCAGAAACGTGGAGGACGACGCAATAAAACTCCCAGTATAATCCCGAAGAACAACTCCCGTAGCTCCTGCGCGAATATCATCAACAAAAGAAGCATCCACATTAAGTTTTACCTGTCTAGTAGCCGGTCTAACCCATTTAGCATTCATCTCAACACTTGTCTTCATTTTAGGTTTGGCAAAATTTGCATCCATAGAAAGGATAGAAAACTTGTATCTATTCAGCGGAGGGGCATCTTCACCATGTGTACGACGACGTCTAATCCACCACAAGTACCAACATGCAATGGTAATGGGAATCAGATATTCAAAAACAACAGAACCAGATCGATTGGTGGCCTGACAAGCTTCCTCAATAAGGTCAGGTAGATTGAACGCACACCAAAGCTCCTGTGCAGCCGGGCAACGGAACAGAAGATGTAAAACGTCCTCTGCCCCTTGGTGACAAATAGAACAAGCGCCACTCACAGGAATATGGCGGTTAGCGAGGATGCAGTTGAGCGGTAATATCGCATGTACCCTCACTCTCGCATCAGACAGCTTTTTCTTACTTCTCGCATCAGTTATCTTATACTCCCTCCGTCTCCAAAAGGATGTCATTTCTTTGTCTAAAGTTGAATGTATCTAGATATTATTTAGTGGTTAGATACATTCAAATTTGGACAAAGAAATGACATCTTTTTGGGACGGAGGTCACGGTGGGATGGGTAAATGGGCCAAGCCCGCGTTTCCCACGCTGGCCCATGATAGTGCAATGGGCCTCGTTCCCACCAGCCTACTTTCCCTAGCCTCCCCGAAAATTCCTTTTACTTTTATTTTTCTCACTCTGCGAAGACCCACCAGAGTCTCTGTTTTACCGTAGCGTACGCCGCGCCAGTCTCCTTCTCCCTCGCGTCGCGCTCGCGCCCGCCCAAATCCGCCCGCGCTCCCGCTCCACCGCGCGGGAAAAACGTGAAGAGAATCCAGCCCCATCTCCCGCCCTTTACAGCACCACCGCTCCTCCTAGGCCTAGCTCCTCCCAAACCCTAGCTCCGACTGGCCGCTCGATCCCGCCCCGCCCGCCCATTCCGATGTCCGGATCTGCTGACCCCGAGGAGCCGCCGCCGCCGACCCCGACGCCGTCGCCGTCCCCGGCCAAGCCGCCGACCCCGACGCCGTCGCCGTCCCCGGCCAAGCCGCCGCTCTCGCCTTCGTCGTCCAGCGCGAAGCGGCCGAAGAGGTGCGTGCAGTCGAGGCTCTCGTTCGGGTCGGGCAAGTCAGGCGGCGGCGGCGGCGGCGGAGGGGTTGTCCTTCCCGCGCCAGCGGCCGAGGAGGCGGCGGCTGGGAAGGCGGCTGCGGAGGAGCCACCGGAGAAGGGTAAGAGGAGGGGAAGGCCGCGGAAATCAGAGGCGGCCAAGAAGGTACACTGCTACAATTTTCCCCATTCCAGGCTTCCAGCTGTTGTTCCGTGTCTGCTCGGTAGCTGGACTGCTTTAATTCGTCACTGGTGTTGAATTGTGGCCTGTCTTTCCTTATTTCCATGCTGATTAATAAGTTCCTTACGATTTCCATTCTACCAATTTTAACCGGGACACATTTATTCCAAATAAGTACTGTCACGTGGTTCTGTCCCTCTTCTATTTGCTATACTGACGAGATAACGCCCCGACAACCATAATCGGTATACTTTGCCACAAAAAATTATAATAAGTATGTATACATATACACCTTCGACCCTGGAGACTCTGCTTGGGTCTCCACCTGCTGCTTTCTAGCCGGTGTTTGATGCGCCTAGAGGTTCTGTAAGTAGTTTGCAGAACTTTGTTTCCGGCGCTGATGCGCGTGGGCTTAAGACTTGCCCTGGAGGGGTGCTTTTGATGTTGCCTACAACGCTTTGCGAGTGTAACCAGTCATACTATCACATGTTTCATTAATAATAATGAACCGGGGTGAGGCCCCTGTCGCTCTAAAAAAAAATTACACCTCTATGGCCATCTAACATATCTAATCAACACACGCAACTTCAAATCGGAGTGAACTTACTGCTTTCTCAAACATAAATAATTTAAACACACTTACATGAGCTGAAAACCATCATCCTGACCCCTTTATTTGGTTTGACCCGAACCACGTTAGGCTGAGGCCAGCGTACTCACCTGTTAGTTTTTGGGAAGTCATAGAATCTCCTTTACCATGTTGGATTGAAGTGACGCCAGCAGGGGTGCTGCAAATAGATCGAATAGTGCCTGCCTTTTACCACATTTGTATCAATTTGAATATTCTCAATTAATACGGATTTGAATCCATATCTCCTCCCATTGATATAACATGGGCATCTTAGCAGCTCTGTCATTTATATCAATAATAGCTAAGTCTTATTTCATAATTGAAACTTCGAGCCATGTCACTTTGATATGAAATAAATGGGCTGTCACAAGTGATTTAAGCTACATCACTCTATATGGGTTTGTAAAGGATAGGGTAAGACTCTCCCTAGTTGGCTGGTTGGGCTTAGTGAATGGGCTGGCCTGAGGATCAAATGGCAAATTTGACGTAAGCTGTGGAGTGTTTGGGGGGGAGCCTAATCTTGATACGGGTATGGAAAGTTTGGTCGACTTCGAAATGTAAGTTCTTCGCTTGGTTGGTCATAAAAAACAGGAAATGGATGTTGGATCGTCTTCTCAAACGAAGTTGACCAAATTGTGGCCTTTGTCCACTTTGTAAACAAGCGCCAGAAACAGAGGCACGTATCCTTCTCAAATGCCGCTATATGAGAGAATATGGACAACAGTGAAACAATGGACTGTGTCTTCATGATGTGCATCCAACTGCATGACAAAATGAAGACTCAGTGGAAGATTGGTGAACCAACGTGATGGGAAACAGACATCTTGTAGAAAGGTGATGACTTCCCTTACAATGCTAGTCTCGTGGGAGATTCGGAATGAAATTTTAGGGTCTTTCGAAATACCGCAACCCTAACTACAAGATTAAGGAAGAAACAACCATTTTGGGGACGGCGGGTGTGAAACACTTTAGTCTTGAGCTACTTGATACCGGGAGAGTATGCTTTTGTATGAGCCCTTGGTTATGGTCTCGGCAATTTGTACTCAAAACTTCTATAAACCTTCTTCGTAATTATTGGAAATGGCAACTCTTTTGCTTCGTTTCAAAATAAATAAGTTTTAGATTCTTTTGGTTGAATTTCTATGTTATGCATTCAATGAATAAGTACCGCCTGTGATTTTGTTTTCTTTACAAAATACTAATTTATTTAATCAACCTTTATGTAGCCATCTTCACACAAAGAGACCAATGAGTTGGATCCAGGTAGCAACGATGAAGTTATTTCGATTGGTATGTCAATCCTGTAACTGATATACAATATTCTTGCCATTTCTTCAAGTGTTTCACTGGCCCAGTCAGTCATCTTTTCCTTATTTATTTGCTAATTTGTGATTGAGGACTGATGAATACTATCGTGCTGGAAATTTCATTCTTAATATTTATGTTGTTGGATTTCAGACGAGAGTCCTCAGAAAAAGCAGCGGAAAGGTAGAAATCAAGATGCAGCACAAAAGGTGCCTACCAGAAAACGCTGCAAGGTATTGGAATCTACTGATGGTTAGTTCTCTCTCTCTCTCTCTCATCGAGGTGCTGTTACATAGTGCATACAAATCAATTAGCATAAGTATATTATTTTCACTCAGATTTTATGTATTTATTTGGGTTTATTTGTATTCTACTTACATTTTGATTTGGATAATATTATGTACTTGTGATTTTAAATATTTATTGGTTAACTTGTACTCTAGTTTGGCAGAGGTGTAATAATAATTTTTTGTATATGAAGGTCGTGAAAGCTGCCAGCAACTGCACAGCAGTCAGACTGAAGCATCACCTGTACCAATTGATGTACATTTGATCAGTGGGCCTTCTGAAGCAAGACAGTCTGATGACAATGATGCATTAGACAATGAAGATAGGTCACAGGTGATAGTTGACCTAAGGTCAGAGGCGAAGATAGCCGCACAGGTAACTCCAGCACCATGGTCTGCATTGCTCAAATAAGCCGTATGCTCCTTGTCTTGCAAGTGTTTCTGCTACTGTCAAATTTGTTGCGAAGCTCATACTTGCAGCTGACTCCTAAGGAACAATCTCTATCCTATGGAAACAACCTAGCCAAAAATAAGCATCTAAAGTAATCAAATTGGCTAATCCCCAGTTAAAGAAACTAAGCACGTATGAGCAGTAACATCACGCATAACATCTGTAGATATTAGATAATAGAATAAATGCAGTAGGGTCCTCCCTCACTATTAGTGTAAAAGGAGAGAAGAAAGTGAGATCTTCTGTACGTGCACAATTTGTAGTAGCCACCAACGCCAGCTAGAAGTATAGAAATGAGCATTGCTTTGCATCGTGAACTAACTTCTTAAGGCATCAGGTAGAGACCTTTATTGCTCTGCTATTTTCTACTTGTAATCTGAGCTGTATAGCCATGGCCTCATTTGTAAGGCCTTAAAACACCAGTAATGATTATTTAAGAAATGGTCTCTAGTCTCTTTCATTGTTAAAGTGTACCTCTGTGCATGCAACACACCATTTTCCAATGTTTGGGTGACCCTCTTTATTGCCCTTAACTGTTGGATAATGGCTCGTTATCTTAGTATATATCTATCACCTTGTCGGTCCTCTTGTTATGGCCCCAGTGTTTGAGGGAAAAATGAATTTGCATTTGTACGTGTTTTAGTTAATTCATGTTTACCCTGTTGTTTTCTGAAAAAGTATATCATTTGATTTTGTTGACAGGAAATTCGGATGTTATCATCTGGAAAGAAAATGCATCCATTTTTTGCTTCCCGGAAAGTGAACAAAGGTGCTGATCAAGATGTTCTCAATATGGAGGATACAGACTCCCTTTGTGCTACTGAGAGGGACCCACCATTCTGGCCTGTTCATGTTGTGTACCAATTGGAGGTGCGCAGCATATATTCCATACATCTACTTGTAAAATGCACCTCAGTTTGTAATTTATTTTGAGGAGGTTTATTCAATGCAATTGGACTGTACTCTTATTAGTGTGACAGGGTTCTCTTTGTTATTTTGCAGACTAGCATACCAATTCACTGGAGTAAATGGCTGATTATGGAGGGGTCTTTTCTTAATACCAGGGCTGCTGATACATTTGAAAACTCTGTCTCATTCTGCGAGGGCTTTGTGAAACCTTTGACAATAGAATCTAATTGCAAGAGGATGTGTCCAGCCCAGTTGGTTGAGCAGAATGTTACAGATCATACAGCTTCAGGAATGGATTTCCCTAGTTGTTTTAATGAACAAAGTGAAAGCAAGTTTTCTTCTTTGAATGTGGTATAATATTTGTTTTCACGTTTCGTTTATGAAGTATTCAAATGAAGTTGCTTTGTGCTTCTATTACTAGAATTGTATAACTACTAAATTCCTTGTTTTAGCCGTGCACTAATCTAGATTGTTTGACCATTTGCACTGCAGATCCATTTGGACGATGAGAGTTTGTTGACATCTGATTCCAGCCGCCATGCTTCTATTTCTTTTACCAAACACCCGGAAATGATATTGCAAGGATGGCCAGAAGTCAGCCAGAAAGGGTAACAAGCATTTACATATATGGTTTGCCTAAATGTGTGCAAGATCGTTGGCTTTCTGCTAGCCTCCTTAGTTTTGCCTTCATATTTAGCTTGGAAACATCATTAATCATTTGAACTTGTCAGCCCATGAAGCTGCATGTGATAGTTTCTTGGACCAAAAGTCGTCAAAATGGCTAAGCCAAACAAGGCCACACCTTTTTTTTTTGTCAATGTCTGCTCAAGTGATGTCAATCATCATGATATTGATTTGTTTGTATATCTGTTTTTCGTGCTCTTTTTTCCTTGACATAGAATCTTATCACAATATTTGATATTATATCATGCAATAGAACTAATATCAGTTTTTCTATTCCTGATTCTCCTTACATACATCATTCTAAATACCAAGCTGGCGAGGACAGTGGGTCACAGGTTGAACTGGTGGTCTTGTAAATATCATTGTTAGCTTGATTTTTTTTAACAAATAGAGAAACATACTATGGCAAGTTCTAACTAGAGAAAATATATTAGTGTCAAAGTGAAAGACCTGAAGGAATCCACGGATGATGAAAATAAGAAATCAAGGGCAGTTAAAGATTGTGTTAAATATTGTCTACTTGAACCAGCTAGATTCTTAGACCCAACATAATTCCAGCATAAAATGAATGTGCCAAACTCTAATCTGCATGCAATTGAAAAGTGAACCACAAGTGCTCTAACTTCAAACAATTCTAAACTATATTCTATCTAAACACCCCGTTTCTTGCTTCTGATGACAAGCTACTTACTCACAAGTTGCCCAGCGTGCCCCAATCTCGCAACTGATACTGCGCCAATGTTGTTATGCTGGTCATGAAGTTTGAACCTAGCGGAGGATGAAAGTGGTTCACGGGACTGGAAATTTGGCGGCAGCAAACAGAAGCAAGTGGATGACCCAGATGATGAAGATGAGAATGGAGGATGAGGATGTAGGAGAGTATGAGAATGATGCAGCGTGCCTCCAGTTCAGATGTGCATGGCTGGGCTGGGCCAGCCAAGTTGCCCCTCTAAAAGTAGCTGGCTTTCTCGGGCAGAAAATGTGCAGTTCTCTGATTTTATTGTCTAGTTCATGCCTTTTTTTGGTCCTACTGAAAGTACAGTCTCGTAAGTGAGCCAGCTGCCAAACTTGCTGGTTCTGTTATCTCGGTTTAATCCCCGTTCTGTTCTGCCTTTTTAAACTGTGTCTGCTAATTACCACAATTCGTAAACCTAAAACCCTGACTAGCACAGAAAAACATAGCGGTTGAATATGGTGTGAAAAAACTTGTCAGTTTCATTGCTCTTTCTGGCGTGTTAACTGTCATTCAATTTACCTTTTAACCAGTAAGTGTTTATCAGTTTGTTTAGCTAAGGTTGCTGGTTTATAACACTAAAGGTGTGAGTTCTCCATAATATCATATTAACATGATCTTTCCATCAACTTCATTAGAGCCAAGTAGCTATATTTTGTGTTTGATATTCTTGTATCCATTTCCAGTTGGTTGTCTCATATCATTGGACATGCCAAGCTGCAAGGTCATTTAAGCTTATGCTGTGCGCATCAATGAAGAGAGTCTAGGTATAGCCATGAAGGATTTATAACTTTGCATATTTACTGAAATATGTCATGTCAACATCAAAAGTTTCCCCGTCCCTTTTTCTATGTTTGTGACCCTAACTCCTCGCCGTCTTTCCATGATAACCCACTTAACTATTCCTTGGAACCATCCCTTGTGGAGCTTTGCTTGGTTAGCATATCAATGTGTAATACTGCATGCTAACCAAGTTACTTTTCTGAAGAACTTATTTGATGATAGAAAAAAGAATCAGTTAAATTCTTGTCTTATGTCTTACAATATTTGCTGTTGCAGCTGTCAGCCGTCTTATTACCTCTGGACTGACAAGTACCGGCCCGAAACTGCTGCTCAGGTGAACATTGACAATTATGTACTGCATCATATCTTTCTCATTTGTTCTTCTACTTATAGGCCTGTGGAAGTAACATGCTTCTTACAGAAATACACGAAAACCAAATTCAGATATGCTTATATTTGTTCTTGAATGTCCACTATATTTTGGTTGAATAGGTTTGTGGAAATGTTGAGCATGTAAAGTTCCTCAGTGAATGGCTCAAAGGGTGGGATGAAAGAGGCCAGAAGAAGAAGCAAGTTGGTGCTGCTAGTGAGAGCATCAATGTCAGCTCTTGCCAAGATGAATCTGACACAGATTGTTCGGTAGATGCTTCTGATTATGAAAATGTGCTTCTAATTACTGGACCAGTTGGGGTGAGTGTCATGCTCAAGTACCTGTTAATATCATTATCATTGTACGCTTCGTTAACATGCCTTTAAGCAATTAGTCAATCTGCACTTTATTTTGAAGCCGATGAGTATTTTCTATAACCAACATACATTCGTATTGGGGAAATTTCTGTCAGTGACCATCCTAAACGCAGCCCCTCCCGCCAAAAAATGGAATAGGATTACATGCCTCTGGCATGACAGTATAGAGCTTCCCATTTGTTACCACATATCATACTTCTCTTAAATAAGTTAAAATAATGTAATATCAATTTATATTCAGTTGGTAGCTTAGTTTTGACAGGAAAGGTTCGCACTATGATTTTATTCATCTGAACTCTAAACAAAGAAGGTTTGCAACCCCAGTGGCTTGTTCTGTATATTTGGAAGCACCAAGCTATGTTTAGGCAGTAATAGCAAGTTTGCTTCTAATTTTGTCGTAGCAATTGATATTTGTCTGTATGTATTGAACTGACACAGAGGTGTGATAACATACAAGTTATAATCTATTGATGCCCCTACTGTGTTCTAATTTATATTTTTGTATCTTCCATTTGACAAATTGTAGTAGCCACCTGAAGTTACCTATTACTATTAGCACAAAATTCTATTGAGACAATACAGTGGAAACAATGTGTATACTTGTATTGTTATGCCTATACATAACAATAGAACGTGCAGCCTAGATCTACTCTGATCTATTTGTTCTTACTCCCAGTGTGGAAAATCAGCCGCAGTTTTTGCATGCTCAAGAGAACAAGGGTTCAATGTAATCGAGGTATTTTCTGAAGTTCCATTTTGTGCACCTTGCAAGGCTTCACAATTTCCATATTGTTAGTACTATTTATGTGTTAAGACACTACATATATTCAACTTCATGGCACCTTTAGACCCCTGCTGTGTCTTCCGCTTGGTCTTTGAGTTTATAATAACGAGTTACTGACACACTGTTTGAAACCATATTGACTTCAAGCAGTGTGCCAGGCCCAGGCTCCATCTACCAATATTATTGAATGTGGTTCTTTAGGTCACTCTTTGTGTAACTGTAAACTATTAAACCAGCAGATTAGCTGAAATCCATTCCAGTTGCTTGCTATGAGGTGTCTCTTGGGTGGCTTGTATGGGTGGTTTCATATTTACGATCGACACTATCATAACCTCCTGTGCACTCAAAACTGGTCGTGCTGTACGGGTCAGTCATGCATAAACACGACCTGCATTTCCCAGCTCCCTGTTATTAGTGCTCAAGTTTCATCTTGATGACAAACAAGTCATCTCTATGTATACTCACTCTTAACTGTCTTGTAACCACAGCCTAAACTCAATATGTGCATGGTTCGCTTACTAGATTGACTTTCTTTTTTCGGTCTGAAAAAAGGGATTAAACTTGCATTCAGTGTCTTACGCAGTGCTGTTTGTTTGATCTAATCCAAGCAATATATGATTAAAGCACCAAGGGTTATTACCAGTTACCACTATAGATGGCCATGTTTTCATACTGTGTTTGGATCTTAAAATATTGTAGAGTTAGTATCAGGATCCAGTAAGAGTATTAGGGTTAAGAGCATCTCTAGCAGATACCCTATAATCTCGTAGCCCATTCCTGGTCAAAAAATCGACTGGAAAAGAGGAGCCGTGGTGAGATACGCTTAGATCTGGCCGGAATCGAGAGGGTGCGGTGAAAGTTGGCCGGATTCCGGTGAGTTGGGCGCCGGTCCGGTGACGGTTGGGCTGAAATTTCCCTCCCGCCAACCGTCGAGTGGCTTTCCAGTTTACACGAAAAATCCTCTCCAAAACTGAAGAGATGGAGCACAAGGGGTCAAATATCCTGCACCCTGGATAAATTTTCTGGGACGGACGTGTTTTCAAGTATCTGATCTGTCCGTTTTCTCGCCCCCGACCCAGAAAAAAACAGTTATTTTCCGGGCCGGGGGCTTATCCGGTATCTGCTAGAGTTGCTCTAATTAGGAGTCCTAGTCGTAGTGTAATGAAGGCCTATCCTCGTCTGGTTGTAAGTCTTTAGGCTATGTACGGATGGTGTAGGGGACCTTAGGGACATCACACATTTTTTCCAAATCATTAATGATGCTATGAATACACTAGTCACGAGTTGACATGCTGTCATTCGAGAGAACCAGGGCATAGGGCATGCATAAGTTTTTACTACTTTCCTGCCAAGTTTGCAGTGTTTCAGCAGCTTTTCTTTTCGAAAGCTGTAATTCGAGAGAACCAGGGCATAGGGCATGCATAATTTTGTAGCTACTTTCCTGCCAAGTTTGCATTGTTTCAACAGCTTTTCTTTTCGAAAAGAACCCCTTCCTGTACTTTCTCTGAAAAGTGTGAATTTGTAGGTAAATACATCTGATATGAGAAATGGGGCATATGTTAAGCAAAAGTTCGAGGAAGCAACTAAATCACATGGCCTTGAAAATGGTATGCCTGATTTCTTCATGTTTACATTTTCTGTTTATGATGAATAATAGTCATCTAGTTGTTTTGACATTCCTTTGTTACTTCCGTCTACTCTCTTCATGCTGCATCTTATTATGCAACTTAGTCCATGGTAAAACTCCTCACACAAAGAAGCTGGACTATGATGTCTTGAAGGGGCGGAACCTTAGGAGAAAGATGAGACCATAAGCCTGGACGACTTCTTTGTTCATTCTTCTTACTTAAGATAATCCAACCCGCCTTACCTCTTATATACAGATAGGCCCTAACAATAGCATAAAATTAACACTGGAAACTTGCTTATAATCGTGTGAAGTTCTGCTAATTTTTTAGCAAGCGCCAAGTTAACATGTAGTGAAATCCAGTTTAAATGGCAATGTAACCATTAACTTTATAGGCTTTGCCTTTTTGGAGTGCATGTACATCAATTATCCTTTCGTCTCCCATACAGGTCGCAAGAGGAGGATGTCACATCTCCAAGAATCGATTCTTTAGATCCTGATAGGACTGAATACAGACAGTCAGTATCCTGCTCAGGAAAAGCATCTAACACCGACAAACATAAGTCACCTGCAAAATGCCACTTGAATTCTAAGCTGAGCGATGAAGCCCCTAAACAAGTCATTAACAAGACACTTATCCTATTTGAGGATGTGGATACTGTCTTTGATGAAGATCGTGGGTTTATTTCGACCATACTTAAGATAGCGGAGACTACAAAATGGCCAATCATACTGACTAGTAACAGTGAGTCTTTTTGTCTTCGGCTTTTGCATATCTCAAATGATCTTTATAGTTTCTTTTGATGTTATATATACTAAAGCTCTTGTTATTTTATTACACTTTCCTTGATTCGTGAAGAGAAGGATCCATCTTTGCCTAATCTCTTGGATCAGCTAGTTCTGGATTTCAAATACCCATCATCTGGGGAGCTACTTTCCCATGTTGGCATGGTAAAGATCTTTTTGATGGATGAAACTTATGTTACTTGTACGATTTGGTGAAAGTTGACTACATCCTAACTTTGTGCAGATCTGTAAATCTGAGGGAGTCGATGTCGCTGCTCCTCAATTGAAGTATATTATCAATGTTTGTTTAGGTGATATTAGGAGGACAACAATGCTTTTGCAGTTTTGGTATCAAGGCAAACGGCAATACACAGGTTAGGTACTTGGGTGTGCTTGTGCTGCTGGTCCATTACTAACAAAATTTGAACCTAACTTATATACTGTAGCTTAACTTTTTTTCCCACTTATTCACTGAAGTGCCTGGCTAGCTGCATGATTCACATATTAAGATAGAAGATGTTTGTTTGTGTCATTTTTTCCGACCACTGTTTGACTAGCTGTTATAGGCATCGACATGGACTGTTAGACAGCCCATATCATCTAGTTAGAATGGTACCTCTTAATCTGGTTAGCCGCATGCATATATTTTATAATCTGGTAGTGTAATGTGTATAATGTTAGTTGCATAGTTCTAGGGTTCCTTTTGTTGAATTTTTTTTATTAATGGTCAAATCAATAGATGGCTTATTTTCATGTTTATCGATCAACCTTGAGCTACCTTACATAAAGTAGTTGTTATTGCAACGAGAGTGAATTAGTAGAACACGGCGACATTTGCTCCCGCGTCAAGTCGGCACCTCATTGGTCCATAAATGTGTGTGGGGTCCAGTTCTATTAATAGGCTTTTCCCGTATACGGTGGAGAAAATGGGGTAGAACCGTAGAATCCATGTGCGTGGGGCCCGCTTTGTGGAGACAAAATAAAAGAAAATTAGACACTGTATCTTTTAGCTGCATCTGCCATGGCCGCACCTCGCTTGCGTCCGCCGCCGCCGCCGCCGCCCCGCAGCCACGCCGTCCACGGCCTCCTCTCCGTCCGCTCGGCCTGCGCCCGCGTCGAGGCCGCCGTCGTCCGGCCGCGTCCACCGCTGCACTCGGCGCACTTCTTGAGCTGCGCCGAGGCGGTCCACTCCTTGATGGGCTCGAGCTCCCTCTAATCCAGTCGTCCTTGCTAGCCGCCATGGCGTCAGACAGCACGGTGGCGAGGCTCCGGTTCTGGGTTGTCACGCGCCTCGATGTTGGTCTGGAACTCTGGATTAGGGTGGCCGCGACAGCGTCGATGCGGGCGACGAGGACAGCACGTCAGCAGCAGGGCCGTCGACGGCAGCGACAGCAAGAACATCGACGGGAGAATAGCAGAGGGAGGGCGCGCATGCGAGGGCGGCAGTGTGAAGGGTCGCCGCTGCCGTCCAGGTTCTCCACCAGCGCCCTTCGTGGGCGAGCTCCGCGATCTCCGCCAGATCGTCGCCGACGCCACCGTCGCTGTGAGCTCGGGGGCGGTGCCCTCGTCCACCTCCACGCGGCAGAGACCGAGGCAGTTTGCCAAGGTAGTTCCCTAGCAACGGCGGCTTCGCGCATGGCCTGCTCCAATTCACGAACCCAACCGGTGCGTGCATGATGCCGGCCCACGCGGCGCCGCACGCCAGCGCGTACGGCGATCACCGTGTCGTCGAGGTCTCCGACTCCACGCGCGAGGCCAGCCGCCATGACGTCAGAGAGCACGGTGGCGAGGCTCCGGCTCCTGGTCATTGCGCGCGTCGATATTGGTCTAGATCGATTTTGCTCACAGGTGTCGGCCAGCCCGGAAACCACGCTCACCGTCCTTCGGTTCCGCGCGCCGCGGCGGACACCGGCCATCTCGGGCGCGCCCCTCGTCTACCCGCGCGCCTGCTCGCCATTGTGTGTAACGCGATTGTACGCTTGCTGCTACTAGCCAGTGGTGCACGGCTTCAAGATGGGCTGGTGAGCGTGCGTGCGAGCGTGCTAGCTCGTCACCTACCTAGCTCCATCCGGACGCACTGATGCTCGACCACCAGCACGCACACACACGGCGAGCGCGGCGACAAGGCGCGGCCTGGGAGCACAACAACGCGGCGCGGTGAGCAGACGTGTGCCCGGCCAGCCAGCGCGGCGAGCAGGCAGGTGCGTGCGACGACGGGACGCGGACGAGCTGCGGCCGGCGACGAGGTCGTAGCGCGGTGAGCAGGCGGGGGGGCGTGCGGCCACCGAGCGTGGTCGTCGCGCGGTGGTGCGGCATAAAAGCATCGACACCAGTGCTAAAGCCAGGTCCGATGAACTGCGGCATGAGTGATGAGCCTCGCCACGAACGCGCAGGACCAGCGCGGCGGCCTCCTCACAGGAACAGGATGAAGATGCTGACAGTTCGAATTTATTGCTTGGCCCGCAGAGAATTAATTGCGGCCACGAGAGTATGTACTGTATTCCGCTTCGTATTCTCGGTTAGATTTGCTTATACCGTTGGGACCACCTCCACCACGTGGACCAATAAAACTTTGGAGTGCGCCGGGATCACCTGCCGCCCGGTTCTCCATCGCATTTTCCTTATTGCAACTATAATGCCTTATCATAAGAAACCTGACAGCTTAAGGGCTTATTTAATAGTACTATGTTATCGCTCACTTCATGTCCTATATAGCCATTAGCCACCTTACAAGATAAGGCATTAAGGATAGCTCAGCACAGAAGGCCCCATTACACCGTCTCGTATTTTAGCACATTGCAACAGATTTCACCTATCAGTGAAAGACGTGGTGTTGTTTTGGTCATTGATATCACTTAAATGCCATGCACCCGTGATGTGATAAGTGTTGTTCCAGTTTGTTTTATACTTTTATCTGATGTCTCTGGCTGATTGGTAATTTAGCTTCAAATATTTTTCATTGAAATGTTTTATTCAATCTGGAACTGCTGAGCATATCAATTTATTCCAGTTTGTTTTCTATTTCAGAAAGGTCAAACAAATGCTTGTCTAGTCCTTTCTCACTTGACTTAGATGCAGTACATTCTACTGTGCCAAGAATGTTACCTTGGGACTTCCCCTGTAAATTATCAGAAACAGTGTCCATGGAGATAGAAAAAACAATCCTCTTAGCTGAAGAAAAGAAAAGGCAGATGGAAGTATCAGAGTTTGAAGCCCTAGAGCTACAAATAGTAGCACCTCTGACCAAGGGAAGAAGTGCAGTTAAAACAAAAAAGATAAAGAAATCCAAGTTAAAGCATGGTCACTCTACTGAATGTAACAATATTTCACCTTGTAAGAATGATCTTGATGATTTTGACGATGACCCAGATACCTCTCTTCCGTCTGATCAGCAAAGAATGAGAAATAGGAAGGGTGTAGTGCTATTATCTGAGTCTGATGATGATCAAGCTGATGCACATATTGTCGAAGATGCCAAAATTACTGTTCCAGAAGTTGGTTTATTCTCACAACCTTCAGAAGTGCCCCATATACATGGCCAAGGAGTCTCAAATCCATTTTGTTTCCAAGCGAATCAAGAAAGACTTTTGAAATAACTAATTCTTTCCAAAACCAGTTCGAAAGCAACTTGGTTGGGTCCATTTCACAAATATGTGATACTTTTATGTCACAGGGTGTCTCATGTGTTCCTGAGTCATCCATCATAGAGGGGGGTGTATCTGCATCAGTCAGCAGTGATGACCTTTTATCAAGTATGGTGTCCAATGGTTTATCTACCTTTAATAATAGTGGTGTTTGCACTACGCCTATAACGGCAGTAGGAGACACTATCAATGTGAGGAATTTTATGGCTGAAACGCAGAAATGCATAGAAGATGTGGTTGGTGAGACATGTGAGGCTTATGCAGAATCATTTGGCAGGAATGAACCAGCAAGTTGTTCAACTGCTGGGTATCAACTTATGGATGAATGTAGTCAAGCTGAAAGCATCTGGCTGCTTTCTGGCAAAAGAACGAATGACTGTTACAAGGTTGAACATGTACAAGATACTTGGAACAGGCTACGACGTTGTTGTCCTGTACTTCCCCATGAGACCAACCACAACAGAACTGTTTCTGGAGCTTTGAAGCTTGCTTCCGGTGTGTCTGATTTAATATCGGAATCAGATCTTATGCTTGCTCGCTGCTACCCTCTTATTAATGTCAGTAGTCTCCACGATTTTGTTGCTTGCTGTTTCATGTTTGTGTACTATGGTCTTGAATTCTTGATGTAATTTTTGATAAATTTGTGCAGGATACTTTGGATCCATTTTCTACTCCATGTGCTGAGCCCGAAGACTTGTCCTGGTACAACAAGCAGCTTGAGATGGGATCTGTCTATTCCCAGCACGCTCTTTGCGTTTTCTCAAGGGACTGCCAAGATAAAGTGGATGGTTTCATTGATTTGTCACAAGAGTTGTTGTCTGCCAGTACAACTGCCACATCTCTTGGTAAACTTATTAGTTCAGGGATCAGCAATAGTGATGGATCTGTGAACATTTCCCACATGAAAAATCCAGCAAGGTGTATTACCAAGGGGAGGTAAGCATTGCATTTCCCTTGTACATCTGTTGCTTGTATACTGTACCAACGTATCTTGGGCTTTACCTCATGGTATTACAGCTCTGTTTTATCCATTTATGCATTTAATTCGGAGTAATTTGAGCAAACCTTGGTTTATGGTCCTAGTGGGCTAGTGGCCATAATATCTGCTGAAGGGTAATAGATTTCCAAAACAAAACAAAAACCAATTCCCATCTATGCTAATATTCCAGTTGCACATACAACACCTCTTCTGTACTGTTGGCCAAGCGACCTTTGGCATGCTGAAAACCAGAACAACACTGCTCATCTACCAGACTACCAGAACTATAAATGGCAACAAATTGAAGGCGTGTTGAGCATATTATCTAGTGGTCATACTCATACCTCATAAGTCATAATAGAAAATCATTTCAACTATATTTGCGATAGTATACGGTCATATAGCCATACACTTAACTCAATATATAATTTTCCGTTGGTGCATGAAACAATGTGCATTTAATTTGGAATTGCTAGTGAGGTTTTGGTAGCTGACATATGCATATCTTCTAAGGCTAGTCAGCATGCATTCATGCTAATAATGTTACTTAGTTGTTCAACCCACATGCTATATTGTGACACCAGTTGGGTATTATGTGCCCATGGTACTTGCCTACTTTCACATGACTGGTTTTCACCGTAATTGAAATCCTTGTTACCCTTATTCTGTTGCAACTTCATAAATAGTAGATTTCATATAAATTGTATTTTTTACTCAATAAATTTGACTTAATGAAATATTATCTGGCTGAATGAGCCCTTCTGAGATTAGTAAATCAATTTGTTTGTTGTATGTATTTACCAAAGGAACATTCATTGAGGCATTGAACTGTGCAGGGAGCAACTAGGTCATCTTGTGAAACGCTGCTTCCAGTAGTCCCTTCCAAGCTATCGCTTGCACTGAGAGGACCTGCTTTTGTTGATTATTTATCTTCGATGTGTCAGATATCACAGTTAGAAAACTTACGACTTTCTGAAAATAAAGCTGGAAACAGCAAAGAAGGTAATCCCTGTCTTTTCAGTTCTATATTTTCATATGTGCACTAAGTATGACATTATTATTGGGACACCAAGCATGACAAGCTTTTTTGCATCAAAATATCTAATGAGACCAATCAGCCGAGACAGCATTTTTTTGTCTCAAAATACCATAGCACCTTAGTTGGATATTTTTTAAATGCATATTTAGGCCATGTAACAGCCCTACTTTGAAAATAATCTGGTTAGAGGAAAACATACCATTAGTCACTAAACTCTTACGAGATGAGTAGTTGTAGAGCATCGTGTTACACCGTGCGTGCGTGTCGGGTGCCACCAGCCCGCTGTTTAGCTAGTTCTTTCCTGATGGCTTGCAATCAGGTAGCGCGGTCCCCGGCCTCCAGTGAACACCAGGGTTGTTTTTGAAAAAAGCTGGTCACCGTTTGCAATTAAAAAATAAACAAGGTCCTTTTGTCAAAACAATGGTCCAGTCAGCTGCCAGATCGGACGAATCTAGGTCCCCATTCACAAAACGAACTGGTATACTTGTAAAACAAAGCTGAGTGACAAGTATATCACATTTTGGTACTTCAATGACCAAACTACTCATCTCGTAAGAGTTTAGTGACCAGTGGTGTCATCTGGCTAATTGGCTTGAAAATGGGATCTCTTGCGTGAACCAACAAGCTTAACTTCGCATTTCTATTTTTCTTCAAGTTGGACCTTTGGAACTAGTTTAACGTTTTTGTGTCTATATTATGAACAGTGTGTTCGGTAGTCTCTTGAACCAACTGTTAGCGTGAACATCATGTGCGTTACTAGGATTTAATTTCAGGAACACATCAAGACTGATTCACTGCTGCTATTTGTGTGTTGCAGGTGTCGTCGGTCAAGACATTACTTGAGTTCTGGTGCACTTTCGCTATCACCTGAAGGTGTCGAATTATTAGCACAACCGGCTGTTTTGGTGACAGACGCGAGAAGGTTATAGAGCAGGCGATTGCCTAGATAATTAATAATCTGGTGTAGATGAGAAGCGGCAGCGTTTTTTTTTTTTGTTATAGCTTGATTGTGGTTGACTGAGGTGACCCATTTTTATTTTCACAACTCATATCTGTAGTAGCCCAATGGTGAAGTTCTGGTCCATAATGGGCGAAGCTGACAAATCCAGTGTATTCCTGTAGATGTAAATGTAGTCAATGTTGTAGTACTAATTTATGGTTCCCTGCTGCTAGCTGATGTGATTCTAACAGTAACAGCCGTATACATGCACATCTGAAAAATAAGTGTGCACCACCGAAATGAAAGTCGTCATTTGCAGCATAGCACGTCATAGTTCTGACAAGAAATCAGTTTATTAATTTCCCGCTTTGCGATGGTAATTTCCCGCTTTGCAACTTCTTCAAGACATTTTATTAACTAGTGTTTAGAGGTTTCAGTCGGAAATCAGTTTTGGGTATAGGATCATCTGCTCCCACTACCCAAAAACTGAATTTTAAAATGTCAAATAAAAATTCAAACAAAAATTTCGGGTGTACATATGAACATTCTATATTGATATAAAAAAGTTTCGTAGAGAAAAGATATTTTTATGGCCGCTGTAAAAAAGGCAAATATTCGGTGTTCTAAAATGACTTTGTGCGTAACATTTTTTTGTCTTTCTTGACATTTTTAAATTCGGTTAAAATGCATTTTACACAATAGGCTTTGTCTAGACCCATGAGCCAAAATACCGTGTCCGGTTTCAGTACACTAATTAAGAAGACAATTGTCTGTTTATTGAGCGGAAAATCTGGCTAAAACCAAGATTACACGATCACTGGCATAACCTTACACAATCTGACTACCTGCGGATTCTTCACATGTAGAAAGAAGACTTCCGTATATTGCTTAAACTTATGGCCGACTTTAAATTCTGACACAACCAATCTGCTATAGCTAAACTAGAAAGGCTCCAATGTTTAAGTCAGTTCCTAGGACACAAGGTGGAGCCCATACGGAAGAAGAGCACCAGCGCTACAGATTATTTTAGCCATCCCAACATGCAAACAGTACAAAGTGTGTCAGTGCAATAGTATTTTTATTATATTCAATTGGTTGTGGCCGGGTCATATGGATGTGGCCGGGCAATAAGGTTTTAAGCTTAGGACCAGAAGTCACAATGTTTAATGCCGGGTCTCAAGCTCAATTTTCTTCTTATGACCGCCCCTATTTGGGCGTCTCCAATGTTTAAGTCAAAATTCAACTTTAAGGTAGGCCCCATCGTATGTGCTATAGCAGCTCAAAATACCTCCAATGTTTAAGACTGACTTCAATCCATAAGCTGGAGCCCACCGTTGAATATTTTTCTTTGCTTCGTACCACTGATGCATGTGCGAGTAGCGCTGCTCTCTACAGTTGACAGACTTGGCAGCAGTTCAAGACTTGTTTTATCGATGTGAGAGAGAAAATATGATAGTTTTATCGCTGTGACCCGGCAACACCGGTGAGGCCGACCTTAAGGAATCTTTCCTTATGACCGATGGCCACAATGTATAATTCCGCTTATGGTCGGCAGTAGTAAGCTTATGACACTTCTTATTTCCACATTGGAGACGCCCTTCCAACATTGGAGACGCCCTTACAAATATCGTCTTCGCTCCTCACAGGCCAGTGTCTCCCAGTTCAACTGGGTTGATATTCTACCTTGGAACACTGACAGAGCGTGTGAGTGCCTAGTGGCGGTGCATGTGAATACCCATGTTTTGAAGAAAAAAAATTATATACGTATTAAGTTAATACGATCCCAACTGCACGTGCACGACCGCATCGCCTCGCTACGCTCGCATCGCAGCCCCGCCCCTCGCGCCGCCAATCGCCGATGGACGACTCCGACGCAACTCTAGCCAGCAGCAGCCGAGGCCGAGCAGCGCCCGCGCCCTCGATGGTGCCCCCGCCGGCCCGCCTCCCTGATATGCCTGGACCTCACAATTATAATTAGGAATGGGAAAATCAACAGAACAAGATGAACTAGCGCGGAATTCAGAGATTTTATTGCTCAAGTTCACGAATTCGGATACAAGTCTGGCCTGACCCACGAACTGTGGCGGCTGGGTAGAAACCCTAATTCACAAAGATGTTCGATTACAAGCCGATCTCAGGCTAAATAGAAGGAAAAAGGGGATAGCGACAAACAACGGAGTGGTTGGCGCGGCTGGAGTTCAAACAGCGACACTTCGCTCTTCGTGGAGCGTTAGATGCAAGATCAACGGTCGAGAACGCATCCGACACGCCGAAACGGTATCTGAGCTTTAACACCTGGTAGGCAGCAGCAGAGATGGACTGGGCATGACAATTCCCCCCTGGTGACAACAGACTTGCCCTCAAGGCTGGAAATTCGGAAAAACCTTTTGGATGAATGTTGCGTCTTCCCATGTTGCTTGCTCTTGTAACAAATTTTCCCATTTGACCAACCATTGCACTACTAGTACTGAGATAGAGCCTTGTGCTCTAGGAATTAGTTTTCTCTCTAAAACTGCTTCAGGTGCAATGAGTATTGTCCCATCTGGGTTCAACAGAGGCGGTGTTGCTGATGGGACTGCTTTGGGCCCGATGTGTTTTCTTCAGTTGACTTACATGGAAGGTGTGGTGCAACTGAGGCAGTAGGAGTTTATAGGATGCATTTCCCACTTTTGCCAACACACGGAATGGGCCGTAGTACTTGGAGTACAGTTTCAAACACTTGTGTATGCTCAAGGAAGTGTGCCTGTAAGGTTGCAATTTCAAATACACCATGTCCCCCACTTCCAAACCCCTTTCAGACATGTTCTTGTTAGCTTGGTGTTTCATACGTTCCTGAGCCTTGATCAGATTTTCCTTGATTTGTTTGTCTATTTCTTAAGTTATAGATGAAGGTGTAAGGTTTGTTGTGTCTTCATCATGAGGAGGTAATAATTCTGCCAATAAGGGTGGTGGTCTGCCATAGAGTGCTTGGAAGGGTGTCATCTTCAAGGAGGTATGAAAAGAGGTATTGTACCACCATTCTGCCATTGCCAGCCAATGATGCCACTTCTTAGGTTGCAAGAATGACATGTTTCTGAGATAGTTTTCCAAACACTGATTGACTCTTTCAGTCCGGCCATCTGTTTGGGGATGGTAAGCTGTACTGAAGTGCAATTTAATTCCCAGAGATTTGAAAAGATCTTGCCACAAGTTGCTGGTGAAGATTCTATCTCTATCTGTAACTAGTAGTCCATGTAATTTGAAAATGTTTTCCTTGAAAGCTGTAGCAACCGTTTTGACGGTTATTGGGTGTTTCAAAACAATGAAGTGAGCATACTTAGTAAATTTGTCGACCACCACTAATATCATGTCTTTGTTTTCAGAAACTGGCAATCCCTCAACAAAATCCATACTGATATGAGCCCAAGAAAAATTTGGGACAGGCAAAGGTTGTAATAGACCAGGGTATTTGCAATGTTCTCCTTTATTGACTTGACACACTCGACACTGTTTAACAAATCCAATGACATTCTGCTTGAGGCCAGGCCAGTGGAATAGCAGTTTGATTCTCTGATATGTTGCTTTCTCTCCAGAGTGTCCTCTCAATTCATAGTTGTGCAGAGAAGAAATTATTTTCTCCCTCAAATCAGTAGTTGCTCCCATATATATATTTTCCTTTGAACCGAATGATTCCTTTGGTCCAGGTTGTGTTAAGGACAAAAGTTGGTGCAATAGTGAGTTGTTGAATCATTTCCTTGCACTTATCATGATGTTGATAAGATTGAACAACTTCAGTGATCCAAACAGGGATTGCAGCACTTGTGAAAATTGAGCAAATTCTTTGTTTGACTCTTGACAATGCATCTGCCACTTTGTTTTCTTTTCCTTTCCTATACTCTACTATATAATTGTATCCCAATAGCTTGACTAACAGTTTGTGTTGGATGCCATCTGTTAGCTTTTGTTCCTGAATGTACTTCAGACTTTGTTGGTCAGTCTTTATTATTAGAGAGGAAGCTGAGAAATAATGTTTCCACTTCTTGATTGCTTCGAATATGGCCATTGCTTCCTTATCATAGGTGGACATAGCAACTGCTTTTGGTCCAATTGCTTTGCTGAGAAATGAAATCGTCTTCCAATTTTGCATGAGGACTGCTCCAATGCCATAATCACAAGCATCAGCTTCCAAGGTAAATGGTAATGAGTAATCAGGCAGGGCTAGAACAGGTTGATTTGTCATAGCCTTCTTTAGCAATTTGAAAGCTTCTTTCTGCCTCTCTGTCCAAATGAAGTTATCCTTCCAGGTAATCTAGATGGTTTTACATTATATGGGGTAATTAGTGTCACAAATGCATAAATTCACTCATAAATAAATCATCGGCGCAGTTTCTTTTCCTTCTTACTTCACAACCATCAAACCATATTGTGCTATCTTAAATAGACCTATATTTCTCAAGCACATGGTTAGCCTGCTAGTCATGTTGTAATTAACAGTGAAACCACTTAGGGATGTAAATGCCCTTTCACTTGGTCACTAGCATCCATCTCCAATTCAATTTGTTGGCTCAAACAAGGCTGGCCCGTATCGTTCACCTCGACCATATTATCAAGTGGCACATTCCTAGTTGAGGTCATAGCATCATCAGGGGAGGCACACTGGTTCAAATCAATATGCAACCGATCACTTCCAACCTTGGTAGCAAATAAACCAAGACACTTCTCTTGGGATGCCGCTACAATCTCCTTGTATGCTCCACAATCCAACTCGCACATGGTAGACATTTATTTCTTTCTCATATGATGTCCCGACTGAAAGAGCATGGTGTCCCATGTGTGCTTTTGACAATTAAGAAAAATCCTATAGACTAATGTTTGCATTTAGTTATACTTAAATGGTTTGTCCATAGGTAATGTCGTGAGCAGAGAGAAGGGGAAACTAGGGACGCGGGTGGGTGGTTGGTCCACCCGCGGTTTTTGTGGCCATTTAATCCTTTGATGGGTGTACCGCTGCATCATGCAGCGGTAGGATATGACTACCATTAGGGTGGGCGACTGCTGGGTATGAGGACTATTGTTCAGGTCTCCAACGGTAGCGAGCGACATCAATAGAGTCAATCGTCTGTGGGCGATCGTGGAGCTGGACATTTTCCGCTAAGGACAGACCCCACACTGGGCCGACACCATGTTGGGTGGTACAAAAGGGTAAGAACTATGTCGATGGTTTAGATCAACGGTGAAGATACGGGACTACGTACGCGCGGGCATCGTCGATGTGGGTTAATAGATGAACGACACGGAAGACAAGATTTATACAGCTTCGGGACCCGGGAAACATCATCCGGTAATGCCCCTACGTGCTGTTTGTGGCTAGGTCTTATTCCTCTCATGGTGGAAGTCGCCGATGAGGCGGCTCCTCTATTGTGTATATCGGGCTCTGTCCCGTCTGTCTTGGTTGTGTTGGGTCTGTCTAGGCTTGTCTTGAGCGTGCCCTCTTGGGGCGCCTTGACCCTCCTTATAAAGGTGGAGGAGGCCGGCTTACATGTCGAGTCCTTTTAGGACACTGCTAATCTAGTACAAGTCGGTAAGGTGAGTGCTTTCCTATTCTGACTAGAGTCGGCCTGCTGGGCTTCCTCCTGATGGGCCACATTAGTACTCCTTACGGGTACCCGTGTCCCATATCCACGACAATAGCCCCCGAGTTTTCGGGTGACTTGTAGAGTCATGCGGAAGGTATTGATTTGTTGAAGAAATGGGACACGGAGTTCATGCCGGGTTGTGTGCCGGCTTGTCGATGTCGATGATGTCGCGGCACCCGGCGCTGCATTTTCCGGGTTGTCGATGTAGAATTTGTCGGGTTGTCGATGTAGATGTTGCCGAGTCGTCGTTTGCCGAGTCGTCGATGCCGGCTTCTCCGGTCGACTTGTTAATGCCGGCTTCTCCTGCCGACTTGTTGATGCCGGCTTCTCCTGCCGACTTGTTGATGCCGGCTTCTCCTGCCGACTTGTTTTGAAGTGACTCGGAATTTTCTCCGAGTCCTTTTGACGAGTTGTGTGACTTTGCTTGAATTTATTTACACCGGTATATATGTAGCCCCCGAGTGTCGGGTCGTTTGCCTGCAACGACTTTGGGGCACTTGCCCTTGGCGTTCAAGTACTTCACCACAGCACGAGCTCCCTCTTGTAGTCCATGGCAGTGGTCTAGCATCTCATGGAGTTGCTTGCTAACAGGCAGCTTGAGTTTTTGGGAGTCAGCCCCTGCAGAAGGAAATTAGTGAATATCAGTTGAGAAGTACTTCAGAAAAGTGCAAAGAAGGAGTAAGCAAAGACACAAACTTACCAAATATATGTTGGCACATTGCTCCAATGCCTTTGCGGTCAAAGACCGCTTTCAGATCATTATGTGCCTTCTGGGCAATTCTCTTGGCATCTGCAGATTGTTTTTTGGCCTGCTCCAGCTCAGCAGATAGAATCTTCAGATCATTTTCAAGTTGAAGGGAGTTGTAGCGCCCCGACCCCGGAATTATACAGAGAGGCTATGTAGTCAACACAACCATCAATGTATAAAACAAAGATCGAGACTTGTGGAACAGAACTGGCACAAAGCATGACTCTACGACACAAAACATTTATATAGCAACTCATATAACGAGAAGAATACAAATATTACAAACAAAAGGATCACAGATCCAACAATTCACCAAGCGGAAGCGGGTAGTGTTGTCTAACAACAAGAAGCAAAATATGGCCTAAGAGGCCTACAATAAACATCACCAAGCCAGCTTGTTCCACGGTCCCAAGCTGCCACCTGGGAACCCCAGACTAGTAGTCGACGTCAATGAAGAACCCACCTAATCGCTCGGTGTCGTCCTCCTCTGAAATACAAATACATAGAGGCAGCAAAGAGAGACTGAGTACGATGTACTCGCAAGTTTAGTAGGGCGATATAGGCCCAATGACTGACGGAGGCTCTAAAGCTGTATAATGTAGTTCTTTTGCATAAAGCTAATTTTAATAAACCGAAATATAAAGTGACACATGGCATTCGTCTACTCAGAATATTTTTATAAAGGGGTAAGAGAGTATCATTATCATCTTCGGTTCTCGGCGAACCTACTTGCAACCATCACCACTCATCTCACACAAAGGCACTCCCTCGACTCACCCTCGAGGAAATGAACCTTTATCTCATGTTTGTTATGCAACCTCTAGCTGCCATATCAATTAGGTTAAAAGTTATCTATGGTCTCGTATATCTGTTCCCAAGTCGTCCATAACCGCGGACACGGCTTTTCGAAAAGATTTACCCTGCAGGGGTGTACTATTTGAAGTCGCCAGGTTTCCGCAGGAACCCCAGCTCCTTATCCATTGGTACCGTCCGGCTCACCTAGTTGGCCCTCTTCCGGGGAAGGCCGGCAAGCAGGCGCGGTTAGACCTTTACAATGCATGAGACTATCCAAGAGTCATCTGTGGCCACATGACAAGTTTACCCAGCCTCAGCCCCTGCCCCATCGCCACAACCTAACACCACCATCCTCATCATCCTTTTTCCGCTCACACACACGGCAAATGGAAATAGCAAACTAGAGGACCCTTGGATACGCCCTCACAAATTATTCGGTCAAAGGGGGTTCCATATGCCCCCACCTCCGGAAGCACGCTCAAACTTGGTTCTAGAGACAAGAACTCGCACCTAGGGGCTAGAGTGAGGCAAAACACCATCCCCGATGGCAACTCACCCAAGCCGTCTTAGCATTTTAATTTAGCCTCACATTCATCCACCAAGTCCGCATCATTCCATCAACATCAATAATTATGGAATTCAACAACGGACAAACTAGTACTTCATCTAAGCATTTCTAAGCATGTCTAAGCATAGCTAAGCATATGAATACAACAATAATTCTATCTTCATCTCGGCCAACACTTCAACACTAGGTTTCATAGGTAGGGATACATGTGATTGGCTCGGGGAAGAGACATGCATTCATAGGATTCTATATACTTACACCAAGAGATATTTGAACCGCATGCAATATTATGGTGGATAAAATAATTTGATAGAAACATAGGATGCTAGATGCCAAGAAGGTTAGGTTATCTCTTGCCTTGCTGCCCGGTCGTGAAGTACTGCTCGTCGGGGTAAGTAGAGAGACCCTCGACTCCGGATTCTATCGATACCCAAAAGAGAAAGGCAAAGAACACATAAATCACAAGAACACAAGGTGAAATGCTCAATCACATGATGACATGTTAAATTGATGCAAGGATATGATTATTTAACTTAGTTAACAGATTAAATGGAGTTCCAAATAATTAGTGCAATTATTTGGACACGACTCCATATTTATCTTAATGCCCACAATTGTCATAAATTATTAAATTATTAGATAAGTGGCTCAATTGTGCATGAACATGACATGAATGGATAGGTTTCGTCATTCCGATCATTTCGGTAATTTATTTGTAATTTTCGGAGTACCGATGAATAATTGACAAATTAAATAAGTAATTAAATTTACTTTACTTAAACCAATTATGAATAATATCAAATATAAGTGTGTGATCATAATGTGACAAGTGCATGGTTTGATAGCATTTGACAAGTTGAACACTTTGATGTTTAATTCATAATTTTTGGACAATTATTTAATAAGTTATGAATTTCCCAATTTGGGGTATTAAATAACCCATTTTAGGAATTCTTAAATACCCAAAATAATATAAATCCAAAAGGAGGTTACAAAGATCTCAAGTGGTAGAGTTTGTTTTTCTGAACATTTTGATATTTTATTTGCTATTTTTGGAGCAATATTTAATTAGTTACTAATTATTTGATTTTGTTTAGCTCCAAAAAAGAAAAAGCAAACAAAACCAGGTAGGCCGGCCAGGCCGGTGCAGGCCGGCCATTATGTCCGGGCCACAGCCCGAGAGGCCCCGGCCACTGGGCCGGCCAATATGGCCGGGCCACGGCCCGAGAAGCCCCGGCCACGGAGCCGGCCAGGCCGGGGGGGGGGGGGCAGGCCGGGCGCCAGGCCGGTGCTAGCACGCACGCCCGCGTGTGTCAACGGCGAGGCGCGGTGGCCGGCGACGATCGACGCCGGGAGAGGGGGAGGGGGCGCGGGAGGAAGCTTAACAGAAGGAGGAGCTCACCACGAGTACGGTGGCGTGGACGGCGAGGGTCGGGGTGGTCGGACGGCGACGTGAGCGTGCTCGACGTCCAGCGTCCGGGGGCGGGGAAGACGCGGGCGGTGGCGGCGATGCAGGCGACCCCGCGGCGATTCCTTGCACGGGGAGGAGCGGCACGGCGAGGCGGAACGATTCCCCCACGCCGATATGCTCAGGGAGGATGCTAACGGCGGCGATTTGGGGAGGACTCCGGCGGGGCGGCGTCGGACGTAGGCGAGGAAGTCGAGGACGGAATCGACGAATCCGGGCTCCCCGGTCCGATTCAGCAGTTGGGAAGGGAGAGGAGGATGCGGCGATGCTCCCTATCGTCCTCGATCTACGCGGAGAGGACCTATTCGACGGCGGCAAGCTCGGCAAGCCCGGTGGCTATGGCGGAAGCTCGGGAGGGAGTGAGTCGACTCGATCCCGATATTTCGGAAGGAATGGGGAGGGGAACGAGAGGGGAGCAGGTGGGCAGCGTCGAGGGGAGCTATACTCCACCAGGGACCACGCCATGGTGCGGCACAAGCGCGTGGGGAGGTGGCGGCATGGGCGCTCCCTGTGGCGACAGTGAGGAGGGAGAGGAAAGAAGGTTTTCGAAAGACCCCCTGGCACTATTTTCTATAATTACAATTAGGTCCAGGAGCTACTTGTTGAATTTAATTGAGGACCCTAAAATATTTTATAAAATTCTGTAAAATTTTAGGTGGCTTCCCATTGACCCTTAGAAGCTTCACAAAATTCTGGATGTCAAAATAAAATGTTTAGGTCCTGTTTTGTCCGTAGTGTTTCATTTTGGGCATTTTTAATAAACTCCAAATTTGGAGGTAAAAGGAGCACTTAAACATTTCAATAATTTATGAGAGTATTTATGGAGGCTCATATTATAATAATGAAGTCCCACATAATCTTATTGTGAAATTTGGGGAAGTTTAACTTGGTTCCAAAATTAGAATTTGAATTAAGCCAAGTTAAATCCTCATATTCATTTCCCAATTGACGAAGTTTGGAAAATGAGAATTGGGGATAAGAAACAAATTTGGAACTTCCGAAACAATTTGGAAGTTCAAGAATTAAAGTATTTTGCCAGCTGGAGCTTTGCATTTGGTTTGGAAAATTTAGGAAGAGTTTTGCTTCCCTAGTTTTTAATTTCCAAGTGTGGCTTTATTTAGAGTTAGCAATTTAAATATGAATGCCATGATGCAATGCAAAACAAAAAGTGAAAAATTTGGCCCATATTTTAGGGGTACTAATCTGGGGCTGTTACAATTCTACCCCCCTTACAAGAATCTGATGGGGTCGCAGCATGGAAAACAAAAATTTTCTACGCGGCAAGGCGGAATAAACCCCAAGGATCTAGATCTACGAGATGAAGATAGCGAAGATGAGATCCAATCTCTTACCCTCGAAGATCAACAAACGCGTTTTGTCGGTGCAGGGGTTGGCTAGTCGATCCCCGCAACTAGACTCGTCTAGTCGCGAGGAGATGTATTATCCTTGAGATCCAATCCGGTGAAGTGCAGCAACGGGCAGCACCTCCGCGGCGTCCACACGTACAGCTCGATGAAGACGTCGACTCCTTGATCCCGCAAGCGAGACGACGTGGCCTTGATGATCTCAGCAGCACGACGGTAGTGCCGGTGACGATGACGGTCTCCGCGAGCAGGGCTTCGCCAAGCCAAGCAAGAGGAGAGGGAGAGGAGCAAGGTGGCGCAGCCCCTAGGGCAAGGGGGTGCGGCTAGGTGTGGTGGTGAGGCGGCGGCAGCCCTCCGGGAGAGGAGGGGTGCGGCTAGGGTTGAGGGAGAGATGGGGGGTGCGGCTAGGGGGGGTGGTGCGGCAGCCTCCAAGGTGTGGTGCGCCTCCCCCCCTTCCCCTCCTTATATAGGTGGCGGCTAGGTCAAGGGGAGGGGGCCGGCCGGCCCCTCCTTGCTTGCCCCCCAAGTTGGAGTCCAACAAGGACTCCTTCTTGGGCCCCTTTCCTAAAGGGGTGGGAGCCCACCTCCTAGTCCAACTAGGAGTGGGACTCCCCTCCTAGTCATGCCGCACCAGCCCATGTGGGCTTAGGTGGTGCGCCCCACCTAGGTGGTGGATGCACCCCTTTGCACCATGTGGGCCCCATACAAATTATGGCCCCACTTCTAGACCCTTCTAGAACACTCCGGAACCTTCCGGTACCCTTTAAATAATTTCCGGAACTTTTCCGAAACCTCCGGAAACAACTTTCCATATATGAATCTTATTCTCCGGACTCCTCCGGAACTCCTCGTGATGTCCGGGATCCCATCCGAGACTCCGAATCACCATTCGTTCACTTCATCATTTAATTCATCGCAAAACCTAATTTCATCGGAACGTTAAGTGTGTGACCCTACGGGTTCGAGAATGCATAGACATGATCATATCAATAATTAATAGCGGGACCGGGATGTCCATATTAATTCCTATACACTCAGCGAAAACCTTTTCTCGATTGAACCACGATGCCGGAGATTCAATTAATCTCATATACGATTCCCTTTGTCTCACGATATTTTACTTGCCCGAGATATAATCGTTGACATCCCCATGTCTAGTTTAATCTCGTTACCGGCAAGTTCTCTTTACTCGTCCATAATATAGGATCCCGGTGATTACAACTTAATCACTTGTCTGCAGACTCTTGATGCTATATTACCGAGAAGGCCTGGAGATATCTTCTCCGTCACATGGAGGGACAAATTCCACTCTTGATTCATATCACCCAACAACCCACCATCGGAGATACCTGAAAGTCACCTTTATAATCACCCAGTTACGAAGTGACGTTTGATGTCCACAAAGTATTCCTCCGGTGAACGGGAGTGATATAATCTCATGGTCTAAGGAAACTATATTTGGCATATTAAAAGTGTTGACAACAAAACTTTTGTGACACGATTAATTGCAACTCTTTATTTGGGTCATGTCCATCACACCATTACTCCTAATGATATGACTCCGTTATCAAGTGACTATAACAAGTCCATAGTTAGGAAACTCTAACTATCTCTTGATCAACGAACTAGTCCTGTAGAGGCTTACTAGGGACTCCGGGTGTTTATATTCCACACATGTATTATGTTTCCATTTAATACAATTATAGCATGGATAATAAACTATTATCATAAACTTGAATATGCTTAATAAACCATTTTATTATTGCCTCTAGGGCATATTCCCAACAGTCTCCCACTTGCACTAGAGTCAATAATCTAGTTTACATTTCCGCGATCCAACACCCATGGAGTCTCACTCATGAAGTCTCAGTGCTGATCATGTTTGCTTGTGGAAGAGGTTCTGTCCGTGCTCTGTACTTTACAGCTCTTTATGTCCTTTGCAAAATTTGTAACTGTCACCTAATTTGACATTACTTTATCATCACATGATAAACTTCCTATCATCCCATGATAAAACCATTATCATATAATGCATATAATATGTTTGGTTATAGAGTGAGATATTCATATCCTTTCATGCCCATATGTATGATTAGTCAAAAGGACTTTCTCATAACACATGCATCTGGAACTCACTCAATCTTGAAACAACTTTCTCAAACCAAAATATTATATCTTATTTCAATCCTTGAATTAATCATATACTCCTATATGTTGTTGACTTAACAAATCAACAGTGAGCCTTGTCACTTTGATATTTCCGATCATGCTTTCGCTGTGCTACTCTGTTATTAAGAGATCTCTAATTTAGTCTGGCTTTATGACTTCAACCAAGTCCACCATTTTCTAAATTTATCTCAATCTCATGAAAAATGACTCCTCATTCAACATGTTCTTACAATTAAGAACTTGGGTCACATATCGTCATATACAAACATATGGTATTTATATGTTGAGATCTATGAACAATTCATATTGAATTCCAACATATCCTCTAACCATCAATTTTGTACTGAGTTCTCCAACTCAATGCTTCACCTATATATCACAATGAGATGAACCATTCTTCTCTTGTTTCATTTTGAACTCCTTCAAAAACTTGTATAGGTAAAACACCCTGACTTTAATGTTTATCAAACTTATCTATCCTCCATAGATACATTCATCTACATGAACATTTGACTTTCAAGCTAACTTCATAAGTTATGCATTGGTCCATGACAACATTTACAACATTTATGAAATCTCCATTTCACTCAAAACACTATGTTGTAAACTCCCACTCAAATATACCTCATACACATATTAAATTGTGAAGCCACTTTGGCTCCCACTCAGAAATATGTTATCTTTATATTTGACCATGATTAATTAGCTCCCACTCAAACATATGTCACCGCATATTTTGATTATGGAAATTAATTTCTGCTCTAACTTAATATATGTTACCACATATCTTAATTAGATCTCACTCAGTTTCTTATGCACTTTCTCGACACTTTGGACTCCTCCAAAACTCTTAACTCTTAAGATTCGAGAACTCATATACGAAACACCAGCACTTTGCTAGCTCTAAGTTTTATTTATTCCACGCAAACTCTTTTGCCAAATAAATATGTGAAACATTCTTTTCACAAAATCAAGTAACAATTACTTTATGATTTAAACTTGAAGTAGAATGACTCTTAGTCACTTTCGTATTTAAAGTTTCTATTTCTTCTTTTGTAGTTTTGTGGGTATGTCTTGTTTCTCAAACACGACAAGTAAATCATGAATATTATTTTGCAACTGATTGACAAAATTCATATTCTTGAATCCTACTTCTCTTTAGACAAGCTAAACCAGAATTCAATGATCACCATCATCAAAACCTTTTATGTGTCAAGTTTTAACCAACATAGCACTTTTCATATGTGCCACTTGATACATAAACATGCAAGGTTTAAGCTTTCTAAACTTATTCCAACAAATCTTTTATCCATGAAACAATTTCACGATAAAACCACTAAAATACATAACACAACCAAACACATTGGTTTGTTCCTTTTAGTCTCACATTGTGGAATCTCTATTCATAATCTCATATGAACATTCTACAAAACTTTATTTGCTTTGGCTTTTAATTATCTCATAATTATTGAAACCACTATTTCACATAACTCATATGCGAAATGCAAATCATTAAATAGATCCTTTATTTAAAACCAGAGTGTTATCAAAATAAATCTAAATGATACTAATGAAAACTTAAAACCAAGAACCCTTTGTTTATGACCACATAATATCAAATATAATGTGACTACAATACTTTAGGTTTATCAAAACACCTTTTGAATAATCTCTAAATATTGTAATTTGTGATAACACTTGTCACAAGTCACCATACTAAACAATAACTCAAATATTTTGTCTCTTTTGATCAAATCGAAAAGACTCAATTATCTTGTTAACTTAATATCCTTCATAATCTTATCATGACATGAATAAATACTCCTATTCACTCATCTATGATAAAATAATGATGTCTTTTATTTACTGAAAAATACAACCAATACTTGTGTTTATTTTCAGCAACTCATGGCATTTTCAGAAAAATGGCATTTTTTTAATCACACTACTTAGTGATGTGCATCAACATGCTCTTCAGCACTAATAGTACAATTAAAACAATTCTCATCATTAAGTATTGGATATTTTAGTATGTGTTTATTTTATAAGTGTTTAACTAATTATCGTTTAAATCTAGCAAAGGACAATAATCTCATAATCGAAACGTGATCTCCAAAAAGGATTACTCATGAAAATAGAACAACCATTTGTCTTTAACATGAATGACCGTCTCACAAACCGAGACACACTAATTTAAGATCACACTTAATTCGATTACAAAAACTCATTCAAATCCTCTAATTTAAAACGATAAATGTAGAAGTGAAATGACGCCAGCATCAACTCCTTGACTGCCATCTTCCCGCGAAATCCACTCAGTCCCTCCATGCACTCTTCAAACGGCAGGCCCTGTTTTCATAAAACAGCACAAGTATCAAATACTTAGCTCACCATAAGTGTAAATGGGACATTTAAACATTTATAACTAGTATATCAAAATATACCTTCTGCGTTGACTACCTCTCCTGCTATGGGTTCCACTTTAACTTGACGCAGCTGGGAAATAAACTCACAGAAAGTGATCGAATCCCTTCCCATGACATACTCCCTGACATAATCCTTATAGCTGGGGGGAAGCGAGCGCAGCACCCCATCTATTGCCATCTCGTCAGTTATTTCATGGTTCCAAACATCCACCATAGTATAATACAGCCGGTGCATTTTTCTTAGGTGCTGTTCCAAGCAAGTGTTTTCTTCCATCTTAGTTGAAAGAAATTCATCCAGGCATTCAAACCTTGCAACTCTAACTTGTGCTATGAACCTTTGTTTCAGCTCATCGACAATCTCCATTGCGCTCAAGTTTCCAAATTGCCTACCAAGGTTAGAATCCATGAAGATGCATATCAGCCACTCGACTCTCAAGTAGGTGGTCTTTTGATCGTACCACTCCATATACCCTTCATAGTCAACAGTAACATCAGGGCGTTTTTCTAAAGCTTCATCTATCACGTAGAGCTCATCATTGGCGAATAGGGCTTCTCTCAGACGCATGTACCACTCAGCAAAGTTTGACCCATCGAGACGAAGCTCCTCAGCAAGAAACATACTACTGTAGTCTCCCATGATCTACAAGGATTTTGCAACGACATCTTTAGGACACTTGTTTATGATAATTTTAGTTCAATTTAATCAAATTAACGAACTCCCACTAAACTCAACATCTCTCCGGTTGATTAGTGACACACGATCCAAATTCACTACACCACCACCGATCATCACGTGAGATGATGTAGTTTCAATGGTGAACAACTCAGTGTTGATCATATCATTTATATGACTCGTGTTTAACCTTTCGGTTCCGTGTTCCCGAGGCCATGTCTGTACATGCTAGGCTCGTCAAGACAACCGTAGTATTTCTGCTTGTGCAAACTGGCTTGCACCCGTTGTATGTGAACGTTGAATCTATCACACCCGATCATCACGTGATGCTTCGAAACGACGAACTTTCGCAACGGCGCATACTAGGGGAGAACACTTAATTATCTTGATATTAACATGAGAGATCACCTTATCATGCTACCGTCGCGATCACATCAAAGCATAACAATAAGGTGCATAAAAGGGATTAACATCACATGCAATTCATAATTGTGATATGATATGGCCTTTCTTCATATGCTCTTAGATCTCCATCTTCAAAGCACCGGCAAGATCTCCATCTCCGGCATGATCTCCATCATCTTGGCGCCATCACCATGGTTGTCCACCAACTATTGCAACTACAACTAATGCTACTCTTAGCAATAAAGCAAAGCAATTACATGGTGATTTCATTGACACGCAGGTCACATAAAATAAAAGACAACCATATGGCTCCTGCCAGTTGCCGTACTCGTCGACATGCAAGTCGCGAAATATTACAAACATGATCATTGCATACATTATCACAAATCACATTGGCCATATCACATCACTTGACCCCCTCTGCAAAAACAAGTTAGACGCCTCTACTTTGTTTATGCAAATTTTACGTGGCTTGGGTCAACGAGTTAGAACCGTTCTAATCTACGCAAAAACCACAACGGTGATATAATAGTTGCTTATTTACTCATCCTTTTGAAAGGCCTTCCATTGAAAATTGCATCCTCACTAAAGCAAGAGAAACAGACACCCGCCAGCCACTTATGCAAAACAAGTTGCATGTCAGTCGTGGAACCGGTCTCTCGTGCGTGGACGAGTAAGGTTGGTCCGGGCCGCTTCAATCTCACAATACCGCAAAGATGCAAAGTGCACGCGAGAAGGTAGCAACATAAAATATCAACGCCCACAACTCCTTGTGTTCTAATCGCATCAACACCTACGAATAGATCTAGGCTCTGATACCACTGATGGGGTCGCAGCATGGAAAACAAAAATTTTCTACGCGGCAAGGCGGAATAAACCCCAAGGATCTAGATCTACGAGATGAAGATAGCGAAGATGAGATCCAATCTCTTACCCTCGAAGATCAACAAACGCGTTTTGTCGGTGCAGGGGTTGGCTAGTCGATCCCCGCAACTAGACTCGTCTAGTCGCGAGGAGATGTATTATCCTTGAGATCCAATCCGGTGAAGTGCAGCAACGGGCAGCACCTCCGCGGCGTCCACACGTACAGCTCGATGAAGACGTCGACTCCTTGATCCCGCAAGCGAGACGACGTGGCCTTGATGATCTCAGCAGCACGACGGTAGTGCCGGTGACGATGACGGTCTCCGCGAGCAGGGCTTCGCCAAGCCAAGCAAGAGGAGAGGGAGAGGAGCAAGGTGGCGCAGCCCCTAGGGCAAGGGGGTGCGGCTAGGTGTGGTGGTGAGGCGGCGGCAGCCCTCCGGGAGAGGAGGGGTGCGGCTAGGGTTGAGGGAGAGATGGGGGGTGCGGCTAGGGGGGGTGGTGCGGCAGCCTCCAAGGTGTGGTGCGCCTCCCCCCCTTCCCCTCCTTATATAGGTGGCGGCTAGGTCAAGGGGAGGGGGCCGGCCGGCCCCTCCTTGCTTGCCCCCCAAGTTGGAGTCCAACAAGGACTCCTTCTTGGGCCCCTTTCCTAAAGGGGTGGGAGCCCACCTCCTAGTCCAACTAGGAGTGGGACTCCCCTCCTAGTCATGCCGCACCAGCCCATGTGGGCTTAGGTGGTGCGCCCCACCTAGGTGGTGGATGCACCCCTTTGCACCATGTGGGCCCCATACAAATTATGGCCCCACTTCTAGACCCTTCTAGAACACTCCGGAACCTTCCGGTACCCTTTAAATAATTTCCGGAACTTTTCCGAAACCTCCGGAAACAACTTTCCATATATGAATCTTATTCTCCGGACTCCTCCGGAACTCCTCGTGATGTCCGGGATCCCATCCGAGACTCCGAATCACCATTCGTTCACTTCATCATTTAATTCATCGCAAAACCTAATTTCATCGGAACGTTAAGTGTGTGACCCTACGGGTTCGAGAATGCATAGACATGATCATATCAATAATTAATAGCGGGACCGGGATGTCCATATTAATTCCTATACACTCAGCGAAAACCTTTTCTCGATTGAACCACGATGCCGGAGATTCAATTAATCTCATATACGATTCCCTTTGTCTCACGATATTTTACTTGCCCGAGATATAATCGTTGACATCCCCATGTCTAGTTTAATCTCGTTACCGGCAAGTTCTCTTTACTCGTCCATAATATAGGATCCCGGTGATTACAACTTAATCACTTGTCTGCAGACTCTTGATGCTATATTACCGAGAAGGCCTGGAGATATCTTCTCCGTCACATGGAGGGACAAATTCCACTCTTGATTCATATCACCCAACAACCCACCATCGGAGATACCTGAAAGTCACCTTTATAATCACCCAGTTACGAAGTGACGTTTGATGTCCACAAAGTATTCCTCCGGTGAACGGGAGTGATATAATCTCATGGTCTAAGGAAACTATATTTGGCATATTAAAAGTGTTGACAACAAAACTTTTGTGACACGATTAATTGCAACTCTTTATTTGGGTCATGTCCATCACACCATTACTCCTAATGATATGACTCCGTTATCAAGTGACTATAACAAGTCCATAGTTAGGAAACTCTAACTATCTCTTGATCAACGAACTAGTCCTGTAGAGGCTTACTAGGGACTCCGGGTGTTTATATTCCACACATGTATTATGTTTCCATTTAATACAATTATAGCATGGATAATAAACTATTATCATAAACTTGAATATGCTTAATAAACCATTTTATTATTGCCTCTAGGGCATATTCCCAACAGAATCTCGCCCCGAGATTCCTAGAGTAGGAAGAGGGAAAAGGGAAACATGGAACACCTTATGAACATCCGAAAAATTGGTAAGCAACTCAAGTTGATAGGGGAGATCTGTCATAGTAACTTTTCTGCCGGGGTATACTCATATATGCCATATTGAGTAGTGGAAGCCGTCTTCGGAATATCCTCCCTTCTAATTTTGATCTGATGATATCCTGACCTCAGATCCATCTTAGAGAATACCGTTGCACCGGCTAGATGATCGAATAGGTCATTTATTCGAGGAGTAGGATACTTGTCTTTGACGGTCACCGCAGTCAAAGGGCGGTAATCAACCACCAGGCTAGGATCATCGGTATTCCGTCCTTTGACAAAGATGACCGGACAGCCCCAAGGCGAGCTATTCGGACGGGCGAATTCCTTTTCTAGCAGCTCATCAAGTTGCTTCTTCAACTCAGTTAGCTCTTCCGATGGCATGCGGTAAGGCCTTCTGAAAGTTGGGGCGGTTACCGGAACCAATTCAATGACGAATTCCACACTTCGATCAGATGGCCTGCCAGGCAACTCCTCAGGAAAGATATCGGGGAAATCACACACAACAACCACCTCATGTATCTCAGGTGGGGTGATACCCTCCAGGAAAATAGGATTGATCTCCGGAGAGAGGGGAGTGGCAGTGGACGGAGTTGCAGAAGTAGGGGACCAGTAGCGCACTAGTCCATAGGTTGGGTGGTTTACTGTGATAGTCTTGGCAACACAATCTAGCTTGGCCTGATATGTGGCTAGCCAATCCATGCCCAGAATGACATCTATCCCCACTGACTGTAGTGCTATCAACGAAAACGGGAAAAGAATTGTCGCTATAGAAATCTGAACCTCCGGAGACATCCAGTGAGTGTGCCAACTAGAGCCTGGGGTCTTGACCACTAACAGGGAGTCCATATCCTCAAACGGTATTTGATGGTTGAGTGCAAATGATGTGGATATGAATGAATGCGATGCTCCAGAATCAAATAAGACTGAAGCTGGATAATCATTGATTCGAATCATACCCATGAGAGCACGGGGGTCCCTTTCAACTCCTTCAGCGGAGACGTGGTTTAGGCGACCACGGTTGATGGGCACGGCCTTGGCGGCTGGTGTAGAGGGAGCAGGTGCCGGTGCTGAGGTAGCCGGTGCCTTCTGGGGACACTCCCTGGAGAAGTGCCCCGTCTGACCACAGCTGAAACAAGTGGGCCTCTGCGGTGGTGGAGGCAGCTGAGGGTGGTACACACTTCCACCCGCACCCAAGGTCGAAGTAGCTGGGCGAGGCGGAGGTGGCAGGTACCCGGTGGGCTTCGGCGCGAAGGGCGCCTTAGGCACGGTGCTGAAAGGCACAAATACCTTGCGCTTCTTGCCTTCAATGGGAGAGGAGCTCTGGTGATCAGCTGGAGCTGGCCTCTTAGAAGCCTCCAGCTCCTTCCTACCCTGCTCCATGGTAAGAGCCTGATTGTAGAGTTCCTGGTAGGAGGTGAACTTGAAGGGTAGGAGCTCGTATCGAAGGCGAGGTGCGAGCCCCTTGCGGAAGAGATATTGCTTGTCCTCATCATTCGTCACGTCCCGAGGGGCGTAACGGGAGAGGTGGTTGAACTCCCGTCCATAGGACTGGACGTCCATGTGTCCCTGGGTTAGGTCCAGGAACTCACGCCTCTTGAGCTCGAGGATGGGCTTGGGGATGTACGCCGCACGGAAGGCGGTGCGGAATTCCTCCCAAGTGATGACATGGCCCGCGGCAACCATAGCCACGTGGCTCTCCCACCAGGAGCCGGCGGCTCCTTCCAGAAGGTAGGTGGCGAAGTTGACGTGTTCTGCCGCCGGAACGTGAAGAGCGGCAAACTTGCGCTCGATAGCCCGAAGCCAATCATCCGCATCAAGCGGCTCCTTAGCTTCAGAGAATGTAGGAGGTTGGGACCGCAAGAACTGGTTGAGGGTGGTGCAGTCCGTGTTCCTCCTGGCCCCTTGCTGGACCAGCTGCTCGAGCAACCGCTCATTGCGCAGACGGTTTTGTTCAATTGCCATCATAACCTCCGCCATTGAGGGTGGCGGTGGTGGATCAGGGTTGCTCTGTTCCCCACGACGGGTAGGAGCCATCCTGAAGAATTGGAACAACGACAAGTTAGTAACCGATTCCGACAGCTAAGATAGATCATTGTTGCTTCCAGATATAGATAAATGACATCAGGGTTCAACAGAAAGATCTTGGGTTAAAGATCAGCTTCATGCACTGGGACCCACAATAGCATAACACTCACAAGGGTGACAGCCCTCATGAATAATTACACCGGAGCCCTAGCACAATCCGGGACCTTCGGTTCAAGATCTTGGCTAAAGCAAAGAAATATCTTGACGAACCATCATACTTCCTTTCGTCATGTTTTAGGGTTGGCAGAGGAGTAAGGATAACTAGTAACTAAAGGTAGGAACCCAAACCCCGAGATCCTAAAGATTTAGAACTTTGCCGACCATCAGAAACACCGATAAAATCAAATAGAGGTAAGATGGCACCGAGATCAGAGTGAATTGGATAAGGAGTAAAAAGAATCCTAGGAAGGTTTTCACAACTCATTTTTAGGTTAAAAATAATTTTCACGAACTAGACTCGACATCGACCAAAAGAAAGGGTTTCCTACAGGCAGTCCTGCTCTGATACCAACTTGTAACGCCCCGACCCCGGAATTATACAGAGAGGCTATGTAGTCAACACAACCATCAATGTATAAAACAAAGATCGAGACTTGTGGAACAGAACTGGCACAAAGCATGACTCTACGACACAAAACATTTATATAGCAACTCATATAACGAGAAGAATACAAATATTACAAACAAAAGGATCACAGATCCAACAATTCAACAAGCGGAAGCGGGTAGTGTTGTCTAACAACAAGAAGCAAATATATGGCCTAAGAGGCCTACAATACACATCACCCAAGCCAGCTTGTTCCACGGTCCCAAGCTGCCACCTGGGAACCCCAGACTAGTAGTCGACGTCAACGAAGAAACCACCTAGTCGCTCGGTGTCGTCCTCCTCTGAAATACAAAATCATAGAGGCAGCAAAGAGAGACTGAGTACGATGTACTCGCAAGTTTAGTAGGGCGATATAGGCCCAATGACTGACGGAGGCTCTAAAGCTTTATATGTAGTTCTTTTGCATAAAGCTAAATTTCATAAACCAAAACATAAATGACACAAGGCATTCGTCTACTCAGAATATTTTATAAACGGGGTAAGAGAGTAAACATTTGTCATCTTCGGTTCTCGGCGAACCTACTTGCAACCATCACCACTCATCTCACACAAAGGCACTCCCTCGACTCACCCTCGAGGAAATGAACCTTTATCTCATGTTTGTTATGCAACCTCTAGCTGCCATATCAATTAGGTTAAAAGTTATCTATGGTCTCGTATATCCGTTCCCAAGTCGTCCATAACCGCGGACACGGCTTTTCGAAAAGATTTACCCTGCAGGGGTGTACTATTTGAAGTCGCCAGGTTTCCGCAGGAACCCCAGCTCCTTATCCATTGGTACCGTCCGGCTCACCTAGTTGGCCCTCTTCCGGGGAAGGCCGGCAAGCAGGCGCGGTTAGACCTTTACAATGCATGAGACTATCCAAGAGTCATCTGTGGCCACAGGACAAGTTTACCCAGCCTCAGCCCCTGCCCCATCGCCACAACCTAACACCACCATCCTCATCATCCTTTTTCCGCTCACACACACGGCAAATGGAAATAGCAAACTAGAGGACCCTTGGATACGCCCTCACAAATTATTCGGTCAAAGGGGGTTCCATATGCCCCCACCTCCGGAAGCACGCTCAAACTTGGTTCTAGAGACAAGAACTCGCACCTAGGGGCTAGAGTGAGGCAAAACACCATCCCCGATGACAACTCACCCAAGCCGTCTTAGCATTTTAATTTAGCCTCACATTCATCCACCAAGTCCGCATCATTCCATCAACATCCATAATTATGGAATTCAACAACGGACAAACTAGTACTTCATCTAAGCATTTCTAAGCATGTCTAAGCATAGCTAAGCATATGAATACAACAATAATTCTATCTTCATCTCGGCCAACACTTCAACCCTAGGTTTCATAGGTAGGGATACATGTGATTGGCTCGGGGAAGAGACATGCATTCATAGGATTCTATATACTTACACAAAGAGATATTTGAACCGCATGCAATATTATGGTGGATAAAATAATTTGATAAAATCATAGGATGCTAGATGCCAAGAAGGTTAGGTTATCTCTTGCCTTGCTGCCCGGTCGTGAAGTACTGCTCGTCGGGGTAAGTAGAGAGACTCTCGACTCCGGATTCTATCGATACCCAAAAGAGAAAGGCAAAGAACACATAAATCACAAGAACACAAGGTGAAATGCTCAATCACATGATGACATGTTAAATTGATGCAAGGATATGATTATTTAACTTAGTTAACAGATTAAATGGAGTCCCAAATAATTAGTGCAATTATTTGGACACGACTCCATATTTATCTTAATGCCCACAATTGTCATAAATTATTAAATTATTAGATAAGTGGCTCAATTGTGCATGAACATGACATGAATGGATAGGTTTCGTCATTCCGATCATTTCGGTAATTTATTTGTAATTTTCGGAGTACCGATGAATAATTGACAAATTAAATAAGTAATTAAATTTACTTTACTTAAACCAATTATGAATAATATCAAATATAAGTGTGTGATCAATATGTGACAAGTGCATGGTTTGATAGCATTTGACAAGTTGAACACTTTGATGTTTAATTCATAATTTTTGGACAATTATTTAATAAGTTATGAATTTCCCAATTTGGGGTATTAAATAACCCATTTTAGGAATTCTTAAATACCCAAAATAATATAAATCCAAAAGGAGGTTACAAAGATCTCAAGTGGTAGAGTTTGTTTTTCTGAACATTTTGATATTTTATTTGCTATTTTTGGAGCAATATTTAATTAGTTACTAATTATTTGATTTTGTTTAGCTCCAAAAAAGAAAAAGCAAACAAAACCAGGTAGGCCGGCCAGGCCGGTGCAGGCCGGCCATTATGTCCGGGCCACAGCCCGAGAGGCCCTGGCCACTGGGCCGGCCAATATGGCCGGGCCACGGCCCGAGAAGCCCCGGCCACGGAGCCGGCCAGGCCGGGGGGGGGCAGGCCGAGCGCCAGGCCGGTGCTAGCACGCACGCCCGCGTGTGTCAACGGCGAGGCGCGGTGGCCGGCGACGATCGACGCCGGGAGAGGGGGAGGGGGCGCGGGAGGAAGCTTAACAGAAGGAGGAGCTCACCACGAGTACGGTGGCGTGGACGGCGAGGGTCGGGGTGGTCGGACGGCGACGTGAGCGTGCTCGACGTCCAGCGTCCGGGGGCGGGGAAGACGCGGGCGGTGGCGGCGATGCAGGCGACCCCGCGGCGATTCCTTGCACGGGGAGGAGCGGCACGGCGAGGCGGAACGATTCCCCCACGCCGATATGCTCAGGGAGGATGCTAACGGCGGCGATTTGGGGAGGACTCCGGCGGGGCGGCGTCGGACGTAGGCGAGGAAGTCGAGGACGGAATCGACGAATCCGGGCTCCCCGGTCCGATTCCTGGCACGGGGAGGAAGAGGAGGATGCGGCGATGCTCCCTATCGTCCTCGATCTACGCGGAGAGGACCTATTCGACGGCGGCAAGCTCGGCAAGCCCGGTGGCTATGGCGGAAGCTCGGGAGGGAGTGAGTCGACTCGATCCCGATATTTCGGAAGGAATGGGGAGGGGAACGAGAGGGGAGCAGGTGGGCAGCGTCGAGGGGAGCTATACTCCACCAGGGACCACGCCATGGTGCGGCACAAGCGCGTGGGGAGGTGGCGGCATGGGCGCTCCCTGTGGCGACAGTGAGGAGGGAGAGGAAAGAAGGTTTTCGAAAGACCCCCTGGCACTATTTTCTATAATTACAATTAGGTCCAGGAGCTACTTGTTGAATTTAATTGAGGCCCTGAAATATTTTATAAAATTCTGTAAAATTTTAGGTGGCTTCCCATTGACCCTTAGAAGCTTCACAAAATTCTGGATGTTCAAAATAAAATGTTTAGGTCCTGTTTTGTCCGTAGTGTTTCATTTTGGGCATTTTTAATAAACTCCAGATTTGGAGGTAAAAGGAGCACTTAAACATTTCAATAATTTATGAGAGTATTTATGGAGGCTCATATTATAATAATGAAGTCCCACATAATCTTATTGTGAAATTTGGGGAAGTTTAACTTGGTTCCAAAATTAGAATTTGAATTAAGCCAAGTTAAATCCTCATATTCATTTCCCAATTGACGAAGTTTGGAAAATGAGAATTGGGGATAAGAAACAAATTTGGAACTTCCGAAACAATTTGGAAGTTCAAGAATTAAAGTATTTTGCCAGCTGGAGCTTTGCATTTGGTTTGGAAAATTTAGGAAGAGTTTTGCTTCCCTAGTTTTTAATTTCCAAGTGTGGCTTTATTTAGAGTTAGCAATTTAAATATGAATGCCATGATGCAATGCAAAACAAAAAGTGAAAAATTGGCCCATATTTTAGGGTACTAATCTGGGGCTGTTACACGCAGGCGCACGGCGTCGTTGGCGACGGCGGGTGACAGCATGGCGAGGCCGGCCGAGGACGGTGGCGGCGACGTCGCGCCCGGCCGCGGTCGAGGACGCGCGTAGGTAGATGGAGCGGCGTCGGGAGGCGGCCGGCCGAGTACGGCGCGGGGGGGGGGGCGGCGACGCCGAAGCAGGGCGGCCACAGTGACTGGCCAGGTTGGTCGTCTTCCTCACTGCCTCACCACTGGCTCTGCTCGCGGAAGACCGAGGCGAAGCCTCCGCATCCGACGCGCCCGGGAGCAGAGCTCCAGGACACCGGGACGAGATACCGGGACGAGCGGCAGGCGACGCATCGAGCTCCGAGCTCGGCCATTGTGGCCTCGGTCTCGATCTCCCTCCCAAGAACGGGCTGGCGCTAGGAAGGTGGCTGGCAAGGCAGGAGAGGGAGTGAGGAGGGAGCTAGGGCAGAGGGGAAATGGGTACAGGGTTTAGGAGCAGCCGTTTCCCGTTTTGTAAGCAAGGTGGTGACCAGGGTTGGGGCGGAACCATGGTTAGAGTGTCGGTGACTCACCCCAGGGGTTATGTGCTGTGGAGAATGTGGCCGCACAGTGGTCGAAGGATTAGGCAGGGTTTAGGCTAAGCGGGATTTGGGGCTTGCCAAAACGCGCACGTCCGGGACGCCTAGAGCGCGACGCGAGTGACATCGTCACGTTCCCGTTGACTCAGGGCGCTAAACGGAAAACAGGTCGTACCACTGGGTTCGTAACGACGAGACTAACACAACAAAACAAGAATCGTTCCAGGATTCGAAACTTCACAACACAAGATTTTCGGAAAACCGAGGGTCCACAAGGTGTTCGATGAAATGACCAGGGCTTTGCACATCTCAGAAAAATCCCCAAAAACTACCACTGAGATTTGTGGCATAAGGAGGATGTCTATGGAGTTTGAGCTCATTTGGCTACTGGACAATTGGGTTTGGATAAGATGCCCAAAAGATGCCATATTGGCATGGTTATACAAAAGTGACCTTGCCAAAAGGATATGGGGTTGATCTCCTGGAGATGTGTGTCTATTATATGTGTGATCATATTTGCTAAGTATCATGTCCATATGAATGGTTTGGCTATGGGTTGCTTTGGAGGTCGCCAAATGGCATTATTTTTGGCTTACAAAGGGAGTGGTGAAAATATTGCTCAAATGGATCTTGCCCCAAAAGATGAAATGTAGGGAATGTAAAAATATTCATCCCCTGAATTTATCAGAATTTATGGAGGTGCCTAGCTTCACTCAAACATCTCTGGATCAGAAATGGCATTTTGGAAAATAATGCCCAACTTGGAAATATTGCATTGAAGTATGCAATATTTTTGCATGGAATGCCTTTATATGGATATGGGAGTCCTTTGGTATTTTTAGTGGAATTTCTCCGGCTATGGAAATAGGCATCCCTTTGGTAGGTGGAGAAAAGGGTTTAAAAGGTTCGATAATTAGGGCTAGGGTTTTCGAGAGAAAACCTGAGCATAAAAATTATCGCGAGTGTTGGAGTGGTTCATGGTTCACCGGGAAATTCTTGAGAGAGCAATTCCCAAGTTAATTCATCCTCAAGAGTTTTGAAGAAACATATAGGAAAACAGAAAAAGTTTTTCAGGTGTCAGAAAACATTACTAACACTAGGGACGAATTTTCAGGATGTTACAATGTTGCTACCTTTGCTGTGGCAAGGGTCACTTTGCTTCTTCATGCACTATCGGTAACCTATCCAACCCCATCTTAATTGATGATGCGTATTCACTTAGAAAGGATAGAGTTGGCAATGTGTTTGCCAAATATGTGGGAACTCAAAGTGGTGTCATGAAAAGAACCATTTGGGTTGCCAAACCTATTGTGACTAACCTCTTAGGACCCAACTTCATTGGGGACCAACAAGCTTCAACTTGATCAATAGGTGTTGATGGAGGACATTGGAGACTTGGCTATCATTGAAGAATTAAGGGATCTTCATGATTATATTTCCTCAAGCCAAGTCATTTGGATTATATTGTTCTATCTCATATCCAATGCTCCTCCTTGCGGTAACTTGTATTTAAATCATATATACATTGAAAGTTGCTTGCTCCCTTGCATGTGTTAGTGTTGTTCCTAGCATGTGCTTGTATATGATATGCTACCTTCTTACTTGTCTTGTTATTCAATGTTGTGTATGCTAGTTGTGTATCATGTATGTGTAACTTGTGTGTTGAGCCTTATTGGATTTTATGTGGATTTCATTTTGGCTCTTTTGAGATATTAATGGACTATCCCATTTTGGAGGAGTGATGTGCTTCGTGCACTTCACAATCCTAAAATGTGTATACATGAGGAATACCACTTAGTATTGATATATCTAGATTATCTAGTCACTATGTGGTATGTCATATTCATGAGAAATTTAAATTCTAATTTGTCCATTAATTTCTCTAGTTAGTTTTTAGTTGCCTCTTGTTTAAAAATAAATGGTTTAGCACATTATGGGGGAGTAATAAGCTATGTGCATATTACAATCCTAGGAAATGTGAACATTTGAGGTTGTGCCACTTGGAGTTGATATTGCAAATTATCTTATTCCTATGTGGCATGTTTGCTCGAACAAGTTCCAATTTTCATTTTGGTTATCCATTGGCTCTTATTTGTGTGAGTTTGCTTGGCGTGGATTTTCTCTAATATGCATTTCTATATATTATTTGAGAAACCATTTGTTCCATATTATTCTAACCATGGCCTTGCCGGTTGGTTTGAATAGTTGAAACTATCAACAAACTTTATTAAAATATGTTGTTTTATTTCTTATCTCTTGGCATATAATTTATCTTCTGAGGATGACCTTGGATATCTCTACTCATCGGGAAAATATTTCCTTACACTCATTGTCCTTGGACAATTGATATTCACACTTGTGGTAGAATATTTTTGTTCATCTTCATATTGGCTCTTCCATTGAATTGTCTTATTTATTGCCAAGTGTTTTGTTTTTACTCCCATTGCCTTCCTTGCCTTTTGCATGGATCCTAATTTTCAATTGGTAGTGTTTAGTGTTGTAAATAAAATATGGAGAGTAATGATCCCTTGTGAGTGCATTTTGTATTCAAATACAAATATCAAAGATAATGCATGAATCTTGGGGGAGTATTCCTTTTTATTTAAAACACTATCCTATCTATCAATATTTGATCCTTTCAATTGGCACTCAATTTCTATCTTATGTGTTTCTGCAAGACAAACCTTTTTCCTTGATGCTTTGTGCCATTATAAAAGTGTAGAGAGTGCTTGGTTTATTTGTCGTAACCTTGCTCTCCCTTGGGAGTTTGCTTTCTCAATTCTTGATTTGTGTTGCATCTTCTTGAATGAGAAATGCCATTTGGACATGTTTCCTATATTTATCCTCTATGCCTTTTTGGCTTTGCTTTGGTACCATCAATTGGTATTAATTGGAATTTAAATATCTCTTTTTTAGATATTTGTTTCAATTGATATCTCTTGTGGGAGCTGTGATACTTTATTTCTTTATTGTACCTTACTTGATTTTGGTCGAGTATCATCCTTCTCTTGGTATCTTTGCTCCTAGTTGGTATCTTATTTTCAATTGGTGTCTTATCGGTCATGTGTTGTTTTGATTCGACTCCTATTGATATCTCACTTCATGTGTTGATGTGTTTTGTATCAATCATATGTTGATTTGATTTGTCCTAGATCATGTGTTGACTTGGATTTTGATATAATTTGGACAACCATTTCTTGTCACACTTTAGTGTGCTTTCTTGGTTTACTTGGTGTTTTTGTCCAAATTGTATCTCATTCGGCTATAGAAAGTCTTTGCATGCACGGTTACTAATTTATATTATTATAGCATGCTTATCTTTCTTGATCCAACATATAGGGTATACCCCACCGAATCCTAACTCGGCTAAGATGTGCTTGAAATTCAATTTCATATCAGTATGCACATATTTATGTGGAGTATGTCCTATGTATTGTAGTTCATCTAACTACTATGGGACCCAATGAGTTTGGGAACCAAGTTGTACTTGAATTTTGTTTTAGGTACAATGTAGATGCATTGGATGCTTGCCTCATTCATAAGGAAGGTGTTCTCACCGTGTGATTATTGGAGTCAAGCTTTGATGATAAACAAACTCTCATCTTTTTCATCGTCAATGTATCTCGGTAACAAGTATCTACCTCATGCATACTTTTCTAGTCTCAACCTTGTGTAGGTTGCTTCTTGGCATGAAAGCTTTTATGTGCAATTGTTGTGGTTTTGGCTTATTTCCTTCACTTGGTATATCTTTGTGATATTTGTGATGAAATTCCAAAAACCTCTTCTTCAATTGGTATTGTTTCTTTGTGATACTTGTTTCCTATCTCAAAGCATCTTCACTAACTCTTGTTCCCTTAGTGATTTGTGTAATGTCTTTGATATTTTGAAGTTCATTTATATACAATGAGATAAATTTGAGCTATGTGCTATGCTTTTAAGCAACAATCTCATTTGTATATTTATGACTCCCTTTTGGATACCTTGTTCTCTTTTTTCTCTAACCATTTTGTATGTACATGTTTCTTTGTGGATGTAAATCATCAACGATTTGTCTACTTAGAAACCTATACATATGAGAGAGGTCCCTTTTAGTTGGTATCCTAATTCTTTTGACCTACCTTGATTTTTATCTATAATTCTTTGGTGGCTCCAAATTTGCTTCATGAGTGCGTATCTTAATTTTATTTGCATCTTTGCACACTCATGTGTTTGTTGAGGATCTTTGTCCTCATGCTTACCTTGGTGAGTATGTTGATTCTTATTGGCTAGATGCTCTCACAAGCTTTTGGCTTTTTCAATTGGTTTCATTTTCCAATTGGTATCCTTGAGCTTGCAAACATCTCTCTTTTTTAAAGATCTTTTGTATCTTGGTTGGGCATATCTTATGATTGAATCTTTGAAAATTGGTATCTCCTTATGGCTCAACCATATTTCAAGTGCAAGTGCTATGATTTGATTTAGTTTTATGCACTCTTACACTTGTTGTGTGTTCTAGATGATTTTGGGGGAGTGAGGATTCCATATTCGTGCACTACTTCAAATGGTGCATGAACATTGGGGAGCTTCTCCATTTTTGTTTAGAACACTCATTTGCTCAAATCATAAAACTTTGTGTTTTATTTGGTTTGTTGGATCTTCTCAATTGCTTATCTCCTTTTGGGGAGATGTTTAGAGATATATCTTTTATTTGCAATCTTTGATCCTCAATATAGTTTGATTTCCTCTAACTATTCATCAATGGATATGTGCATTTGATTTCACTCATATCTTGAGAAATGCACACTTTATGGAGGAACTCATATTATATTGGCCTTCTAAATTTTTCTTCCCATTTCGGCAATCGATGCCAATGGGGGAGAAGTTTAGAGGGTTTAAGGGAATTTGGGTTTTATGCTTTTGTTGCAAGGATGTTTTATTCATTATATAAACCCTCTTAAAAGGGAATGTCATCAATTACCAAAATGGGGGAGATTGAAAGTGCATGGTTGCCCCCATGTGTGGTTTTGGTAATTAATGACAATCTCTATGGACTAATGTTTGCATTGAGCTACTTGTAGGTGTTTCCATATGCATTGCTTGATCTCCATTTGTGGGAATCAAGGCTAAGGGAAGAAGAGTATTTGTTGATCAAGGCTAAGTGCGAGTTGATCAACACTCAAGACCATGTGAAGATATGCCGAAGAGTTGCTTCTCCCATATTGGTGTATGGGGGAGCAACATGTGAGTCTTCACCAAGCAAAACGCAATCAAGAAAGGTGGTTCGTCTTGAGGAGATGAAGATCGTCATCATCGACCTCAAGTGGATTATGCGCAAGGCAAAGGTATGATCTTGATAGGCTTTCTATTTTACCGGTCTCATGATGTTAGTTGAGAGACCGGGTCATAGGATGGATAGCTGTACTATCAAGAGGGGCTCTCGACCGAATATCTTGATCGTATTGTTCGTGGAGAGCTCAAACCTTTGCATCCTTGCAATCATCTTTATTGGTTCTTATTTGGATATTATCGTGGTGTGGTTTTGGTGCTTGTCGTGCTCGTCATGACAAGGCCAAGTTCACCGAAAACGGTTTTCATATGCGTCTCCTATTGCGTTTTCGGTATTGGAGATTTTGTCGGTTCGTCCTTGTGGAAGATCTCACTCTTCCAATTATTTGCAAAATCTCCTTTACTTGTTTTCAATATTTCCAAGGATATCTCTTGTCGTCCTCTTTCCAACAAAATTGGTTTCACTTCATTCGGACTTCATTTGCAAAAGATATGATGTTTCCGGTTATTTATACAAAGTTTTTACCTTTCCAAATTTGGTTTTATTCTCCCTTGTTGGACTATGATGTTTCTCTGTATATTCTTATAGATCTTTTCGTTGCGATTCCAACGAGCCCAAGAATATCAAAAACGGAGTTCGTTTGATCAAAATATGTTCGTTTTCGTGTTGGATGTTTTTCTGCAGTTTGGCCAGCCCAAGCCGGGCTCGGGTCGGGCCAAGGCCGGCCGCTTCTGGTTCCTGCCCAGCCAGGCCGGGCCAAGGCCGGCCCCAGGCCGGGCTGTCGGGGCTGAGTGCTTTTTTCTCCCCAACGGCCACATTTGTGGCCCCATATAAAAGGGGCCTTCTTCCCCATTGTTCCCCAACTTTTTAGCTCTCTCTCCTCCATTGTTGCAATTCTTGGAGCCTGATTCCTCCTCTTCCCTCCATGATTCTTGCCTCCTTCTAGAGGGAAAAGAGAGAGGAGATCTAGATCCATTATTCCACCAAACCAAATCTCCTCTAAGTGAGGGGAACCCGTTGGATCTAGATCTTGGAGTTGCTTTGTGTTTCTCCTCTTTCTTCTTCCTCTTAAATCCCTCCATAGCATTAGTTGTTTTGGTTGGATTTCGGACAGAAGGACTTGATCACTTAGTGTGTTCTTGCCATTGCATTTGGTGCATCGGTTTGTGCTCTCCACGGTGATACGTGGGATTGAAGTTCGAGAAGCTTGTTACTCTTGGGTGCATTGTGTTCCCAAGAGCTTGTGCCTCTTGGGTGCATTGTGTACCCTAGACGGTTGGTGGTGTCGCGAAGACTTCGAGTTGTGAAGCTTCGGGCAAGGTTTGGGAGCCCCCGATTGAGTTGTGGGTGTGTGCCCCAAGATTGTTGTAAAGGCTCTGGATTCCGCCTTGAAGGATTCCGATAGTGGAAGGTGAACCTAACCCTTGGGGTGAGGTTCATCGGAGAATAGGGTGAGGCCTTTTGTGGCGTCTTGAGTAGGCCTTTATGGCGAGCTCACACCCCTCCAACGAGACGTACTCCCTTGACAAGGAGGAACTCGAGAATACATCCTCGTCTCCGCGTGCCTCGGTTATTTCTATACCCGAGCTCTTTACTTATGCAATTTACATTGTGATAGCCTTCGTGCTTGAAGTTTTATATCTTGCTATCACCTTGTTGTTTGTCTTGCTTAGCATAAGTTGTTTGTGCACATAGGTGAGCCTAGTTTATTTAGGTTGTTGGCTTGTTAATTTAAACCCCTAGTTTTATTCCGCAATTGTCAAGCCTTAAACCAGAAAAGTTTTAATCGCCTATTCACCCCCCCCCTCTCTAGGCGACATCGTTTGTCCTTTCAGTGGCGATGGCGTTCCGGTGGGATTGGGCACAAGCACGGCAAGAACACGCGATGTACCCAGGTTCGGGGCCCTCGTGGTGAGGTAAAACCCCTACTCCTGCATGTCTGATGTATATGATGGAACAAATTCGGGCTACATGGTTACTCCTTGAGCTATGTTTTTATCTCTCTAGCTAGAGGAGGAAGAAGGTGGTAGGTGGGGATGAGAAGAGCCTCCATCTCCCAAAATATCTATCTAGGGTTTCCCCAAAAACTTGCCTCTCAAGGGCTCCCTGGTGCACCTTATAAAGGGGATGCCCAGGGGACAAAGAGGTGGCCCATGGGGCCCAGCTAGTACTACTCACGCACATGGGATGCCAGCCTGATGTGGCCAGCCAGGCGCAGCCGGACTGGGGCAGTCGGATTGGAGCAGCCGGATTGGAGCAACAGGACTGGGGCAGTCGGACTGGAGCAGCCGGACTGGGGCAGTCGGACTGGAGCAGCCGGATTGGGGCAGCCTGCAGCCAGCAGCCTGCAGCTAGCAGCCTGCAGTCTCAAGGCAGCCAGCAGCCTGCAGCCTGCAACCTGCGGTCTCAAGGCAGCCAGCAGCCAGCCGACCGTCCGCTTGATCTTCGTGGTTTGCTTCTCTTGTTCTCTTGTCGAGTCGTGGACTTTGGTATACCGGGGGTGAAAGTGCATGGTTGCCCCCATGTGTGGTTTTGGTAATTAATGACAATCTCTATGGACTAATGTTTGTATTGAGCTACTTGTAGGTGTGTCCATATGCAGTGCTTGATCTCCATTTGTTGGAATCAAGGCTAAGGGAAGAAGAGTATTTGTTGATCAAGGCTAAGTGCGAGTTGATCAACTCATGAGTCCAAGTGAAGATATGCCGAAGAGTGCTTCTCCCATATTGGTGAATGGGGGAGCAACATGTGAATCTTCACCAAGCGAAGCGCAATCAAGAAAGGTGGTTCGTCTTGAGGAGATGAAGATCGTCTTCATCGACCTCAAGTGGATTATGCGCAAGGCAAAGGTATGATCTTGATAGGCTTTCTATTTTATCGGTCTCATGATGTTAGTTGAGAGACCGGGTTATAGGATTGATGGCCGTACTATCAAGAGGGGCTCTCGACCGAGTATCTTGATCGTATCATTCGTGGAGAGCTCAAACCTTTGCATCCTTGCAATCATCTTTATTGGTTCTTATTTGGCTCTTATCGTGGTGTGGTCTTGGTGCTTGTCGTGCTTGTCATGACAAGGCCAAGGTCACTGAAAACGGTTTTCATATGCGTCCCCTATTGCGTTTTCGGTATTGGAGATTTTGTCGATTCATCCTCGTGGAAGGTCTCACTCTTCCAATTATTTGCAAAATCTCCTTTACTTGTTTTCAATATTTCCAAGGGTTTCACTTGTCGTCCTCTTTCCAACAAAATTGGTTTCACTTCATTTGGACTTCATTTGCAAAAGATATAGCATTTCCGGTTTGCGAGAGAGAGTTTTTAACTTTCCCCATTTGATTATTTTAATATCTTGTTGTACTATGATGTTTCTCTGCATAATCTTGTTGTGCTCGTTGTGACGATTCCAACGAGTCCAAGATTATCGAAAACGGAGTTCCTGGGTGAAAGTTATGGCATTTCTCTCTCGGAAAGTTTTTTAGACAGAAATTAGAAAAGAAAAGAAGAAAAAAGCAGACTGGCCGACCTGGCCGGCTGAAAGTGCATGGTTGATCCCATGCATGGTTTTGGTAATTAATGACAATCTCTATGGACTAATATTTGCATTGAGCTCTATGTGTAGGTTGTCCTTTATCTTGTGTCAAGATCATTTGTTGACCAAGGCCAAGCTTGCTTGTCTCCATTGGTTGGAGTCAAGGTCAAGGTAGAAGATCATTTGTTGATCAAGGCCAAGCTTGTCTCCATGTGTTGGAGTCAAGGTGCTTTGCTTGATCTCCATTTGTTGGAGTCAAGCTCAAGGGAAGAAAAGTGTTGGGTTGATCAAGTCTTTGTGCGGGTTGATCAACTCTCAAGTTCAAGTGAAGATATGCCGAAGAGTGCTCTCCCCATCTTGGTGTATGGGGGAGCGTCATGTGATTCTTCACCAAGCGAAGCGCAATCAAGAAGATGGTTCGCCTTGAGGAGATGAAGATCGTCTCCATCGACCTCAAGTGGATTAATGCGCAAGGCAAAGGTATGATCTTGGTAGGGCTTTTATTTTACCGGTCTCATGTTGTTTAGTGAGAGACCGGATTATAGGATAGATAGCCGTACTATCAAGAGGGGCTCTCGACCGAGTATCGTGATCGTATCGTTCGTGGAGAGCTCAAACCTTTGCATCCATGCAATCATCTTTATTGGTTCTTATTTGGCTTTTATCCATGTGAGAATTTAGAGCTTGTGTTCATCTCCATACCAAGCTCTAGTTCATCAAAAACGGATCTCGTGAATATCTTCTTGTGTTTTTGATATCGGAGGTTTTACCGGTTTGTCTCTTCTACGAGAGGTCAAACTCTCGCCTTATATTTTCCTCCTCACATGATAGACTATGATGTGTATATGCATGATCTTGTAGGGCTTGTGATTATCTTCGTAACAAGCCCAAGATCATAGAAAACGGAGTCTTGATGAAAAGCTTGTGCGTTTTCGTGTTGGAGATTTTGCCGGTTCATCCGCTTGGAAAGGTCTCACCATTCCATCCCTCCGCACAATCTCCTTTGCTTGTTTTCATATTTTCAGTTTTTGTAGGGTAAGCTCTTGTCGTCCTCTTTCCAACAAAATTGGATTCACTCGATTCGGACTTCATTTGCAAAAGTTATGGCAGTTCTGGTTTTCTCTGTTTGGATCTAGCCCGGAGATGGTCCGGAGTCTCCGGCCACACCGGAGTCTCCGGCCCAAATGACCGGAGTCTCCGGTCCCCCTGATTTCGCTGCCGTTTGTGTCTGCTGTGGTGCGTTTCTGTATAGGGGTCCGGAGTGTCCCCGGAGAAGGACCGGAATCTCCGGCCCACCGGAGTCTCCGGCCCGAGGACCCGGAATCTCCGGCCCCCAGTTTTTCTCAGCTCCTTTTCATCTGTGTGGTGCGCCTCTGGATAGGGGTCCGGAGCTACCCCGGAGGGTGCCCGGAGTCTCCGGCCTGGCCGGAGTCTCCGGCCCCAAGGACCGGAATCTCCGGCCTCCCCGATGACCCAGCAGGCCGGAGTCTCCGGTCACTTACCCCGGAGTCTCCGGCCTGGACAGGCTCCAACGGCTAGTTTTTGGGGGAGGCTATAAAAATCCTCCTTCCCCCCCAAAACCTGGTTGCTGCTCTTGCTCACTTGTTCTTGCTCTTTCCCTTTGCTCTAATCCTTGTGAGCTTGATTCCTCTCTTCCCCTCCAATGATTCTTGCCCAAATTTAGGGTTCCAAGAGAGGAGATCTAGATCTACCATTCCACCAATCAAAATCCCCTCTAAGTGAGGGAAACTTGTGGATCTAGATTTTGGGGTTGCTTTGTGCTCATCCCCTTTGTTCTTCCTCTCTTATTCCCTCCATAGCATTAGTTGCTTTGGTTGGAATTTGGGAGTGAAGGATTTGAGCACTTTGTGTGCTCTTGCCTTTTTGCATTTGTTGCATCGGGTTGCTCTCCCCACGGTGATACGTGAAGTTGAAGGTTGAGAAGCTTGTTACTCTTGGGTGCATTGTGTTCCCAAGAGCTTGTTGCCTCTTGGGTGCATTGTGTACCCTAGACGGTTTGGAGGTGCCGCGAAGACTTCGCTTGTGAAGCTTCGGCACGAGTTTGGGAGCCCCCAATTGAGTTGTGGGTGTGTGCCCCAAGAAGAGTTGTAAAGGGCTCCGGAATCCGCCTTGAAGGATTCCGATAGTGGAAGGTGAACCAATCCCTTGGGTGAGGTTCATCGGAGAATAGGGTGAGGCCTTTGTGGCGTCTTGAGTAGGCCTTTTGTGGCGAGCTCACACCCCTCCAACGAGACGTACTCCCTTAACAAGGAGGAACTCGGGAATACATCCTCGTCTCCGCGTGCCTCGGTTATTTCTATACCCGAGCTTTACTTATGCAATTTACATTGTGATAGCCTTCGTGCTTGAAGTCCATATCTTGCTATCATCTTGTTGCTTGAATTGCTTAGCATAAGTTGTTGGTGCACATAGGTGAACCTAGAATATTTGGTTGTTGGCTTGTTAATTTAAACACCTAGTTTTATTCCGCAATTATCAAGCCCCTAATTAGAAAAAGTTTTAATCGCCTATTCACCCCCCCCCCCTCTAGGCGACATCCGGGCATTGTTTGTTCTTTCACCGGCCCCAGGCCGGGGCCTTCGGGTGGCCAGCCGGCCTAGCTCGCGCGCAGCTGCCGGCCCAGGCCGGGGTCTTCGGGCGGCTTCCGGGCCTTCCCTCGCGCGGGCCGGCCCAAGGCCGGGGCTGAGGCCGGCTCCCCAGCGCGCCTCGCTGCTTCGATGCCTGCCGGCCTGGCCGGGCTGTCGGCTGCTCCCCTTTTTCTTCTCCAACGGCTCCATTTTGGAGCCCCATATAAAAGGGGCTTCTTCCCCATTTTTTCCTACAGCTCTTTTTCCTCTCTCTCCTCCATTGTTGCAAATCTTGAGAGCTTGATTCATATTCTTCCCTCCAATGATTCTTGCCAATTTTTAGGGAAACAAGAGAGGAGATCTAGATCTACCATTCCACCAATCCATTCCTCCTCTAAGTGAGGGGACCTAGTAGATCTTGATTTTGGAGTTCTTGGTGATTCTCCTCTTTGTTCTTCCTCTTAAATCCCTCCATAGCATTAGTTGCTTTGGTTGGATTTCGGAGAGAAGGATTTGACCACTTAGTATGTTCTTGCCATTACATTTGGTGCATCGGATTGTGCTCTCCACGGTGACTCGTGGGATAGAAGTTCAAGAAGCTTGTTACTCTTGGGTGCATTGTGTTCCCAAGAGCTTGTGCCTCTTGGGTGCATTGTGTACCCTAGACGGTTGGTAGTGCCGCGAAGACTTTGAGTTGTGAAGCTTCGGGCAAGGTTTGGGAGCCCCCGATTGAGTTGTGGGTGTGTGCCACAAGATCGTTGTAAAGGCTCCGGATTCTGCCTTGAAGGATTCCGATAGTGGAAGGTGAACCTAACCCTTGGGGTGAAGTTCATCGGAGAATAGGGTGAGGCCTTTTGTGGCATCTTGAGTAGGCCTCTTGTGGAGAGCTCACACCCTCCAACGAGACGTACTCCCTTAACAAGGAGGAACTCGGGAATACATCCTCATCTCCGCGTGTCTCGGTTATTTCTATACCCAAGCTCTTTACTTATGCAATTTACATTGTGATAGCCTTTGTGCTTGATGTCATATATATTGCTATCACCTTGTTGTTATATTGCTTAGCATAAGTTGTTGGTGCACATAGGTGAACCTAGTATATTAGGTTGTTGGCTTGTTAATTTAAACACCTAGTTTTATTCCGCAATTATCAAGTCTTAAACCGGAAAAGTTTTAATCGGCTATTTACCCCCCCCCCCCTCTAGGCGACATCGTTTGTTCTTTCAGGGGGGTTATCCCCTTGAAAATGGATGTGTTAGCGGTTTCGGATGAGGGCTTTCACATCAAGTTTCACATCCGAAACAAAGCGGACAATTTCATATGGAGTTTGGTGGCCGCGTATGGGGCAGCCCAGGAGGAATATAAGGCGGCTTTTCTGCGTGAATTGGTTAATCTAGCTAAAGATAACCCTCATCATATTCTTATAGGGGGGACTTTAATATGCTTAGATACGGACACGAGAAAAGCAGAGGTCGATTCGATGGCAATTGGCCTTTTCTTTTCAAAGTTGTCATAGACAGCTTGGATTTAAGAGAGGTTCACATGACAGGAAGGCAGTACATTTGGGCAAACAGCCTTTCGGAGCCAACATACGAAAAACTAGATCGGGTACTGATGGACACGGACTGGGAATCAAAATATCCTATGGTGTATGTACGCGCTCTAGAACGTATTGAGGCATTATCGGATCATGCACCGATTCTTTTGAACGCAGGACCTCGGGAACCAAACGATAAATACCGATTTAAATTTGAATTGGGTTGGTTACATTGTGAGGGCTTCGGGGAGATGGTTAAAGAAATCTGGGAAGACCCGCTAGTGGCACAACACCTATACAAAGGTGGAATAACAAGATGTGGAACACACGCACACACCTTCGAGGTTGGGCGCGCCACACACCTGGGTTACTTAAAAAAGAGAAAGCTCGATTGTCGGCCATTATTGATGAACTCGAAGAGATCGCGGAAAGTCAACCGCTATCCACGCAACAGATTGAACTTAAAAGTCAATCGAACGCGGCATTAACAAAACTTTTACGTGAGGAGGAAATCAAATGGTATCAACGATCAAAGGCTAAGTTCATTCTTGAAGGTGATTCGAATACAAGATACTTTCATAATGTTGCCAATGGTAGACATACAAAGAAATTTATTCATTCGCTTCATCAAGAAGATGGCCTCACTACTGCAGAAAGCCTTATAGCCACCAGATGGTTAGTGACAGGCGAAATTATGCCCGTCACAAGTAAGTAGTACCAGTGACGGTCATGCATAAGCCTGTCACTAGTACAAAACACTAGTGACGGGCACATAAATATGGTCATCACTAGTATTTGTTTGGGAGGCTGGCTGAAAGGAAAAATTACTTAGTAACATACACATATAAATGCGTAATGATATGATCAATGACAGGCTCAAAAATATGACCGTCACTAGTTTTTTGTGAAGACCGGCTGGAAGGAAAAAATTATTAGTGACAGACATCTATAAACACATGTCATCAGTAATCAAAATAAAATTTTTTTTGCCGAGACGGTTAACCAAATATCTAGCGGGAAAAAAACTCACGGGACTGGCCAAAAAAAAATCGCGGGACTTGCCAAAAAATTCGCGGGACATGCCAAATATCTAGTTGACTTGGCCACGATCCTAAATTTTTGCATCGATCTTGACTCGACCAGTTTTCTCCCGAGCCCTCCTGTCCCCCCGCCGACGACGACGCCAGTCCTCTACGCACCGCCGCGCCGCAAGGCCTCCCCGCCACGCCGCGCCGCAAGGCCTCCCCGCCTCCTACGCTGCAAGGCCTCCCGCCGCCTATGCTGCCGGCGCCGCTATTCCTCCCCGCCGCCTACACTGCCGTCACCGGGACCGCTGCTGGTTGCCGCCGTCCTCACCAGGACCGCTGCTGGTTGCCCCTCTATCGCCATCGACGGAGGACTGCCGCGATCGATGGACGACTGTCGCCATCGATGGTTTGTCCTCTCCCCCTCTATGCCCCTTTTCCCGGCCATCTAGTTCCTGCGATTAGCATAGATGCAGGGGCGAATTTACCAATTCATCAAATATCTTGTTCCTGCGATTAGAATCGATTCAGCGGGATGTTCACCATTTGGCTATACATCGCTCCCGCGTCAGACTGCAGCGCCAGAGCAGTAGGTCCGAGGTTGCCGTGCAGGTCCTTTAGATCAGCCTCGCTCGATTCCAGGCGTTTGGCCTGATGCTCGTCACCATCATCGCTGTAATCCAAATATTCCTTAGCTAGTAAGGGACATTTGAAGTTGGTTTTGGTCGGATCTCGTTGTGCGTTCTAGATTGTTACTTGTTCTTTTTATTATCTAATCACATATCATGTATGATTCTTCCTGACATGCCTTGGATTGCCCACCCACGTTAATATTGTTCTCCTGTTAGACGAACTGAACCACAAGAAGATGTTTGACACAGCTTTCCCGGTAAAAAGTTATCAGAATATTGCCCTCTTATCTATACAATCGAGCAACCTTATTTGTTCAAACTGATTATGACTTTGTGCTATGCAAAACTTTTATAAGCTATTTCTACAACTTCCCCACAATTGAATCATTTATTAACACTTGATGTTTGTTCAAGTGCATCATTCATTCAATGAACCGGAAAAACCTGCCATTTTACTCCGCACCGTTAGATAATGGGTTCTGTTATGGTATCATTACCTTTATTTTTTAACTTTTTCTCTCATATTTTGACTTAAACATTCATTATACTCCAAGTATCTAAGTATGGAAATTTCCTCCATGTATCCAACTCCAACCACCGGCCATCACAGAAGGCATTGCAGTTTAATCTGCCGAGTTCTCTGGGTGATGGCCATCCCATCCTAAATCAATCTACTGTCCTTGTGTCTCCTTGTCAATTTGTTTCTCCTAGCGCCAATTAAATCATCTGTAATTCTATTATCTTTTTTGTAAATATTTTTTTAACATACATATCATGATTAATGTAGGAATCGAGGAATGAAAGTTTTGATCAGTAAGAAATCCTGTATCAGGTTAACTTCGATCTTATACATATGCTCTTTATGGATGATGAAAGTGGCGAATCAAAAGCTGTAAACTAAGGGCATCTTGTTGTATTCACATTTGCTTGCTCTTTTTTGGTTAGCCTAACGAATTTCTGTCTTTTTTTGTCTTGTTCCAACTTCCAAGGGTGCTTCATTCACTCCTTTATACTTCTGTGTGAAGCACCAATCAGGTCCATGGCATCTTGAGAATTGCTGAGCCGTTGGGCTTCTTATGTACCATGTGATAATCCGAAGAAGAAGAAGCAGAGTAGCAGATACAGAGTGTGCACTATTGGAATTGAAGTGTGTCAGTGTGTTTGGCATTGAACCATAAAATCAATTCATATAGGTACTGAATTGTAGTTGTAGTTCGGTGCAAATGCCCTATTAAACTAAGGATTCTTTATTTATTTCTGATATAAATAACCATTATTAAGGTCGATTGATAATGCTCTATATGTACAAATGAATGATATTTACAAACAATAGCTGATGCCTTTTTTAAACTGCAGGTGTGCCCACTGCCCACTACCCAGCTATCACTGATTGGATTTGTAAAGCTGGGAGTTTATCCCGATCAGGGTTTGCCAGTTCTCTATGGTGGCATCTTGCATGTCTAATGTTTCTGAACAAATCTCTATATACCTTTATCTTCTCTTATATTGATGGACCTTACAACATAAAAAGTAATGTTATCATGGCTCCCTGAAACTGCACTTGCATATTTTCCAAACTACAAGTGATTTATTCTCTCTGCAGTCATGTAAAACAATTACAGCTTGGTCTGACAAGTGCACAAGAGGTAATTTAGGTCATGTATGTGAATTTTCAGTTTCTTGGTGTTGCATGCATGTTAACATCAAATATTATATATATGTGTGTTTGCATCTCTATTTCCATGTATTCAACCAAAATGTGAAGACCGAAGGAACAAATTGAACAAATATTGCATTGCATGTTATTTTTTCTCAAGATAGTGTGTTGTTCAATTAGTAATAAGAAGGGTTCTTACTTTAAAAAATATGTTATTTCCCAGTGTTTATTCACTCGCTACTTATATTTTGTGCAGTACATGTGATAAATTTATAAATTTAAGTGGTGTATTTCACCAAAGGATAAACTATTGGTCTCCTTTCCAGGTGTGTCATCGCTGAACTTTTCATGCAGGACCCTATGCATAATCTAGAAAAGGTTTTTATGTTCTTCCTTGCTCTTTTAAATAGTTTCTGTGATGCTCGGAGTTGGTACTTTTCTAATATAGAAGTTGAAGTTGACATGCATGGTATTCACTCCTGAGCAATGACACATCCATGTTGCTCCTCATGGTGCCTGCAGAATTTACTTCTCGTTATATATAGAACCTATCATGATTTATTTCACCCCAAGCCCTATGAGGATACATATGGACAATTTTAAGTAGATGATGAATTTAGGGGTACTTGGTATTCATGTAAAAAGATAGTTTCTGTGTGGACCTAAATCAGTTCAAAAGAAGCTGACTAGTCAGTACATACACAATCCTTATTTGCTATTCATTGTCGATTATATATGTACAAGGACTTTACATTACATGATAGATAATCATGTAGAAAAGTCAGTCTCATGTTTAAATCTGGGAGACTCGTATATGTGAATACCTAATCTTAACAGTAATGTCCGACTTGTCTTCAACCAAAGAATCTCTCAGGTACTGTGTGCCGCACCCTGCAAAATCACCATGAATTATGTTATAGCTAGCAGAAACTTGCAAATGCATATGACTCTAGTTCTGAACCCAATTAGAAGAACAAATCTGTTTGAAATCGATCACTACTATTGACCTCTGATTGGTTTATTTAAAAACAGTCTTCAGTAAGATACCAGTTCGTATTCATTTTCTGGTTCATCCGCTACTCATCACCATGAGCATCCTAACATACTCTACTTGATACAGGTAGAGAAGACATAGGAAAATTTTGTAATGATACATGACATGATGATAAGTGGCTTAGCAAGTGAACATATTCAAGTATTTGGGGAGAAAGACATTAGAGGACAATCTACAAACTCACCGAGAGAATCTCGGGAGAAATGACAACAAATTGTTTTGGATATTGTGATATCGATGCTAATTCCACTTTGTAGTACTTATGATCATATTTGTGTTACCTATGATTGTTTGTGATCATATTGTGTTATAGACGTGCAAATGCAATATATTTTTTATTTGAATTTTTTATTTCTGAAATATATACCAGTGACGGGCAAACTACCAAACTAGCAAAGGACCCGTCGCTGCTAAGATCATACTACTGAACCGTGAAAACTAACTAGTGACAGGCACGAACAAACGACTACTTGCCTGTCACTGGTAACCTATTACCAGTGACTAGTTATCAGTGACGGGCACTTTGCCCGTCACTAGTGGACCTTTTGGGCCCGTCACTGGTAGGCTATTCTGCAGTAGTGCCTGATTGAAGGACAGGAAGAGCTAAAAAGGTATATCACTAAATACTACAAAGGTTTATTCGGGGCGCCGGTAGAAGGCAACCTCTCTGTGGACGAGGCTCGAGTAGATGATATACCTCAGGTTTCAAATGAGGAGAACGCTTTCCTTACTGCAACCTTCACCGAAGAAGAGGTACGAAAAGCGGTTTTTCAGATGGAACATAACAAGGCTCCAGGTCCTGATGGATTTCCAGCAAAGTTTTATCAAAACTTTTGGGATATCATCAAATCTAACTTGCTCGCTATGTTTGATGCTTTGCATGCGGGGCAGCTAGAGCTTTTTCACCTAAACTTTGGGGAGATTATTTTGTTGCCTAAGATTAATGATGCGGAGAGGATCCAACAGTATAGACCTATATGCCTCCTTAATGTTAGCTTCAAAATATTCACTAAAGTGGCAACCAATCGATTGAATTCGGTCGCGGATCATGTCATTAGACCTACACAAACGGCTTTCATGCAAGGGAGGAATATCCTCGATGGTGTAGTCATACTACATGAAACGGTTCATGAGATGCACCGAAAGAAATTGAATGGAGTGATTTTTAAAATAGACTTCGAAAAGGCATACGACAAGGTCAATTGGGAGTTTCTCCAACAGACTCTGCGTATGAAAGGCTGCCTGGATTCGGGACTTTGTCACTGGAGGTAGTGTGGCCATTAGAGTAAATGATGATACTGGTCATTACTTCCAGACAAAGAAAGGTCTAAGGCAAGGAGACCCGCTATCACCGATACTATTTAACATAATGGCTGATATGTTAGCGGTCATGATTGATCGGGCGAAATTGGATGGACAGATTGAGGGAGTCATTCCACATTTGGTTGATGGCGGCCTATCTATTCTCCAATATGCAGACGACACAATTCTGTTTATGGAACATGACCTGGATAAAGCTATGAACATGAAGTTGATTCTGTCAGCGTTTGAGCAATTATCAGGGTTAAAAATAAATTTCCTTAAAAGTGAATTGTTTTGTTTTGGCGAAGCCCAGGAGTCTGCGACTCAATATGTTGAGCTATTTGGTTGTGAGCAAGGTCAGTTTCCAATTAGGTACCTTGGTATACCTATTCACTACAGGAGGCTGACTAACGCCGAATGGAAACATGTTGAGGAGCGCTTCGAAGCAAGATTGGATAGTTGGAGAGGCAAGTTGTTATCCTTAGGTGGGAGATTGGTACTCATAAATTCAGTACTCAGTAATATGGTACTGTATATGATATCTTTTTTCCAGTTGCCCAAAGGAGTCTTGAAGAAAATTGATTATTTTCGTTCAAGATTCTTTTGGCAAGGGGATAGCGAAAAAAAGAAATATCGATTGGCACGGTGGGACGTTGTTTGCCAACCCAAAGATCAAGGTGGACTCGGTATCCATAATCTGCAGGTTAACAACTCGGCCCTTCTAGGGAAATAGCTTTTTAAGCTACTCTCGGGAGAGGGGACATGGCAGACACTCCTAAGGCGTAAATACGTTGGTTCAAGAGTGTTGTCACAAGTGGTATGGAAACCAGGTGACTCACACTTTTGGGCTGGACTCATGGCGACGAAAAAAAATTTCTTTCGCTTTGGAAAATTCGCTATTAGAGATGGCTCGGAAATTAGGTTCTGGGAGGATAAATGGCTGGGAAACGCCCATCTAAAGAACCAATATCCAGCTCTATACAATGTTGTTCGTCATAAGAGTGAGACGCTAGCTGAGGTTATGCGGACATCTCCTCCAGTTATGACGTTCAGGCGAGATTTGATCGGCCCCAGACTTGAGGCATGGAATGCTGTGACACCCCTCCCTGGCACATATCACCAGAGAGGCGGTCGTCCCGTGCGCCAGCCCAAGATATCCGGCCGCACGTCGCGACAGTGCAACATAGTGGAAATCATTACACAATCAGGCACAAGAAGGGCTACAAATGGTTTACAAGGCTATCAAGGCATGACAAAATATCAAGCCAAGCAGGGCTCCGGACAGAGTTTAACTAGCAGCGGAAGACGACTATGGCAACGGCTTGGAGCGGCTCCAATCCACAGGCATCTGGCTGGGCTACTGATCCTAGCACGCTCTTGCTCCAAATCCTCGCTATGGTAGAAGATGGATCCTCGCCAAAATCTGGCCACAATCACAAGGCCCGTGAGTACATTATATATGCACTCAGCAAGTATTGCCCCTTACTACAGACAATCCAACAATCATGCAGCAAGATATACATTGGAAACAAAATACTACACATGGCAAGGTGTACTCTAGACAGAACAATGATATGACATCAAGGTAGCATGGCATCACAACAAAACATGGCATAAGCAAACAATTGGGTATCACCAGTGTAGAGTCCAAACCAGGTGGGGTTGGATCGTACACTAGCAATCATACAAAGAAATTACCTGTGACGGGTATAATCGAGTGTACCAGGGTGTACCAAATAATACACACGGCACATGTGATCCCTGCTAGGCCCTCTGGCCTCAACTTTCCACTCTGGGCATGCACGGTTGATGTTGGCTCAGGCCTAACTCTAGGCTTCCAACGATCACCCTGCCATCCCCTAACACGGTTTACCATCAACATCTCAAGACAATATTCCCTGCATCATCTTATTTGTTCATTTAGTGTAATCAGGTCGTTCATTAATTCTTTCAGACAAGCCTTAATTTTAACCTCCGGACACGACGAGGACACACAGTGTGACCGACACTGAACTGTTGTTCCATATCCCAGGAACAGGGCTAGCTGGCTAGGTTGAGTCTCTCAAGAGTTTGCTTTACCACCTATCAGAATGCACCCCACTCAGCCGACGCTCCAGGTTTCTCACGCCCAAAGTCGTACCAAGCAAAATACATTCTCGTGACGGTCCACTTGCTAAGACACTCTCCTGCACCACCCTATACGCATGGTACAACGGGCAAGTAAATCCGGCACATCCCCCAGCGCTACTGGGTATGCCTAGCTCCGGACTTCTTATCGCAGTCGAACCCGTGCCTGTCGACCCCTCCCCTCGGACAGCACAACCGAACGACTGCGCCCAATGGATGGCACAAAAGGGGCTCAACAACCTACTAGGTCACGGTTTCCATGGGACAACAGTGGTATTGCATGCAAGGGTTCAGATTAGTGGCACTATGAATAGACCTTATCGTTGTTTGGAGGGGTGTTTCATTTAATCAAGTTTCAGCATTCACATGCCCAACCAACCAGGGATTAGTCTAACACTACAACCACAATAACATAATAATATATCATCAAACAACAAAACATTAGCAACACAATAAAGATCAACTACAAGATATAGTTTAGTTGGTTTGCGTCGACCGAGTGACTATCGTGGCGATTCCGCCAACAAGCGTCATCACAGATCAACTAGTTGGTTAGCGTCGACCGGGTGACTATCGTGGCGAGTCCGCCAACAAGCGTCATCACAGATCAACTTGTTGGTTAGCGTCGACCGGGTGACTATCGTGGCGAGTCCGCCAACAAGCGTCATCACAGATCGACTTGTTGGTTAGCGTCGACCGGGTGACTATCGTGGCGAGTCCACCAACAAGCGTCATCACAGATCGACTACAGATTATAACATAGTGTTTCAAACAGATGACTGTGGCGGTTCCTCCAGCCGGTGTCATCATAGATCAATTACAAAGTTGGTGAGGCATGTAGCCTCCAAACAATGAACCGAAAAGCATTCATAAGAAAGAAAGCATCCATTCCACTCGAGGGTTATCTCGACGTGGTGTCAGCAATCTTGGCAAAAAGAACCAAATGAAAAGTCAGCTCCCAAGCGTCGCAGTCCGGGTGGTCTACGCCAACCATATTTGACGGAGGGACAAGAAGCAAATAACTCTTTTGGCAAATGCCCCCAACTCCGAGGATCATAAGACGACATTCGTCCGTCCCTCACCTCGGCGAAGAAGAAGAAGCAAACAATCAACGCATGTTTTTGTTATTTAGTTGTCAAAGCCACGCAAGTGCGAGGCGCACAGATAATTCATACATCAATCTAATGCATACATGGAAGAAGTACAAAACAAGGCAACAATAACAGACCGACATAATATAAATACTAAACGCAGACAAATATAAACACTTGGCATGAACATAAGTGAATAACAAACAACTTTGCGGGACTGCTCATAGCAAGGGGTTAGCTTGCCTTCGAAGACGGGATCCATTGGGCTTGGAGAGGTCGGGTTGGTTCCGCGGCGTAGGGCAGCGATAGCCCCGTTCCACGGACTCCGGAATGCACGTACAAAAGGGCACCTCATAGAAGTATTTTGGAATGATATGAAATCAGAACCACCGGAAAGAGCTCGTCGAGACGAAGATTTAGAAATTTGAATCACCGAAAACGGACTTACGGTTCAAAAGATATTGCCGTTTGAAAATTTGTCCAGCGGGAAAAGAAAAAGATCCGCGAAAAAAAACGGACGGGCCGCAATGAGCCGATACTGCGCGCCACTGCGCTTCGCTGGGCCACTGGTGGGCTGCTTGGCTGCTGCTGGCCAGCTGGGCCAGAAAACGATTCAGTGGGGGAAAAAAGAAACAGAACAGAGAGATCGATCCCTGCTCTCTGTTCCTCTTCTTCTCCACGTACACGTACTGGAAGCAGCAGGAGCCGGCCGGGGCTGGCCGTGGAGGGCGCAGGGAGGGTGGCCGGCGGCGGGGACGGGCACGCCAGGGCCCACCGCGCCCAGGGAAGGCCTCGGCCAGGAGGACAAAGCCATGGGCGCGACCTCCCCGAGCTTGGCCAGCACGGCCATGGCGGGAGCTTCGGGTGGAGCTTGGCGGCGGCGATGGAGGGGGCCAGGGGCTATGAAAACGGCGGGAATGGAACCACCGCGCTACACCGCACCCGTAGGTGCTGTTTCCTACGACGGAGGGGGTCGTGGAGCTCGCTACCCGAGCTTCTAGGGTTTCGGCCATGGGAGACCTTGCCGAGCTCCTGCGAGCTTGAGGCTGCACGAGGCTTGAGGGAGTGAGGCCAGGGGGGGGGGGGCAAATGAGTGCTGTGCACCCAATGGAGGGCTTGGGGTGCCTTCTTATAGCAGGGGGAGAGGAGAGGTAGGTGCTTGGTAGTTTGGCCATTAATGGCGCCCCGAGGTCATTGCTTACCTCAGCTCCATCTACAGGGAAGAAGAGGATGAGGATGAGGTGCTGGAGAGGCATTAGGTCACAGGGGATCCACTGGACCAAAGGGTTAGGGCTAGGGTTGAGCAAACCATGGTTAACTTGCAAGTTTCTGAAATTTTTAAACCTGCCCTCAAGATGTTCGATGAAATGCCCACAAGAAATTTTTAGTACAAATAAAATCCAGAAAAATTCCAGTGGTTATGTTTGTATGTGAGGAGATGGTTTCTGGACTTTGAGGTCAAATGGTGCAACTTGGCTAGGGTTCTTGGAAGAATTCCCAGAGTGGCATGTGACATGATCATCGCCGTTAGTGGTTTTGATCATGGGTTTTTGGTTCATGTTGAATACCTAGGCACCAGGAGAGTGACCAGGAAAGAAAGTGAGGGTTTGTCATCCCACATGGAGAAATATCTTGCACAAGAGGTAGGTTGGCATGGTTCCAAAAGTGGGTGAGAAATAATGGTGTGGTATTTAATTTTCACCAAAACAAGGATTTTGTGGCTTCTTGGATAAATATGTGGGCTGGTTGATATTATCCCATGTGATGAATTCTCATGGATCTTATCCAAACATGAAGATATTTATGGTCCTTGGGGTGTAGAAGGGAGTGGTGGATAGGTGGTTCACATGAGCATGCCAATTTTCTTGTGGGTGTAGGCTATGGCATGACGATAAATTCCTATTTTCCTTTGAGCAGTGTAGGAGTGGTACAAGTTAGGAAAATAATTCCTTGACCAAGACAAGCACTAAAATATTTATCGAGAGTTTTGGAAATATTGCATTTGGTAAATATGCAATATTTTGCATGTGGAGGATAATTAAATGGATAAGGTGATCTTGGAATATTTGGTGGAGTTTTCCAAGCTAGGAAAAATATGGTTCATAAGGTAGATGGAATATTAGGATTTTCATATCCCAATATTTAGGCTATGAGGTTTTTAAGGAAAACCCTAGCGGAGGTTTTTGGCCAAAGAAATCACCGGAGATTCTCTGGAATTATTTGAGAGAAAAAGAACACGAGGGCATCATCTAGCACCAGAAGGCAAAAATAATTTTTGAGATACGAGGGAAAAGATTTTCAGGTGTCGGAAAACACCACTAAAATTAGGTTCCAAATTTTGGGGTGTTACAAATGCTCTCTTACGGAGATTAGCCATGATTCAGCTCTCTTCTGGGTCGGATGTATTTCGATGGACTCTTAATGAGAACGGTCGCTTCTCAGTGGATTCCATGTATAGAGCCCTCATCCAAAGCGACGTGCCAGTAGATAAATATGAGAAACTTTGTTAGATGAAAATACCGTTAAAAATTAAAAATTTCTCATGGTATGCTCGTCGAGGAGTTATTCTCATAAGAGATAACCTTGTTAAGCGTAATTGGAAAGGAAGTACGAAATGTGTTTTCTGTCTACACAACGAGACGATAAAACACCTTTTTTCGAATGTAAAGGTTGCGCGTTCTATTTGGTCGACCATCCAAATTGCGTCTAATTTGTATCCTCCAAAATCGGTTGCGGATATTTTCGGTAACTGGTTACATGGAATTGATCACAAATATAGAACCATTATAAGGGTGGGAGCGATAGCCGTTATTTGGTTGCTTTGGCTTTGTAGAAATGACAAGTTTTTTAACGATAAAAATGTTTCTCTCTTACAGGTAATATACCGGTGCACAAGTTTGCTCCGTTCGTGGTCCATATTACAACGCGTGGAGTTTCGAGACCTTTTTACGGAGGTGTCTGCGCGACTGGAGACTACGGCGAGGAACATTTTTATCCCACATGGATGGCAGCGTGATCTACGTATTGGTCCAGCATCATATGCGGAGTGCATGATCATATGATTTGTAACTAGGCCTATGTTCTTTATCACTGTTCATTTTGAATTTGTCGGCTGTATGCATCTTGTTATGAAGAGGCCGGATGTAATGCTTGATTTAAGTAATAAAGGACTTTATCAAAAAAAAATGTTGGCCAAGTGGAGCTGGGAGCCGGGATCCGTGATGTCGTAGACGTTTCTCAGGTGATAAGCCAGTTGCCACCCCCAACAACACAATGATTCTGGTGTTGTTATGTTCATTCACTCTACGCAGATCTTGCAGCCCTTGGAGCTTCTAGCGTCTCGCTACATTCAACGTGATGGCGTGGTCGTGCAATAAGTTCAAGTTACCTGGTATCAGAATCAGATGTAGCTTCAGGAGCAACGGCGACCTGGGAGGATGCTTTCACCTTACAAACAGTGTTTCCTGGTGCACTATTGGGGCCGAGCCCAACTTGACGATCAAGACGTGTCGTGTACAAGGAGGATAAAGGCAACGATACAAAGAGGAACCGGAATGGAGAGTTTGTACAAGTGAGAATGAAGTAGAGAGAAACACCGAACTGTATCCTGAACATTGCGATTCTAGTTATAAATCATGTTGTACTCCTGAACATTGTGATTCTGTAACCAGATTACGAGTAAGGATGTAACATCCACTTGTAAGAAAATACACCGAGCGCTACTTCATTTTTCTCTTGAATATGTTGTTTTATTTCGTTGATTTATTTTTGTTACTTCGGCTAATTAAGTGCTTCCCCATTGTGCATGCTCTAAAACTACAACATCATTTGAATTTAGCAAATCTGATCCCCACTCCAAACAAGATGAAGACAGGAAAAATGTGAGACGCAGATGCAACCTATATACTCTTATCATGACTTGTTTCCTTGTAAGAGCATCTCCAACAACCTTTGCATATTTGACTAGGAATTGTAAAAACTGCAAATATACAAATTTGACTACAAAACGTTGCTCCAACAGCCTTTGTATAAGTGGTTCCCTATCAAAAAAATTACAAAGTTTGCTATCCTTACTCCCTCACTTGGTATATTTGTAAAGTCTAGAGCCACTTGCTATATCTCAGAGAGAGCAACCACCACGCGTGAGAAATTTCCGCCCGCACCCCCGACCTCGCCGCTGCCTTCTTCGACCGCCTCCGCGGGCATGGAGGCCACGGACGACCTCCCCGCGCACCCCACGCCGATGCCGACCTCCCCGCGCACCCCACGCCGATGCCGACCTCACTACCCATGTCCCTGCGCCTCCGCGTGGTCGATTTCATCCATGCCTCGCCTCCGCACGGTCGATTCCGACCCGCCCACACCTCCGTCGTGGTCAATTCCGGCAGCTCCGGCCCGTCCCGCCCGCAGCCAGCTCCGCCGGCCACCGCCCCGCCCGAAGCTCCACCGGCCACCGCCCCGCCCGCGCGCAGCTCGCCTCGTCCTGCCCGCGTTCGCACCTCCGCCACGCCTTCGCAGCTCCGCCCCGTCGCCGTTCGCCGCACCCGCTGCTCCGCCCCGCCGGCCACCACCCCGCCACCTCTCCCACCGCCGTTCGCATTGTGATACATAAAGGATTTAGCGATCTAGTTATACAAAGGCTACAGAAGCAAAAAAAAAAAATGGTTGTCTTTGTAAACCCTCTCTCCTCTTGCTATCACCTCTTTTTACAAATCCATTTTGCAAAAGGTGTTGGAGATGCTCTAAGGCTGTCATTGGGTTCTAGGACTTTTATCTGGTCGACAAGGCTGTGTGGCACTCACCTCTTTTTACAAATCCATTTTGCAAAAGCTGTTGGAGATGCTCTAAGGCTGTCATTGGGTTCTAGGACTTTTATCCGGTCGACAAGGCTGTCATTGGGTTCTAGGACTTTTATCTTGGTCGTTCTAGCTCACAATGGCGATACAATATTATGAGATGTTCGACAACACTATGAAGAAACTAAGACATCGATTCTTTTCCATGAAAATCAAGGCAGAGCCAAGGGCCACAAACTTGGATCCTCTCAGATAAATCGGAATTCACAGAAACATTCAAAGTACAGGTATAACAGCTAAATCCACAAAACAGTGTAGGCACAGTAAAAACTGGACAATAATAGTTGTAAATCGGCAAATTGGATTATGTTGATAGAGCATCCGAGCACTAGCCAACTTATGTTCCAGCCTTCCGACGGCCAACCTGGGCGACAAATCCAGCCTTGATAGGAGCAACTGACCTGGACGAACCACACTGATCAAGATATAAAAGAAAATTCAGTTAGTGTGGTTAAAAATGGTGTGCAGACGATGAAACTACTAAATTGCATCAGATTCAAATAAAGAGCAATGTTTCATCCTCAGACGTTGCAGAAGTTTCTCACAAGGTCGGTCAAACAATGTAGGCAATGAAGTTTGCAACTCATCATAGGTAAAATGCAAGTAAAAAGCAGAAGAGCCAAAAAAAATCCATGATTACACAGAAGCCTCGAAGTTGCAATTATTATCAGACAATACTTGTCAAACAATGTAGGCAAATAACTTCAACTCATCATCAACATAACTCCAGAACTACAAACTAATATCTGAACTGTAAGGCGAAATCCTAAATTGCAGCAGATTCTAAGCAAGGGAGATGTTGCGTCCTCAGATGTTGCATAAGTTTCTCATAAGATTGGTCAAACAATGTAGGCAATACAGTTCGCAACTCATCATAGGTAGAAAGCTCTTGAGTCATCTTTTTTAAGAAATCATGAAGTATTGGTTACACATATGTAACACTACTAGTGGTAAGATTAAAACATCACAAACCAAGAGCCATGATAATGCATAAGCCTCAGACATTAAAATTATTATCACAAGGATATTTGTCAAGCAATGTAGGCAAATAACTTCAATCACAGGAGAAACTCCAGAATTGCAAAACTAATATATTATTCTGAACAACTACGCTACAAAATGCAGCAGATTCTAATAAATAACAGTGTTCCATCCTCAGAAGTTGCAGGAGTTTCTCATACAATTGGTCAAACAATGTAGGCAATAAAGTTTGCAACTCATCATAGGTAGAGAACACATGAACTAGGACTAAATGTAAAAGTAGGTAGTACTATTCATAGCTACAGACGATAAACAAGAAACTGGGTGACCTATGACACTGCCTATGCAATTATCACAAATATTTATCAGACAATGTAGACGGGTGACCTATGACACTGCCTCAGCCTCAGATGTTGCAATTATTATATCATAAAATATTTATCAAGCAATGTAGACAATAATTTCAACTCATCACAGGCACAACTCCAGAATCACAAAACTAATATAATAACTCTGAACTCTACAACAAAACGATCCCTAAAATACAGTAGATTTAAATAAAGGGCAAAGCCTGATCCTCAGACGTTGCAGAAGTTTCTCATGAGACTGGTCAAACAATGTAGGCAATAGAGTTTGCAACTCATCATAGGTAGAAAGCCCATGAAACACTAGTAACAGAATCTCAACGTAAATAACACCAATTTTAGCTAGAAAAAATATAAAGCAAATAGAGGAATCCAGGCCTCAGTTCTTGCGATCATTACCATGATTTCAGGAAGATATTTATCAAGTGGTTATACTAATATCTGTACTGCAGCATATACTAACAAATGACTATCTATCCTCAGACATTGCAGAAGTTTCTCATAAGATTGATCAAACAATGTAGGCAATGAAGTTAGCAACTCATCATAGGATAGACAGCCCAGAAACCACTAGCAGCGCATTCAAAAAATAAATAACACGAGTTTTAGCTAAAAACAATGAACATAACACATACGAGCCATCATACTGCGTAAACCTCAGGCCTTGAAATTATTATCACAATGATATTTATCAAACAATGTAGGCAATAATTCTGCAATTCATCATCAGCACAAACCAGAAGTGCCAAAATTGTATACAGATTTTCAATTCTACATTTTTTTAAACCTATATTGAAGCTGACTAAATAAATGGGAATGTTCCATCCTCAGAAGTTGCGGAAGTTTCTCATAAGATTGATCAACCAATGTAGGCAAAACAGTTTGCAACTCATCATAGGTAGAAACTAGACACAGGAATCACTAATGAATGTAAACATAACAAAAGAAAATATTAGCTTAAAACAATAAACATTAACACCAAGGACCTGTATGGTACAGCTTTTAAAACTCAGTTGTTGTATAATTATCACAACTTATTTGTCAAACAATGTAGCCAAATAAATCGACAGCTCTCATTGACAGAACTCCATAAGTGGCAAACAAATACAAGCACTTTGCAATAAATAGCAGCGCTTAACAGGTGACAATGCAATCCAGGAGGATAAACTATGGCGTTGAGCCTGAGCTCCTGCAAATAGTATCACACAAATACTTGCCATACGATGCAGTCTGGAAAGTCAAAGACAAAGTTGACAAAAAAAAAAGTGCAACCCAGAATGGAGACCAATACGTAATATGATTCATGCAAGGTAGGAAGCTGAATTATGACAATGTGAAGGAAATAGCTGTCGGACAATGTAATCTACACCATGTTCACAAGAAATAACATGCAATACAGAAACATAGAATGAATGAAGAAATAAAGAAATGTGTTCTGAACTGAAATTCCAACTGCTTGGTGAAACTAGTGTTTGCACGCAATAATAGGTTGTAACAGTTTACCTGTTCACAACGTAGGAAGAACAACCGATTCTCTTTGGAAAGGATGGTATCTGGACTCTTGCATCCATTACATATGACATATTCATCTGATACGAGTGAAATTGCAATAGCAAAGTTAGCCGGATATTAGAATATAGAAATTTTATGTATTTTCTTCTCATAAGTGTATCTAGTGCTACCAATCCATGTACTTATAAAAAGATAGGGCTACAGCACAAAAGGAGCAGAAACCAGAGTCATGAAAGAATAAGCAAACTTACTGATATATCTCCTGAGTATTGCTTCAAAGTTCTTCGGAGCAAATCTTCCTTTGATAACCAACCTTTGTTGCCCATCAAGGGATCCACTTGTTCCCATCTCAGCAAGTAAAAACATCATCACATGTTCAGGTTGCCTATGCATTCTGGAAAGTATAAACGCCACTAAAATTAGCTCATGATATAGCCTTATATTTTCAAATGAAAACAATCTAACAGCTGAACAAGATAAATGGAGTGAAAACAATCATACGTTTTGCACAAGTCCATGAAGTTCACAAAAACTGTCTTCTTTGTGCCTTCTCTAAGAACTTGAGGGGGCCTCATAACTGTTCTTCGTCTATCACCAGCAAGATCTGGATTATTCTCACGCAGGATATTGAAGACTCTGCCAAGCAGCTGTAACCAAAGAAATTGATGACACGGTTTCACAAGATATAATGTAACTGAATAAAAGAAAAAATGGTGCTACCCAATATGCTAGCTCCGTAACAATAGCATCTACAGAATAAACAGCAAGGAAATAGCTAGATCAAGAAGTTACACACACAAAAAAAGTATACTTCTCAAATATATACTGTACCGCCTTACTAAATATGACTTGTGGAGATAAGCAACTGAGGGTAATGGGGGGAGAAGGTACCACCTTACTACTTTGAATGAAAAAATACATGATCTTCTATATTAATTTGTTCATAGAGAATGATCTTCTATATTAATTTGTTCATAGAGGTTTATCATGTGTCAGCATACAATAAAATATGATAAAGAAATTTTAACAGACATGGAGTACCAGTTACCTCGTCATATTTGTAATCTCTATCAGTCCCTTCCCACGGGTATTGGGTTACTCCGCCCAGCACAATTCCTTCTCCTTGTTCATCCTCTCCAATTTGATCATCTGGAGAACACATGCTCAGACACAGCAGAAAATGCAACGAGGATGGAAAATAGTACTAACAATAGATATATTTACCAGGAGTGTCTTCAGCATCTGCAGACTCAACAAGCGATGAATCAAGATCCACCTGAAATTGGAACATATAGTGAATTGTAGCAAATTGCACAAGGAACAGTTAGTCTAGAAAAAACTATTATACATTACACTCCAATACATATGAGATGCATGTGAGAGATACAAGAATTTTAATTTGATATACAAAAGGACATTTCACAACATAATTTTCACGGCATTAAAGATGAGCTGAACACAGCACAGGAGAAGAAACTCGGCTAAGGAACTCACTAGTTTCTTCTTCTTCTTCTTCAATCCTGCGTAGGGCTCGCCAGACTCGCTGACTGAAAACAATGCATAAAACTATCAACAACAGTGGCAAGCAGATCATGAAACCGTTTTTGCAGCAATACTAGACAAACCTGCCAAGCTCTCTGCCTTCTCTGCCAACTTATCAACCTCATCAGATGGATCTTGGATCACAACCTTCTTCTTCTTCTTTTTCTTTGTTGGGTCAAAAGGTGCAATCTGCAAATACCCCAAAACATTATCAATAAGCATGAATGGACAAGACAAGGGAAAATAGAAGCTTAGGCTAGACAAACAAACGACACACTAACAAGCAGGCAATAGCTATTCCGAACCAAACTGAACTCAACAGTACAAGTGAAGTATTAAGCCATTAATTTCTGCATCTGGCGACATTATGGCCATATAAGTTTATAAGTTAGCAAACATTAAGAGTTCAAATGTCCTAACCAAACACATCCTGCTGTTTTCAACGCTACAAGGGCTTGAAATGGTGTGTGCTTAACTGCAACTCTCTGGTACGTGAAACAAATCGGAATGATTTGATTTCATGTTACTGCCAGGCAGAACGACCCAGCGCAGTCCTTGCATCTGACAACACATCACAAATCAACCAAACATATGCCTTGAATTAGCAGATTAAGTCGCTCTGTAACCCATGTACACGAACAACAACACGTCGCCCGCATCGTCGCGGATTCATACACCGGACCTAAGACCCCACGCAAAACAAGCACGAAACTCTATCCAAAGCTTCGGGCAGCCTATTCGCCGCCCGATCCAAAGACGAATCTGACGAAGCAGCTGTGCAGAACGGAAGTGGGAAGAGAGCGTCTCACCTCGGTGGCCTCCTCCTTCCTCTCCATGTGCTCTTCGTCCGCCATGGTGACGGTGGTCTTCTTCACCCCCTCCTCTCCTGGCGGCGCGGCGGCTGGAAACCTAGACGAAGAGCAAGACGCACGAGGCGGGTCAGATCGGGCTGGGTGGAAGAGAGAGATGCGAGTTGAGGGGTGAAAGGGTTTGGTTTGGAGCTCTTACAGCGAGAGGCGACGGCGGCGGGGCTCCGGGTAGGGTTTCAGTCGTCGAGACAAGAGGCTCTTACCTTTCCTTTTCTCTCTCACTTCTTCTGCTAGGGGTGTAGGAGTATCTCGGACGAGAGACCGATGGGCCGTATTTGTAGCCTCTTGGCGACTTGGTGGCAACGAAAACCCTAGGCGCGGCCTTGGCCGGATTTTGTACAACTCGTTTGATCCATAGTATCTCTCCCCTCTACTTTTCTCTCAAAAGAAAAAAAATCTCCCCTTTACCAAAAGAAACAATCTCTTCCCTTTTTTGCGATTTTCTTAAAAAGGTAAAATAATGTGTGGATACTTTTAATGGAAAGGTAAAATAATGTGTGGATACTTTTAATGGATATTAGTAATTCTATATCATGTGTACTTGCAAAATTCCATACAAAATATGATCGTTTTGTGACATACACAAAAAAGACAAGTTTCGAATGAATAGCTTTGCGCATTACATACTTTTCTATTTTTACGAGTCACAGGGCATCAAACTTTGTTATGATTTTTATACTATCATATATAGCATGACTTACATCCTTGAATTATTTCACGACTTGTAGAAACCAAAAAAATGCACAAGCAATTAGTTGTCAAAATGACTTTTCTCTGTTTTGTGTTAGTTATTTTTTTTACATGAGGTGATTGTTTTCAAAATCATCACACCACTTTTGTAGGTTAACACCTGTATTGCATTAAGCAAGAAGAACAATTAATTAATGACACATTCAAACCCAACACATTGTCCCCACATTTACATAAAAGACCCCAAGAAAACTTGGAAATGCATCGAAGACTCACGACTTGAGGGATATTCCTCGTAGATGTCGTTGTATTAGCCACATGCCGCATATGACACGATTCTGGGATAAGTCAAAATGGCGGGGGAGCCCCCCTTGACAACCAGGCTAAAATCATCGTTAGAGCCAACGTCTCAACCCATGTACGCCCATGAGTGGGAGCATCTTGCATGAAAAATGAAAATTTCATAAAAAACCAAGAAGTCGTCGATGAAACTAACACCACAGAGTCGGAGCACAAGCTCGATGACTTCATAGACCCACCGGCTTCTCGATGCCGTTGAGATGCAGTTCAACTTGTTGGAACTTAGTACCATACTAAGTAAATTCCTTAAAATCTCATATGGCTCATTCATGTAGGGGAAATGTGGGACATAAAGTTCAGTCTGACATTGCAAGTTGGGAAGGGAACTGGAACCTTTTTTTGCTGCATGTGGGAGCTGAATACTCTTTCTTTTTCTTTTTTTTTGCTACATTGGTGTTTTCGAACAAGGTTTTATATGGTTCTAAATTTTTAACCCATTGTGAAAAGATATATCGCTGAAAGTGCATTTAATACCCTCCTAAGTAGGTTTTGAATGTTTGATGACAATGCAATTAAGGGACTAATATTTTTACCTAGTATACACATGAATACACTCCCATGAGTTGGTTTAACAAATGTTGAAGACAATCTCTCAAAAGAGTTGAAGAAAGTATGGGTTGAAGACAATCAATGAAGAAGAAGGAGCTTACTTATGGCGTGCTTGAAGAACTCAAGACACAAATATTTTCCTAAAGTCCGGAGTTGATCCAGCGTGCATGAAAACTCAAAGCCGAACCAAGTTGAAGATAATAGTCTTTATTTGTAGTTTTGAGTCCAATAGGATAATTGTACTATTAAGGGGAGTAGATCTTCAAGGCTAAACGTGAAACTTGATGCGTGCTTAGTACCAGTGAAATCACCTTACACAACAAAACACCTCAATTGGCAATGTCTCTAGCTAGATACTAGTCCGCTTGGATATCATGAGACCCTAGCTTGGGCATGATGTTGAAGTAGAGGCCGCGACATAGTAAACCTATGTTGAGTCTAGCGCCTCATGTAACGAAAGCTGATGCCTAGGGGTTAGACCTTCATAACTGATGCCTGCAAGTGCGGAGGATTGTTATAGTTGTTTTCAAGTAAGAGTATTGAACCACATGGAGCTTAGAAAATGATATTTTATCTCTTGTTTATTTGATTATTGTAACAGCCCTAGCTTGGATATGAAAAATACGAAGAATTTTTCCACTTTTTGCATATATGTTTGCATCATGGCATCCCTTTAAATTGCTTGTGTTAACAAACCACCAAATGGGAAAACAATGAAATGAGGGAGGCCAAACTCCCCAAACCCTTTATCTCTTGAAATGCAAACTGTGGTGTAACCCTTGTCTTGGCAAGTGACCTTATGGTTCAACAAGTTCCCCAAGTTCACTCTTTTGCAAAGGAACCAAATGGTTGGCCTCCAATGTGTTTTCAACTTCAACTCCAAAAGTGGTTCCTATCCTTGGTTATTGGTAAGCCATGTCATGATGCTCAAAGGCCCAAGTAAATGTATGTTGAGCTAGTTTACCTAGTGGGGAAACTCCCAGAATTTTTGCATATTTTCTGGAAGTGTTTTGGAGCCCTTGTCAAATTTCAGTTTTTCTGCCATGTTATGTTCATTCGGAATGGCCCGGAAATTTCCGGATCTATTCCGGGCCAGTCGGAATTTTCCGGACCCATCCGGAAAATTCCGGATGAAGCACAGTGGCGACAGGGCGCACTGGCGCCATGCCGCCACCTCCTCCGCGCCCATGCCGCACGCCGCCGTGGCAAATGGAGGGCTAAGGAGCCCGTGACCGTGCTCACCTGCCCCGCACTCCTCTCTCCTCCTCGTCCCTCCTCTTTTTCCAGATCGTGGCGATCTTCTTCTCTTCCCCGAGCTCCTCTTGCCGCCGTGGCTTGCCGAGCTCGCCGCCGTCGCTTCGGTGCTCCCCGTGTAGATCGAAGAGGACAGGGAGTTCCGCCTCGTCGACATATCCCTCCTGGAGCAAGGAATCGAGCCAGGGTGCCTCGATCCCGATGATTTCATCCTCGACGCCTACCGCATCGGCCGCTCTCCTCCGGCCGATTCTTGTCGTTGCCGCCGCCCCCTCGCCTAGCCGACCACACGGGCGTGCTCCGGGTACACATGCGCTCCCCTTAGCCTGCTCCCGTTTCCCCTCTCCCCCTCTTGCGTTTTCTTCGTGCGAAATCGCCGTCGCCGTCGAAGTTTTCCCAAAATCGAGCCGTCCGGAATCGCCCGGATTATTCCGGATCGATTCCGAGTCGCCCGGAAAATTCCGGACCTTTCCGGACAGATTCCGGAACACTAACAGAAGGTTTTGGAGGTCACCTCGGATTTGGTTCGGATTTAGCCCGGATTATTCCGGACCATCCGGAATATTCCGGACCAATCCGGATGAATTCCGAACCAAGCTGAAAATTGTGAACCTTGTATTTTAAATCCTTGTTGTTAAATCTTGCAAATGGCATACCATTTTGTTCAGTGTTTCAAATGTTATATAAATATGCTAGTATCATCTCATGACAAGAATTTGGACTTTGTTATTAATCTTGAATTGGATAGAAGTTAGAAATCCAAATAAGTAATTAAATTGCTAGTTATTCCTCGGTACTCCGAAAATCACAAATAATTTACCGAAATGGTCGGAGTGATAAACCCTAACCTTTTCCATGTCATGTTCATGCATTTTGAGCCACTTCTCTAATAACTCAATAATTTATGAAGAACGTGGTCACTACGCTAAACGTGGGGTTGCTTCCAAATAATTTCCCTAATTATTTGGCTCCCCATTTAATTGTGCCCTTAAGATATATAATGGAGTCCTTGCATAAATTTTGACATGTCATCATGTGATTGAGCATTGCATCTTGAGTTGTGTGATTTATGTGTTCTTTGCTTTTCTTTTGGATATCGATAGATTCCGGAGTCGAGGGTCTCTCTACTTACCCCGACGAGCAGTACTACGCGCCCGGGCAGCAAGGCAAGAGATAACCTAACCTTCTTGGCATCTAGCATCCTATGTTTTATAAACTTATTTTATCCACCATAATATTGCATGCGGTTCAAATGTCCTTTTCGGTAAATATTAGAATATCCTATGAATGCATGTTCTTCCCCGAGCCAATTACATGTATCCCTACCTATGAAACCTAGGGTTGAAGTGTTGGCCCGAGATAAAGATAGAATTGATGCTTTCATATGCTTAGCTATGCTTAGCCTGGCTTAGTTAAATATTTTAGTTATGTCCGTTGTTTATTTCCATAATTGTTGTTGAAGATGGAATGATGCGGACTTGGTGGATATGTGGGGTGCTTAATTAAAATGCTAAGAAGGCTTGGATGAGTTGCCCTCGGGGAGGGTGGTTTGCCTCATTCTTGCCGCCTAGGTTGAGAGTGCTTTTAGCTAGAACCAAGAACCGAGCGTGCTTCCATTGGTGGGTGTATGGGCGCCTCGCTGACCGAATAATTTGTGAGGGGCTTGTCAAGGGTCCTCTAGTTTGCTATTTCCATTTGCGCGTGTGTGGTGTGAGTGGAAAAAGGAACGAGGATGATGGTGTGTAGGACGTGACGGTGGGGCAGGGCGCTGGGAGCGCTGAACCTGTCCTTCCGCCACTGATGGTCCTTGAGTAAGCCTCATGCATTGTAAAGGTCTAACCGCGCCCGCTCGCCGGTCTTCCCCGGAAGAGGACCAACTAGGTGAGCCGGACGGTACCAATGGGTAAAATAGTACACCCCTGCAGGGATAATCTTTTCGAAAAGCCGTGTCCACGGTTATGGACAAACTCTTGGGAAAGGCGGATTAGCTCATAGATAACTTTAACCTAATTGATATGGCAGCTAGAGGTTGCATAATAAACTTGTGATAAAGGTTCATTTCCTCGAGGGTGAGTCGAGGGAGTGCCTTTGTGTGAGATGAGTGGTGATGGTTGTGAGTAGGTTCGCCGAGAACTGAAAGGTGATAATGATACTCTCTTACCCCTTTTGAAAAGTACTCTGAGTAGCCGAATGCCATGTGTCAATTATATTTTCTGTTTATGAAACTTAGCTTTATGCAAAAGAACTACATATAAAGATTTAGAGCCTCCGTCAGTCATTGGGCCTATATCGCCCTACTAAACTTGCGAGTACGTCGTACTCAGTCTCTCTTTGCTGCCTCTATGATTTTGTATTTCAGAGGAGGACGACACCGAGCAACTAGGTGGGTTCTTCGTTGACGTTGACTACTAGTCTGGGGTTCCCAGGTGGCAGCTTGGGACAGTGGAGCAAGCTGGCTGGGATGATGTTTATTGTAGGCCTCTTAGGCCATATATTTGCTTCTTGTTGTTAGACAACACTACCCGCTTCCGCTTGATGACTTGTTGGATCTGTGATCCTTTTGTTGTGTAATATTTGTATTCTTCTCATTATATGAGTTGCTTTATATCTTGTGTCGTAGAGTCATGCAATGTGCCGGTTTGTTCCACAAGTCTCGATCTTTGTTTTATACCTTGATGGTTGTGCCGAATACATAGCCTCTCTGTATAATTCCGGGGTCGGGGCGTTACAATTTGGTATCAGAGTAGGACTGCCTGTAGGAAACCCTGAGTCTATCCTCCCTGCTCTGCAGGCCGGAGCTGACTCATAAGCCGGATCGGGGGATACCGCTCCTATGGAGCAAGACCTCGAATCTGAAGGAGAATCCGACGATTTTAGTCGGAAAGTTGCTTCTTGATTTGGGATGCCCAGCTGAGGTCTTAATGGGTGATATCGTTGATGACCCTAAAGGAGATCCCTCCACCTCCAAGCCTCCCAATGGCGACGAAGTAGTGTTCGAAACACCTGCTGCTACCAAGCAGAAGGCGGATGTTTTCCCGCCACCGGCTCCATAGAAGGGCCTTACCAAAGACAAGCCGCTGTGCTCCGACGATTTGCCGGCCAACGATGAAACTTATAAAGCACGCATCACGGCAATGGATAAAGCACATCAGGAAAGGCTTGCAACCATGAAGGAACTACTAACTCCACTCCCGCCTGACGCATCGGCGGCTGACATGGAAAAACGTCATGTTTTGCTGGAGGAAGAGATGATCAAAGCCGGCGAACGAGCCCGAGATCTCAACATCAAAGAGACGGAGTTTATCTGGAAGCAAAGGCAGAAATAGGCTGACGATGTTTTCCGTCCACCTCGTGATAAAAATCTGCACAAACAGCTGGATTTCCGCAGCAAGTGGGAAGCCGACCATGTGAACTCGATATGGAGAAAGTACCATCACACGGTTGATCCAGTAACTAAGCTGTGTTACTTCAATACTCCGGCCAAAAACATGGAGGCAGCCCAGGAGGTCATGTTCGACAAATCGCTGGCACGCGACGCCCGCATCAAATACTCAGCGTACCTACTGGAGGTAGCGCAGCAGCAGCAAAACGACTCGCAAGTCAAGTCAGGAAAATTGTTTGATGACTCCCGCTTATGCAACTCGACGGCTGTAACATCCCCACTTTTGGTACCTGAAAATATGAGTAAAATTTTCACTTTTGCATCTCATATCGCATCATGGCATATATATATTCAAATTGCTCCACAGGAAATAATACTTTGCCTTTAACAAAGAAGTCAAGGTTGGCTAATGGTGTTGAACAAACAAATTCAAATCTGAACATCCATATTTGTCCAGGAAGTTCCAACAACTACAAATATAACTGTTGCAAAATTTAATGCAATTGCAAATGCAAATAATTAAATGGAGCCCAAAATGCAAGAGAACATATTCTGAATTATTAACACATGAAATGTTTTTCAAATGGGCTGCAAATTTTATCACAGGTTCCAAATAATATCTATTGGCTCTGTGAATTTTTCCAGAATTTTTCAAAATGTTTAAGGGGCTCAATTAAATACCTAAACCCTACTGGCTTTTTCTGGAAAAATAAAAAGGAGAAATCCCTAACAGGGGGACCCACCTGTCATCCCTCCCTGTGGCGACAGGGGGAACACTAGCGCCATGGCTGCGCCCCACCGTGCCCTCCCCTCACTGCTCCCTCGCGCTCTGGCCCCCCTGGAGGATAAGGAGCCCCTCCTCGACGTGCTCTCTCTCTCTCCCCTCCTTTTCTTCCCCTGCAGAAACCCTAGCGGCCGAAGCCATGGCCGCGACCTAAGCTGGACGCCGCCGCATGCCGCCGTCGACACAGGGCTCCCGGAGCAGATCGAAGCGCGCCACAAGCTCGGCCTCCTCCCCTTCTTCCTCCTCGCCCGAGCAATCGAGCCGGGACGCTCGGGATCGACGCGTTCTTCCTCGTCTTCCCCGCCTCCGACCGACGACCGCCGAGCTCGATTGCCACCGTTGCAGCCCTTCCCCTTCACCGACGAGCACCCACACGCGTCTAGGGTGAGCACGCCGTCCTTCTGGACTTCTCCGCCTTCCTCCTCTCCCCCTAGGGCGCTAGATCCACCGTAGACGCCGTCGGCCGTCCGCCGTCCGTCGTCGTCGTGGTCACTCCGGTGACCTGGAACCAGCGGCGCCGCCTTCTCTTGGTTCGCCATAGCTAGGCGCGTCGAATGCGCCCGTTTGCTGGCCTCCGGACGCAGGGCATCGTCGTCTCGATCCACGCCGCCGCCGTCGGTCACCGCGCGCTCGCGCGCCGGTCGTGGCCTCCCGCCCGGTCAAACCTGCCCGTGGGCCTTTGGCCGACGTGGCTTGCCACCGTGGCCGCTGCCCCACCCGTCTGTCTCAGTGGCTAGCCACGGTCCGGTGATAAACGGTTCGGTAATAATTCCTGAAATTTAAACAAAAGGCAGGAAATTGAATTGAACTTTGAAATTGCATAACTTTTGAACCACAAATCAGAAAAATGCATATAATATACCAAAATGCTCAGGAAGAAAATGTCTATCTGTTAGTGCCCTTGGTAGAATTAATTGGCCAAAATAATTTGCTTTTATTTAATGAATACTAAAATGGCAGAATATAAATGGAATTTAGAAAATCCATAACTTGATGAATTTTGATCCAAAAATTGCAAATAAGATCTTAAAATGTTCAGGAAAACAACATCTAATTGTTAGTGCTATTTCCATGAAATAATGAACCTTTTAAATTGCTGTTTAATTAAAATTATTAAAATGGCAGATTTAATTCCAATTTTGGGAAAATCATAACTTGAGAAATAATCACTCAAAAATTGTGAATAAAATGTCAAAATGATCAGCAAGGCAATTGCTATCTATCTATGTTAAGTTCACAGCAAGTAACCAACTTTTCCTTTGATGTCATTTTCGAATTGGTTAAAATGATTTAAATTGCATAACCGTTTAAATCACCATTTATTCATCGTTAATCGAAAAATTGCAAACGAAGTACCAAATTGATCAGTGGAATAATACCTATCTAACAATGTCATTTTCATGCATGTAGACCCCATATTTCAGTACTGGACATTTTGAATAAATGCTTACTTCACTAAGCTAAATATGGAGTTTTGACCCGTTAATTGCGATATTTATTTTAGGGGTTCCATTTAACTTGTGGGACATGCCCAATATGATTTCAGTGCATAAATTGACCATCTCATCATGATTGTGCATTGCACCTTGTATTCATGTTATTTATTCCGTTTCCTATTATTGTTGTGTTCGTTAGATTCAGGAGTCGAGGTTCCACCACAATACCTCGACGATCAACGCGCCCAATATTATCAGCAAGGCAAGAGCTAACCTAACCTTCTTGGCATTCTGGAATCCTATTGTTTTATGAACTTATTTTCTCCACCAGAATATTGCATGCGATTCAAATGTCACTTTTGATCAAGTTAGAGAATCCTATGATATGCATTGTCTCCTGAACCATCACATGCTTCCCCTCCTATGAAACCTAGGGTTGATGTGTTGGCCTGATACAAAGATATAATTGTTGTATTATATGCTTAGCAATGCTTAGCCATGATTAGTTAAATGTTATATTGTCCGGTGATTTAATTCCATGATATTGATGTTGATGGAATGATTCGGACATGGTGGTTACGTTTGGTACTTAATTAATTTGTTAAAAGGCTTGGATGAGTTGCCATCGGGATGGTGTTTTGCCTCATTCTTGTTGCCTAGGCTGAGAGTGCTTTTAGCTAGAACCAAGAACCGAGCATGCTACCATCGGTGGGGGTATGGGCCCCTTACTAACTAAATAACTTGTGCGGGCGTATCCAAGGGTCCTCTAGTTTGCGCTTTCCATTTGCGAGCGTGTGGTCGGTGATGATGGTGATGATGATGATGATGTGATGACGGTGGTGGTGATAGGAGTGGCGATGGGGCAGGGTGTTGAAATAGGCACTGAACTTGTCATGTTGTCACGATGACCCTTGGATAGTCTCATGCGAGGTAAAGGTTTAACCGCGCCCGCCCTGCTGGCTTTCCCCGGAAGAGAGCTAATTGTACAGGCAAGGGGTCGGACGGTACCAATGGATAAAAACAGTACACCCCTGCAGGGTTTAATATTTTCGAAAAGCCGTGTCCGCGGTTATGGATAAACTCTTGGGAAAGGTGGATTAGCTCATAGAGAACCTGAACCTAATTAATAAATTTGGCAGCTAGAGGTTGCAATCCAACGAGTGATAAAAGGTTCATTTCCTCGAGGGTGATTCGAGGGAGTGCCTTGGTGGAGATGAGATGCTTCTGGTTACAAATGGTTCGTTGAGAACCACAGATGAAAGTTTACTCTCTTATCCCTTTTCGGAAAACATTCTGAGTAGACGATGCAATGGGTCCTGAAGTCTTTTAAAAAGGAAAACTAGCTTTATGCAAAACCAGCTACATTATACAGCATTAGAGCCTCCATCAGCATTGGGCCTATATCGCCCTACTAATTCTTGCGAGTACGTCGTACTCAGCCTTGCTTTGTTGATTATTATTTGTTTCAGAGTAGGACGTCACCGAACTGGAAGTGGGTTATTTATTGACATCGATGAGTAGTCTGGGGTTCCCAGGTGGCAGCTTGGGACGTCTCGGAACAGGCTGGCTGGGATATGTTATTTGTAGGCCTCTTAGGCCATAATTTGGATCTTGTTGTTAGACAACTATATTTGCTTCCGCTTGATGTAATGATGGGTCTGTGACCTCTGATTGTGATATTTGCTATCTTTCTCATATATGAGTTGAACTATGATCTCTTGTGTCGTAGAGTCTGTGTTGTGCCAGTTGTTCCGCAGTCTTGGTCTCTTTACTATACGTGAAAGCGATGTCTGAGTTTATGGCATGATCGAGGTGTTGTGTGCCGATGATCCATTCCGAGCACACCTGCCAATGAGTTTTGGCCTGGGATTGGTAAACCCAGTAACCCTTGATTGTGTAGCATGACCGGTTATACAACGTTTCACTGTATAGCTCTGGGGTCGGGGCGCTACAACGGCGAAGAAGGCCATTGCCGCTGCACCACCAGAACCAGAAGGTGATCCAGCCGGCTCGAGCAGCCACAACAAAGGCAGCGACAAGGATCCAAAGAAGGACAAGCCACCGCACAATGATGATGCTCAGTCAAGGACAGGTTCCTCTCGCCATCGTGAAGCCGGCAAAGATCATGATCGACATCGAAGCCGGGAACGCAAGGAGGACCCTCGCAAGGAAAAGGAGGTGCCGCCTCGTCAAGATCAGCAACGTGAGAAGTAAGATCTGCCTCACAGAGAGGGCAGTAGGGTCAATCTCCCACCACCTCCACTGCGTAAAGAGGGATAAAATACCTCCAAATATGTACCCCTCCACGTCGCCAAAGGTCTCCAAGCCCACCGCATCATGCGAATCGGGTGAGCCTAAGCCGTCATGGGGATGATCCGAGGCGAAGTAAGTCGATCCACGACAAACCGCCAACCATTGTTCATGATGCCCAAAGCCTAATTGAAGAGAGGAAGTCAGCTAGAGATGCCCAATACCTCGGACCAAAGTGCTTCGGTGGGGCAATCAGAGAACAGATTTTGCTGCCTACTTTATCGAACGTTACAAAAATGGTGGAAAAATATAGCGGCACCGCCAACCCAGAGAGATGGCTCTCTGATTACGCAAGTGCTTGCGACATCTATGAAGGCACTGCCGACTCTGTAGTGTGTTTTCTCCCCCTGATGTTAACCGGGACGGCTCGCATGTGGATTGAAGGTTTCCCAGAGAAGACAATACACTCCTGGGTTGACATGAAGCGGGTCTTTACCCAACACTTCCAGGGGACCTATAAGCGCCCTAAGTCGATCATAGACTTACAACGGTGCGTCCAGATGAAGAACGAGTCTAGTCGGGAGTTCATCTCTAGATGGAGCGAAATCAAAAACGCATGCGAAGGCGTCTCAGAAACACAGGCAATTTGTAGCGCCCCGACCCCAGAACTATACAGTGAAGCGTTGTGCAACCGGTCATGCTACACAATCGAAGGTTACTGGGTTTACCAATCCCAGGCCAAAACCCATTGGCAGGTGTGCTCGGAATGGATCATCGGCACACAACACCTCGATCATGCCATAAACTCAGACATCGCTATCACGTATAGTAGAGAGACCAAGACTGCGGAACAACTGGCACTTCACAGACTCTACGACACAGGAAAATATATAGCAACTCATATATAAGAAGGATACAAATATCACAATCAAAGGTCACAAACCCATCATTACATCATGCGGAAGCAAATTAAAGTTGTCTAAACAACAAGATCCAAATTATGGCCTAAGAGGCCTACAAATAACATATCCCAGCCAGCCTGTTCCGAGACGTCCCAAGCTGCCACCTGGGAACCCCAGACTACTCGTCGATGTCAATAAAGAACCCACCTTCCAGTTCGGTGACATCCTCCTCTGAAACAAATAATAATCAACAAAGCAAGGCTGAGTACGACGTACTCGCAAGAATTAGTAGGGCGATATAGGCCCAATGCTAACGGAGGCTCTAATGCTGTATAAGGTAGCTAATTTGCATAAAGCTAGTTTTCCTTTTTAAAAGATATAAAGACCCATTGCATCGTCTACTCAGAATGTTTTCCGAAGAGGGATAAGAGAGTATACTTTCATCTTTGGTTCTCAACGAACCATTTGTAACCAGAAACATCTCATCTCCACCAAGGCACTCCCTCGAATCACCCTCGAGGAAATGAAGCTTTTATCACACGTTGATTATGCAACCTGTAGCTGCCATATCAATTAAGTTAAGGATATCTATGGTCTTATCGTCCGTTCCCAAGTCGTCCATAACCGCGGACACGGCTTTTCAAAAAGATTAAACCCTGCAGGGGTGTACTAATTTACCCATCGGTACCGTCCGGCTCACCTGATTGGCCCTCTTCCGGGGAAGGCCGGCGAGTGGGCGCGGTTAGACCTTTACATTGCATGAGGCTTACTCAAGGACCATCCGTGTGCGGAAGGACAGGTTCAGCGCCTCCAACGCCCTGCCCCGCGGCCACATCCTAAACACCACCGTCGTCATCGTTTCTTTTCCACCCACACACTCACACGCAAATGGAAATAGCAAACTAGAGGACCCTTGACAAGCCCCTCACAACTTATTCGGTCACAGGGGATTCCATATGTCCCCACCTTTGGAAGCACGCTCGGTCCTGGTTCAAGAGGTAAAGAACTCGCACCTAGGGGCAAGAATGAGACAACCCACCATCCCCGATGGCAACTCATCCAAGCCTTCTTAGCAATTTGATTAAGCATCACAATTAACCACCATCTCCGAATCATTCCATCAACATCATCAATATGGAATTTAATCAACGGACATAACTAGCATACGACTAAGCATGGCTAAGCATAGCTAAGTAAATATAAACAACAGTTATTCAATTGTCTCCGGCCAACAGATCAAACCTATGGTTCATAGGAGGGGAAAACATGTATTGGTTTGGGGATAAACATGCATTCGTAGGATCCTCAACATCTTGATCAAAAGAGACATTGGAATCGCATGCAATATTATGGTGGATAAAATAAGTTTATAAAACATTAGGATGCTAAATGCCAAGAAGGTTAGGTTATCTCTTGCCTTGCTGATAGTGCTGGTCGCGCTGCTCGTCGAGGTATTGTGGTGGAACCTCGACTCCTGAATCTACCGAAACACAAACAATAACAGGAAACAAAATAAATAACATGAATACAAGGTGCAATGCACACTCATGATGAGATGGTCATATTATGCACTGAAATGGTATTGGGCATGTCCCACAAGTTAAATGTTACCCCTAAAATAATTATCGCAATTAACGGGTTAAAACTCCATCTTTAACTTAGTGAATTAAGTAATTATCCAAAATGTACAGTACTGAATTATGAGTCCTACATGCATGAAATTGACATTATTAGATAGGTATTGTTCTCCTGATCATTTTGGTACTTCGTTTGCAATTTTTCGATTAACGGTGAAGAAATGGCGATTTAAACGGTTATTCACTTTAAATCATTTTAACCAATTCCAAAAGCACATCAAAGGAGAAATTGAGTTCATGCTGTGAAATTAACATATCTAAACTTCCCTTAAGTTGCTGATCATTTTGGGATATTAAACATAATTTTTGAGTCATTATTTATCAAGTTATGAATTTTCCCAAATTGTGATTTAAATCTGCCATTTTAATTAATTATTATAAACAACACCAAATTTAATTCAACAACTCTCTCAAATGACATAAACTGGTAGTTCATTGTTTACTGAACATTTTGATACCTCATTCATAATTTTTGGATAATTAAAACTCAAGTTATGCATTTTCTAAATATTGATTTAAATCTGCCATTTTAGTATTTATTAATTAAAGGCAAATTAATAATTTTAGTTGATCATGGCAATGACACTAACGGATAGGTATGATTTTTCTGAGCATTTTGACATATTGTTTGTATTTTTCTGAGTTGTGGTTCAAAAGTTATTGAATTTCAAAGTTTGGAATTTATTTCTGTCCATTTTATTTAAATCCAGAAATTGTTACCGAACCGTTTTTCACCGGCCCGTGGGTTAGCCCGTGTCGCTGACCACCGGGCCCAGGCCACGCTGGCATCCACGTGGTCGGGGCAGGGTGCCAGGACCGACGCGACGCCGTGGTGACCGACGGTGGCGTCGAGCATGCCCTCGTCGGCACGGTGAGCGCGGGGTTTAGCTATGGGGTGCACTCGACGCGTATCACTACGGGGAACCTAGGACGGGCGGCGCCGCCATTTATCGGTCGCCGGAGCGACGGCTACGTCCACGACAGGCGGCGGCCGGCGACGGGCAAAAGCGGCCACGGCGAACTAGAGAGTGGGGAGAGGAGGGAGTAGGTCTCCGAGGACAGCGTGCTCACCCTCGTTGCGTGGGTGCGCTCGGTGGTGGCGGAGGAGGCCTGGAACGGCGGCGGTTCGCGGAGGACGGCGGCGGCAGTGCCGGTGAAGACGAAGATGACGGCGTCGATCCCCAGCCCCCGGGTCCGATTCCTCCTAGAGGACGACGAGGCGAAGACGGTGGCGTGCTCAGCCGGCTCTGGGGCAGCTCCTGTCGACGGCGATGCGGTGGCGGCCCGGATTAGCTCACGGCCATGGCGGCAGCGGCTAGGGTTTGCTGCAACGGGGGGAAAAGGAGGGGGAGAGAGAGCAGGGCGCCGCGGGGAAGCTTCTTATCCTCCAAGGGGGGCCAGGGAGCGAGGAGGAGCAAGGGGAGGCCACGGCGACGCGGCGGTCGTGGCGGCAGTTATGGGTGGGCGTTCGGTCTGTTCGGTTTGCTCGGTCTTGTGTATTCGGTCTTGAAATATTTCGGTTATCTAGAAATGCTACCCAAATTACCTTCGGTCTTTTCGGTCTTTCAGTATTCGGTCTTTTCGGTTCGGTCTTCGCTCATGACCATATAGACCAAATAGAGATACTAGAGGTAGAAAAAATAAAAGAAGCAGAGCACGGAACTAGGTATTCCAACCAATTTTGCCTTGTTTTTCTTTGTACAAAACGAGCATGATCTCCGTGCATGTGTTCTGTGTATGTATCCATATAAAATAGATGCCCTAGTATGAAAGAAGCAAAACAAGCGGATCATAGCCTGGCATACGCGAGCATTAATCCTTTGTGAATTAAAATCTTCGGTCATAATGGGTGACGTGGGTACACCTTTCGGGTGTGCCACCGTGGACTACCCTGGTGCGGAAGAGAATAAAAGGCCCATCTGTCATCAGGCCCAGGAAGGAGGCCCCGAAGGAAAGGCTAGAAATATTAGGTCGGTAGGCCCAGATGTAAACCTAGTCGGTATAGGACCCGAGACCCAGTCCCACTATTTAAGGACTGGGAGGGCCGCCGACCTAGGGTACGCTCATACTCACCGCAAGAAACCCTAGCGAGATCGCATCTCACGATCTCGCCATTGTAATCGATCTGTAAGCTCCATCATCAATTCCAGACAAGCAGGACGTAGGGCTTTTACCTTCGGGGGCCTGAACCTGGGTAAATCCCGCTTGTCAGCCGACGAATCCACCAGTACCACCATCTTCTTCTCTCGTTCTCTCAACCCAAGGATGTCATCCGAGGGATTTGGCGTGGTAACCCCACGTCAATTGGCGCCGTCTGTGGGAAAGACTGGTGCTGGATCTACGGGTTCGGCGGCTTCATCAGCGACCATCGGCGACTCGCCGGATCTGCAACAGCCGATCTACTTCGGCTCACTGGGTTTTCACCCGCACTCGCCGGTCGTGCAATCGGCTTTCGAGGACCTGCAAGCTGGCGTGGAGGCGAGCTTTGGCAAGCTGCGTTTCTACGTCAACAAGTGGGGCACGCTCCGTCTCACGGACGCACCCCCTTCTGCATCGGAGGAACCCGCCGCTTCATCGACTTCATCGGCGGAAGTCGCAACTTCATCGACTACATCGGTGGACATCCTGCCAGCCCGCACGGATTTCGCGGAAGGAACACTCGATGAACCTGCGTCGCCCTTGACCGCAGCATCGCGATCTACATCGCCAACCGTCGACTTCGCGCGCACGACCGAGATGCCGGTCGTGCCATACATCTCATCTACTCCGTCAAGCCCTGCGTACTCCACCAGCGGAGCCTCGGCATCCTTCGAGTCCGCCATTGGTGACGACTCCGACGATCAGACGCCGTATCCCTTGCCGATCGAGGTATACATGACGGTGCCCGCAGGAGGAGGAGCATCAGGACCCGGGGAAACGGCCGCGGCAGGAGCCGCAGCTGCCGCCGCCGCCGCAAGGACGGCAGCCGCAAACACGGAGGCCGAAGTAAACGCTCCGCCTAACAGGGGTGAACAGCCGAACTACCCGTACGTTGTCACCCTGCAGAACGGGCGGACGCAGCTTCACATCAACCAGGCTATGGGTGAAAAAGCAATCAAGGCTGTAGCAGATGGCCAACCGGCAGCCGACGCGACACCAGAGGACCTGGCATGCTACCAGTACCTGCTGTGGCAAGAAAGCCTCAAGCTGGAAGCCACGAGGGCGGAGCTGGCGGAGCGCAGAAGGCAGGCCAGCATATCGAGTGCGCGGAGGGCAGGTCTGTCCGTCCAATCTTCAGGGCGATCCCGTGACCCCCAAGCACAGCCTCGGTACTTGCGGATACCAGAGGCAGATCGGAACAACGTCACCCGTAATCTAGAGGCGTCCTTCATGTCTGTGGACGAGCAGGGAATCCCTATCCCCAAGACTGCTTCTGGTGTCCTAATGTCGGTAGCCACATACCTGCAGGCTACACAGCCGCCAGAGAGCGATCCGCGGGCAGCCCTGCATCGCCAACAAATCAAGTTCCTCAGTACAATGGGGACGACATTGATACCTGAGGAGCCACAACCAGCTGCAATCGCAGCAGCTGGCAACAACACGGTTAATCGCCGCCAGCCGAGTCCGCGGCGGGAAACAAGAACTCGAGAAGCGGGCGACCGTACTCGAGATCGAGAAAACCGCGTCACACGCGGCAACAATGAGCGAGCAGCTCCAGAAGAAGACAATCGCGTCACCCGCGACCGGCGAAACCGCGGTAATCGCGGGCACGAGGGGCGCTACCAACTCACCGAGGGCGAAGATGCGCGCAATGCCATCACGCATAACAAGGTCACCAGGAACCGCTCCAGGCGAGCAGTTCAAGAGGAGGAAAGCGACAGCTCGTCGTCCGATGACGACTTCGAGCCCTGCGGCGCACTATGCTTCAGTCGACGCATCCGGGAGACCAGAATGCCGAAAGGATTCAGGTTAACCTCGGAAACCCCCAAGTACGATGGCCTGCAAGAACCGTCCGCCTGGTTGGAGGACTACCTGACGGCGGTAACCTGCCAAAGAGGATCGACGTCTACTGCCATGCAGTACATACAACTCATGCTCTCGGGATCGGCTCGAGCCTGGCTCAAGAGCCTACCGAGAGGCGCATACACCTGCTGGGAAGACTTCAAAGAGGACTTCGTCCGCAACTTCATCGGCACGTACAAGAGACCGGCCTCATTCGAGGAACTGCGAGCCTGCAAGCAGCGTGAAGATGAGACGTTGCGCGAGTATATCCAGCGTTGGACTCTCCTCCGCAACGCGACGGAGAAGATATCGGAAGACAACGCCATATACGCGTTCACCCGAGGGGTCTATCGGGTCGAGCTCCGGGAGACGTTTGGTCGAGTGAAGCCCAAAACCATCGCCCACCTCATGCAGATAGCCAATGAGTGGGCGGATGGCGAAGATTCTATACGCAATGAGCGCGCCGGCACACCTGGTGTCAACGGCGATCAAGGTTCTTGGAGTCGCCGTAACAGCGACCGCCGTCGCAAGAGGAAGTCGCGTGTCTACGAGGACACGGAAGGCATGGAACTCGTGGCGGCAGGCTTTACTGATAGCCGCGAGCAAAGAAACCGTGACGACAGTCGCTATGAGCGCGATAGTCGAACAACCGGTTACAAAAGCAGCAAGGAAGTCAAGCGCGAATGGCGGCCGCGAGAGTCGCGAGGTGGTCGAGCTCCACGGCCTCCCCCAACGCTCCATGACGCGTGCCGATTCCACATGTTCAGGGATGAGAATGGTGTTCTCACGTCCAAGCACCTCCTCAAGGACTGCGAAAAGTTTCAAGACCTCCATGCGCAGTACGCACGGCTCCTTTTGCAGCAACAACAGCAAGCGCAGGTGGCACCGGGGGCATTGGCTTTGGGAGCGCCGCACGCTCCACCATTGCCTCCGGGACATATGGCGGGAGCTATCCAGCTCCAACCACGCGTCGAGGAACCTCAGGCAGGCGAAGATGCTTACCCCAAGCCTGTGGGTCGCATGTTCATGATCCAGAAGGGACGTCCCTCAAATCGGGACCAAAAGCTCATAACAAGGCAGGTCCACCTTGCCGTCAAATCACCACCCGCAGTGCCAGAGTACCTCAACTGGTCACAGGCCAGCATAACATTCAGCAGGGACGATCATCCACCTCAAGTCCCGCGGCCGGGCCACGCGGCCCTCGTTTTGGATGCGCAGATAGGAGGCTTCGCTATGAGCCGCGTGTTCATGGATGGTGGCAGCGGAATCAATATCATGTTCGCTGACACGCTGCGCGGAATGAACATACTGACGACAAGCCTGGCACCCTCCGTCAACACTTTCCACGGCATAGTACCAGGGAGACCAGTCTATCCCTTGGGAACGATCTCACTCGACGTAATCTTCGGTGAGCCAGCTAACTTCCGGAAGGAGAGGATAGAGTTCGAGGTGGTTGACTGGAAGTCGCAGTACCATGTCATCCTGGGACGACCAGCGTTCGCACAGTTCATGGCGGTGCCGCACTATGCATATCTGAAGCTGAAGATGCAGGGGCCTTACGGGACAATCACCGTTAGCGGAAACTTTGAACAATCCGACGAGTGCGATCGCAACTTCAACACGATCTCTGAGTCGTTCGGGGCCCAGGAGTAGCTCCAGGAGTTGGCACTCACCAACGATCGCACCCTCTTTCCCTGAGGGCAAACAATCAGCGTCAGGCTCTGCCTTCAACGCGACAAACGACACAAGGGAGCATCAGGTGCACCCAACGGACCCTAAGAAGACGGTCCTCGTATCAACGAGCTTGTCTTCCGCATAGGAAGGCGCGCTCGTTGAGTTCCTACGTGAGAACTGGGAGATCTTCGCCTGGTGTCCAGCTGACATGCCAGGCATACCCAGGGAATTCGCCGAGCACGCCCTCCAGATCCTGCCCAATGCGAGGCCCGTCAAGCAAACGATGCGCCGCTTTGCGGAGCCGAAGCGCCTCGCCATCGGGCAGGAAATTTATAGGCTCCTGGCAGCCAACTTCATTCGGGAGATCAAGAAGTCTGACTGGGTCGCAAACCCAGTCCTGGTGCCAAAGAAGAACACAGACATACTACGCATGTGTGTCGACTTCACTTCATTAAACAAGTGTTGTCCAAAAGATCATTTTCCACTGCCTCGAATCGACCAGATTGTCGACTCTACTGCAGGCTGCGCACGCCTCTGCTTTCTGGATGCCTATTTAGGCTATAACCAGATCAGGATGAAAAAAGAAGACGAAGAGAAACACAACATTCATCACACCTTTTGGTGTTTACTGCTACACAACGATGCCCTTCGGGCTGAAGAACGCGGGTGCCACGTACCAACGTATGATGCAGAATTGCCTCAAGGAGCAGATCGGATGCAATGTCCAGGTCTACGTTGACGACATCGTCATCAAGACCAAGAAGGAAGACACGCTCCTTGACGACCTCCGCGAAACATTCGCCGCACTGAAGAAATACACCATCAAGCTGAACCCTACTAAGTGCGTGTTCGGTGTGCCAGCCGGGCAACTACTCGGCTACCTCGTATCTGCGCGAGGCATTGAAGCAAACCCGGAGAAAATACATGCGCTCCTGAAGATGCCGACACCGTCGAAGCTCAGGGATGTGCAGCAGCTCTCTGGAAGGATAGCGGCACTCAGCCGATTCATTAGCAGGCTTGGGGAGAAGGCGCTCCCGTTCTACCAACTGATGAAGAAGGCAGACCGCTTCGAGTGGACCGAGGAAGCCCAAGCCGCATTCGTCGACCTCAAGCGCACCCTGTCGACGCCACCAGTCCTGGTGGCACCACACGAAAAGGAGCCGCTGTATCTCTATATAGCGGCCACAAACAGGGTAGTCAGTACGGTGCTGGTAGTCGAGCGGGCTGAAGAAGGAAAAGCTCATGGGGTGCAGAGACCAATATATTACCTCAGCGAGGTGCTGTCTCAGTCGAAGCAGAGATACCCGCACTACCAGAAGCTAGCGTATGGGGTATTCATGACCTCGCGTAAGGTGGCACACTACTTCCAAGAGCACCCCATCACGGTGGTGAGCGCGGCTCCCCTAAGTGACATACTCAACAACTCCAAAGCGACAGGCAGAGTCGCCAAATGGAGCATCGAATTAGGTCCTCTAGACCTAACATACAAACACCCAACAGCAATCAAGGCTCAAGTCCTCCCCGACTTCACCACGGAGTGGATGGAGATGCAGTTGCCATCGGTACCCGATACGTCCAACTCATGGACCATGTACTTCGATGGGTCCAAGAGGAACGAAGGCGCAGGAGCAGGTGTTATCCTCATATCACCCAAAGGCGACAAGCTTCGTTATGTGCTGCAGATGGACTTCGAGAAACCATCCAACAACGAAGCAGAATATGAAGCCCTGATCCACGGGATGAAGATGGCTAAGGAGTGCGGCGCTGATCGCCTGATGATATACGGAGACTCGAACCTGGTCGTGCAACAGACCATGAAGGAGTGCGACGCAACAACAGAGAACATGATAGCATACAGGAACCTGTACAACATCATGGAAGGGAGCTTCGACGGTTGCGAGCTCCACCATGTTGGGCGAGCAAGCAATGAGGAGGCAGACACCCTGGCCAACATCGGGTCCTTGAAACTCAAGGTGCCCCCCGGAGTCTTCCTGGAGAAGATAAACAAAAGAACCATCAAGGTCAAGCAGCCTGCGGCTCCCTCTACACCAGCAACCGGGACCGAAGCTGCAAGCGAAGACGCGCCTGGCCAACATCCAGTCGAAGTATTCCTCGTCGAGCCTATCTGGACAAAGCCATTCCTGGCATATATGCTTCGGCAGGAGCTTCCGAAGGACATAGTCGAAGCACGGCATATCACCCGCCGTGCCAAAGCATTCACAATAATCGGCGGAGAGCTATACAAGCGCAGCATATCAGGCATCCTCCAGAGGTGCATCGCATCAGAGGACGGTAGGGCCTTGCTCCTCGAGATCCACGCTGGCACGTGTGGACACCATGCTAGCAGCAGAGCCTTAGTCGCCAAGGCCCTGCGTGCTGGATTCTACTGGCCCACGGCGTTGCAGGACGCCGAGGACATCGTCAAGCGGTGTATCGGCTGCCAAAAATTCGCAACACGACCTCACGCACCGGCGTCAGAACTGAAGACAATACCTTTGGCGTGGCCTTTCGCCCAGTGGGGACTCGATATGGTCGGGCCACTGCGCAAGTCTTCTCGAGGGGGACACACGCATCTACTGGTGGCTGTCGATAAATTCACCAAGTGGATAGAGGCCGTGCCAGTTACCAACTGCGCAGCTACCTCAGCTGTCAACTTCATCAAGTCCATCATGTTCCGCTTTGGGGTGCCTCACAGCATCATCACCGACAACGGAACAAACTTCACCGCAGAAGAGTTCCAAGATTTCTGCAAGGAACAAGGGATCAAGCTCAGTTACGCTTCGGTCGCTCATCCGCAGTCCAATGGACAAGTGGAGAAAGCGAACGGCCTCGTCTGCAGCGGAGTCAAGAAACGCCTCTTCGTGCCGCTCAAGCGTGCGGCGGGTGCTTGGGTGGAGGAGCTACCCTCTGTGCTCTGGAGCCTGCGCACCACGCCAAACAGATCAACCCAGTACACGCCATTCTTCATGGTGTACGGAGCAGAAGCAGTCCTGCCACATGACATACGCTTCGATGCACCTCGTATCGTCGCGTATGATGAAGACGACGCTGAAGCCACACTCGAAGACGACGTCGACTTGCTGGATGAGGCCCGGGACATCGCACTCTCCCGAACGGCCATCTACCAGCAGAACCTCCGCAACTATCACAGCAAGCGGCTGCGCACAAGAGCCTTTGTCGAAGGAGACCTGGTACTCAGGCTCAAACAGAAGAAAGTGCACAAGCTCGCCTCCCCATGGGAGGGACCCTTTATCATCGCTGAGGTCATCGGTGGAGGCGCATACCGCTTGAAGGACTCGAAGACAGGCGAACTCATCCGCAACCCATGGAATGCGGCGCAACTACGACGCTTTTACGCGTAGCACAACTGACGATAAGGCTATTCAGCCACTGATGTAATCCTTGAGACTATGTCTCCTATAATAAAAGTGCAATGTTCCTCTATCTTCGGAGCCGACATACAGCACGCCACAAAAAATCGCCTCCGCAGCACCTGATACTCGGGGGCTGCGTCGTACGGCCAACCACTAACAAACTCCGGAACAGCACCCGATACCCGGGGGCTGCGCTGTCGAGCTAAACAAAAACAAAGAGAACCGCCTCCGCAGCACCTGATACTCGGGGGCTGCGTCGTACGGCCAACCAAAAGTAAACTCCGGAACAGCACCCGATACTCGGGGGCTGCGTTGCTTAAGCCAAAACAAAACAAACTCTATATACAGAGCAACTCCAAGCTCACAGAGCAAACACGGAAGTTTTCTGCAAGTATACAATGTGCTTGTACAAACAAAAAATCAGTCTATTGGCTCGTCCTTTGGAACCCGCAACGCCACATAGTCCGAGTAAATCTCGGTGTCGCGTTCTAGTTTCCTAATCAACTTGACAGCTACATCTTCTACGGCACGATAATGAGCATCCATCGGCGTAGGCTCCCCGTCTTCCCTGTTGGGAACCTCTTCTATTCCCCTCAGGACGAGATACGGGTGCCGCCGGTGAACAAAGGCTAAGGCGTATGTCGCACCGCTGACAAGCTGCGTCCAGATAAAACTCTGTGCAGCCTTGTCGTTGCGGAATCACGCCATGAGAGCCCCAAGACCCTGCGGCTGCGGATCCAGGGGAAACAACGCCTTGTACACAAGCGCCAGTGCAGAACGACACGCCCCAGCGAAAGACGTCACCTGGCCTATGCGATCTTGAAGAACGGCCAGCACCCGACCTCGTGAGGGGTCCGACCAAAACGAGGTGGTGTCCCGCCTGACAGCCTCAGCAACATGGCGAAGTCGATTCTCCACCCGACTGACCTCAGCTTGAGGGTCCTGTTGTATACCTGCATGCAAAGAAAAGATAAAACAACTAAGGAAAACGAGCAACGTCAAAAGACTCGGGGGCTCGCGGCCACTTACAAAGTAAGTCATTGTTAGCCTTTTCCAACTCCTCAAGAAGGAAAGTTTCCCGTTCAGCAGGACGAGGCTGTTTCGACTTCAGTACGGCCAAGGCACCCCGTGCCACCCGCAGGTCTTGTTCAAGACTAGCACAGCGATCCCGGAGCATCGTGAGCCGATAATCCCCGGAGTCGCGGTTCCCGGAAGAACAACCAGCAGTCGTGGCCGCATGGACACGTGGCGCAGCATCAGAAGACGGAGTGGTAATCGTTGGATTTACCTGTTAGCAAACCAAGCAGCCAAGTATGAGATATTCTTCTTGAAGAAGGCCTGGGGGCTGGAAGAAGTTGCACGACACAAAGACATCAAGACAAAGGTAAAAACTTATACAAAGTTTGCAACTAGCACAGTCATTACAAAAGGGGCGACAGGCACCGCCACGGACAAACTACAAAAGATGAAAATACAAAGATAAGCAGCTACTGCGAGCTCGCCGACTTCTTGGCCTTCTCTGCATGCTTCGCAGCCTGTTTCTCCAAGGTCTCGGTCAGCTTTTGTGCCAACTCGCGAGACCGCTCGGCGAAGCCGCTGAGAGCCATCGGCTTGCCATCGGGCCCGCGGGGTAGCCCGGACATAGCCTTGTCGAAGTCACCCTCGAAGCCGTGCCCCAGCAGCATAAGGAGGGTGGTCTGCGAGCCACGTACCGTGTGCTCGCGTCTGAAGTCATCGATGGTGGAGCCGTCAGAGCCAAACAGTTCAACCAGTTCCCCGAGGGAAGCAGGAGCTCGCCCCTGGGGAAACACGCGTCCGTGCAAACTTGTCAGCGCACCAGTGGCCTTCTCCAAGAGACCACTCGCCTGTTGGCCAGCACCCTCTACAGCAGCAACTGCGCTGTCCAAGTCACCGGCGGCAGCTTGGGCGCTGGAACATGCCACAGTGCCAAGGCTACCTGAAGAAAACAGGAAAAAGAACTTGGTAAAACCAAAGGACGCAGAAAGAGCAGAGAACAAAAGAGTTAACACGTACCCAACAAGGAGTTGCTCGCCGTGCAGAGGCGCTGCACCAAGGTCTGCTCGCGGGCATCGGCTGCCTCCTTCGCGAGCACGGCGGCATCCAGCTGTTCCTAAAGGGTGGCAGCCTGTTGCGAGGCGCTCTCCCCCTCGCATCGCGACTGCACCAACAGCTCTGAAGGCAAAAGGCGTTCAAACAAATAGCAATAACAAAAACACTCAAAAACAGCGGAAGACAAAGGACAGACCTCGGAGCTCGGTAGACTCTCGCTCCAGCCGAGTTTTCTCCGCCTCCATGGCCGCGAAACAGCGGCCGATACCCAACAGCTCGAGCGTCATAGGCTGCACCAAACAAAGAACAAAGAGTCAGTGGAAGAACTTGAGTCTGTACACGACTGAATTCATTCGCCCACAGACTCGGGGGCTACTCCCATCGGGAGCGCTGTCGCGCACCCGATAAATCATAAGCAGAGAACAAAAGGGAGCAAGATCAGTTTAGAGTCTATACTCAACTGTTCCTAGTTAACTATAGACTCGGGGGCTACTCCCATCGGGAGCGCTGTCGCGCACCCGACACAAACAAAAAGTACTCATTACTCACATGCTCGGCTGAATCAAGCGGAGGAGCGCTGGCGATGGTGACGAGGGCGTCGCCGGGAGTCGAGGCAGTCGCGGCTGGCGTAGCGTCGGGAACAGACGGCGGCGGAGGAGCCGTTGTCTTCACACGACGGCCCCCCGCACTGTCACCATCGTCCGTTCGCTCGCAAGTATTGGGCGGCAGAGATGCACGAGAGGAAGAGTCCCTGCAGATAAGCCAAGAATCTCAGATAGCAATTCTATGCAACGAGACAAGGAAAGCAGCAGTCGTAAACTTACGAGCTAAGGACCGTCAGCAAGGTGGCAGGATCGAAGCAATCCGGAGCAGCGCGAGTCCTCTTCGGCGGAGGCTCTACGGGATCGTGCGCCGGACGGACCTCCTCGTTGGTACGAGCAGGAGGCGACGATGTGCTGGAACCCTCTGCAGCGGAACCCTGCTTCGACTTCCCCGTTGCCTTGGAGGCAGCATCGCGGACACGCTTGCGGGCGATGAGAGGAAGGTCATCACTATCTGCAACATCTGTATCTTCGACCGACGCAGCGGAGCAGACAGAAATGTCCTGTTCATCAGGATCATCCCGCAAGTCAGGGACCGCGGAAGTACCTTTCTCCTCAGGAAGGGGAGGAAGGCTGATAAACGTCGAGAAGCCCTTCAAACATAAAAACAAGGCGAATTTCTCGGAAATCAAAACATCGGCAAGCACATCAAACAGACAAAAGATACACAAGAACAAAGCACATACCTCCGGAACAGGGTTCTCAAGGCTGAAAGGCATCACGGGCGATTCAAGGACATTCGCCTCACCGACCTTGAGCATGGTCAACGCGCAAACTCGAGATTCGACCTCGCCCATGGACAACTCTTCCGTGGACGTGCGCGTCACATCGGCGGCTCCGGCAAACTCGAACAACGGGTGCGCCCGAGCTTGAATCGGGTACACCCGCCTTCTGATGAAAGTGGCAATGAGGTGAACGCCACTTACCTCCTTGCCGGCGGTCTTCAGCAGACCCGACACCCGAGACATGAGAGGCTCAGACTCCTTGGTCTCTCGGGAGTTGGGGCGGTGCGTCCAAGACTTCCTCTTCGTCACGGTCATGCCAGCACGGAACGGGGGAACCCTGTACTTCTGCCCGGGCTGGTGGACATCGGCGATGTAGAACCATTTCTTCCTCCAGTTCTGCGCGGACTCGAGCAGCTTCAGATTGAAGTACTCGATGTCCCCGCGGGACTGGATGCCGAAACCCCCGACGGGGTAAACTCCGTAAGCGCCGGCGTTGCGCTTCACATTAAAGATCCGCTGCCACAGCCCCCAGTGCGGGTGAATGCCGAGGAAGCACTCACACAGGATGATGAAGCAGCTGATGTGGAGGATGGAGTTCGGCGTGAAGTCGTGGAGCTGGACGCCGTATGCATACATCAGCCCACGGACGAAATCGTGAACTGGGAAGGCGAATCCCCTGTTCACAAAATCGACGAAGCAGACGCGCTCGCCGTCGCGGGGACGAGGGGCCACCTTGTCACCGGGCGCCCGTGTCGCCATCTTCTCCAACGGCGGCAGGAGGCCATCACGGCGCAGCGTCTCCAGCTGGCGCTCGTCCATGGACGACCTCTGCCAGTCGCCGTGAACTTTCTTCAGCCCGCCGGCCATACCGGCGGCGGCTACGGCGGCGCTGGCGGACTTCTTCTTTCCGGTGGTCTTCTTCATGACGGAGCTGGACACGCGCGGTTTGGTGGCTACGAGCGGAGAAGCAGGGCGCAAGAGGAGAAGGAGAACTCCGGCGGTGAGAATGGGGATTGTACCTTTTTCACCGCCGGGTGCCCCCTACTTATCCATCGGACCGCGCGATCTGCGCCGTCCAATATTCACCGAGTATAACGAAGCATATCCAACCCTACACGTGGAGCGCGTGGAGGGCAACCGTCGCCGGCCGCGTCGCCCACTACGCACGAGAAACGAGGAGGCCATCATCATGGCGTGGCGAAATTTTCGCGCCCACTGGTCAAACCGACATGACGTTTCATACTGTCACCTCTGGTAGGCCAAACGACAGAGTGCCTTGGCAGCGCAACGCACACGTGTGACGTCATTCATGACGCATGAGTTGTAGACTGCCTTCGGTACAATGTTACTCGACACAATATCGACTCTTAGTCGACAAAGTATCGGCTCCCATTTGGCAAAATGTCGACTGCCTCCTGACAGAATGAACAGATTTGCATCCGTTCACTCCCATCGGGAGCGAGACAAATCACAAGATTTACGGCAGAATAAACGGGTTGAGATTATCCCCAGTTATAAATAATTAAGCATAATTTTGGGAACAGTCCCCTCAGGAGCGCCACGGCGCACTTGATGAAAGCACGACTATGTGACACTCGATAGGTTATTGAATTTTGGTCTAACCCGAGCAAAATACCCGAGATGAATCAAATACGGCTGACCCTCGGATGCTGCACTCTGAAGTGCAAAGGTAAGACCCACCGATCCGTCGTGTAGGGCTAGGCCCACTGGCAGCAGCCGTGGTAGCTTGATAGATATGCCGCACCAGCAGGTGCGAAGAAAAATCCCGACGGACGCGTTGGGTACCCTTTCAGGCCGAATTCAACTCCGTAAGATCCCGAGCGGCTGGAGTCGAAGGGACTAGCCTCCAAGCTCAAGCCTGGGGACTCGAGTTTGATGTACGCTAATAACGTTTGTGCCCAAGAGCACTTAACTGGTCCCGATCCATCGAGAGCACCAGGCTTATTATGCGATATCGACCACTAAGCGTTCTGGAACACGGGCACGAATAAATCACTAAGGGAATGGCACGCACTAGGACGATACAATACGGAGGAGTCCCTACCAGACTCGCCAAGTCTACTAGGTCCTCGGGGGCTACTGACGTGGGTACACCTTTCGGGTGTGCCACCGTGGACTACCCTGGTGCGGAAGAGAATAAAAGGCCCATCTGTCATCAGGCCCAGGAAGGAGGCCCCGAAGGAAAGGCTAGAAATATTAGGTCGGTAGGCCCAGATGTAAACCTAGTCGGTATAGGACCCGAGACCCAGTCCCACTATTTAAGGACTGGGAGGGCCGCCGACCTAGGGTACGCTCATACTCACCGCAAGAAACCCTAGCGAGATCGCATCTCATGATCTTGCCATTGTAATCGATCTGTAAGCTCCATCATCAATTCCAGACAAGCAGGACGTAGGGCTTTTACCTTCGGGGGCCTGAACCTGGGTAAATCCCGCCTGTCAGCCGACGAATCCACCAGCACCACCATCTTCTTCTCTCGTTCTCTCAACCCAAGGATGTCATCCGAGGGATTTGGCGTGGTAACCCCACGTCAATGGGTAATTCGGTCTCCTGATGGTGAAGACCGAATAGACCATATTTAATTCGGTGTTTGAGTTTCCAAGACCGTATTTAATTCGGTCTTTTTATTTTCGGTTATTACGGTTTCGGTCTCGGTCTTTTCGGGTTTGTTGTCCGGGTTCGGTTTTTTATGCCCACCCTTAGCGGCAGTGGTTCCCCTGTCGCCACAGGGAAGAGGGAGGAGAGAGAGAGAGAGCTGACAGGGGGACCCACCTGTCAGTGTTTTATTTTTTTCTTTTTTATTTCAAAACCAGTAGAGTTTAGGCAATTAATTAAGGCCCTTAAACATTTTTATAAATTCTGAAAAAATTCACAGAGCCAGTATATTATATTTGGGAGCTGTCATAAAATTTGCAGCCCATTTGAAAAACATTTTATGTGTAAACTATTTTGAAATTGCTCACAGACAATTTGGTCTTTATTTAATTATTTGACTTTGCAATTGCATTAATTTTTGCAACAAACATATTTGAAGTTGTTAGGACTTCCTGGACAAATATGAAGTTCAATTTGGATTGTGTTTGTCTAATAATATTCACCATCATTGATTTATCAATTGTTGCTTTAACATTATTTCATGTTGAGCAATTTAAATATGGATGCCATGATGCCAACAAGAATGCAAAAAGTGGATTTTTTTCCGTAATTTTCATTACAAGCTGGGCTGTTACAATTCTACCCCCCTTACAGGAATCTCGTCCCGAGATTCTAGGCTTGAGTGAAGAAGGTGGGATATTCCTGTCGAAGAATAGTTTCTCGCTCCCAAGTCACTTCTTCTTCGAAATGGTTAGACCATTGGATTTTTAGGAACTTGATGGTCTTGTTGCGGGTTTTCCTCTCCGCTTCATCCAAGATGCAGATAGGATGCTCGCGGTAAGCCAAATCATCCTGGATGTCCAACACCTCATGATTAACCCCACGAATAGGATCTTTGAAGCAACAACGGAGTTGAGAGACATGAAACACATCATGCACATCTGGGAAATTCTCTGGAAGCTCGAGCTGATAGGAGAGATCACCTCGCTTACCCAGGACAGTGAAAATACCAACAAAACGAGGTGCCAATTTTCCCTTGATCTCGAAACGATGAACGCCTCGGAGGGGAGAGACTCGAAGATAGGCTTTGTCACCAATTTCATAGTGAACCTCCTGATGATGTTTATCATAGTAGCTCTTCTGGCTGTACTGGGCAATCTTCAGATTCTCCCGAATGATCCGGACTTTTTCTTCGGCCTCATTGATCACATCAAGACCGAGGAGTGGCCTCTCTCCGGTTTCAGACCAATTCAGAGGAGTCCGACATTTTCTTCCATAGAGAACCTCAAATGGAGCCATCTGTAGGCTAGCTTGGAAGCTATTGTTGTAGGAGAACTCGGCGAGGGGGAGATATGTAACGCCCCGACCCCGGAATTATACAGAGAGGCTATGTAGTTGGCACAACCATCAATGTATAAAACAAAGATCGAGACTTGTGGAACAGAACTGGCACAAAGCATGACTCTACGACACAAAACATATAGCAACTCATATAATGAGAAGAATACAAATATTACAAGCAAAAGGATCACAGATCCAACAATTCAACAAGCGGAAGCGGGTAGTGTTGTCTAACAACAAGAAGCAAACTATGGCCTAAGAGGCCTACAATAACATCATCCCAGCCAGCTTGTTCCACGGCCCCAAGCTGCCACCTGGGAACCCCCAGACTAGTAGTCGACATCAACGAAGAAACCACCTAGTTGCTCGGTGTCGTCCTCCTCTGAAATACAAAATCATAGAGGCAACAAAGAGAGACTGAGTACGATGTACTCGCAAGTTTAGTAGGGCGATATAGGCCCAATGACTGACGGAGGCTCTAAAGCTGTTTATGTATTTCTTTTGCATAAAGCTAATTTTAATAAACCGAAATATAAGTGACACATGGCACTCGTCTACTCAGAATATTTTTATAAAGGGGTAAGAGAGTAACACTTTCATCTTTGGTTCTCGGCGAACCTACTTGCAACCATCACCACTCATCTCACACAATGGCACTCCCTCGACTCGCCCTCGAGGAAATGAACCTTTATCACAAGTTTATTAATGCAACCTCTAGCTGCCATATCAATTAGGTTAAGATTCTCTATGATCTTATCGTCTATTCCCAAGTTGTCCATAACCGTGGACACGGCTTTTCGAAAAGATTAACCCTGCAGGGGTGTACTAATTTACCCATTGGTACCGTCCGGCTCACCTGAGTGGCCCTCTTCCGGGGAAGGCCGGCAAGCGGGCGCGGTTAAACCTTTACCTCACGTGAGAATATCCAAGAGTCATCTGTGGCCACAGGACAGGTTCAGCGCTCTCAGCGCCCTGCCCCATCGCCACGTCCTAAACACAAATCCTCCTCAACATCATCTTTCCACTCACACGCAAATGGAAAACCGAACTAGAGGACCTTTGGATACGCCCGCACAAGTTATTCGGTCAGTAGGGCGCCCATACACCCACCAATGGCAGCACGATCGTCTTGGTTCAAGAGGTAAAGAACTCGCACCTAGGGGCTAGAGTGAGGCAAAACACCATCCCCGATGGCAACTCACCCAAGCCATCTTAGCATTTTAATTTAGCATCACATTCATCCACCATGCCCGAATCATTCCATCAACATCAATAATTATGGAATTTAATAACGGACATAACTAATATTGCAACTAAGCATGTCTAAGCATGGCTAAGCATATAACCAACAATTATAAATCGTATCCAGCCAACACATCAACACTAGGGTTCATAGGTAGGGATACATGTGAATGGCTCGGGGAAAAGACATGCATTCATAGGATTCTATATATTTACCAAAAGACATTTGAACCGTATGCAATATTATGGTGGATAAAATAATTTGATAAAATAACAGGATGCTAGATGCCAAGAAGGTTAGGTTATCTCTTGCCTTGCTGCCGGGTAGCGTAGTATTGCTCGTCGGGGTAGGAGAGGGAACCCTCGACTCCGGAATCTATCGATACCCAAAAGAAAATACAAAACACACATAAATCACACGAACACAAGATGCAATGCTCAATCACATGATGACATGTCAAGTTGATGCAAAGATATCATTATATCAATTCACAGCAAAATTAAATGGGGAGCCAAATAATTAGTGCAATTATTTGGAAACAACCCCATATTTATCTTAGTGGCCATATTCTTTATAATTTAACAAATTATTAGAGAAATGGCTCAATTATGCATGAACATGACATGAATGGATAGGTTTCGCTCTTCCGATCATTTCGGTACTTTATTTGTAAATTTCGGAGCACCGATGAAAATTGACAAATTAATTAAATAATTGAATTTAATTCGTTTAATCAAGTTATGAATAACATTAAATAAAAGTTTGTGATCATGACATGATAAGTGTATGGTTTGATAGCATTCGACATGTTGATCACTTTGATATTTAATTCATAATTTTTGGACAATTATTTAAAAAGTTATGAATTCCCAATTTGGGTATTAAATAACCCATTTTAGGAATTCTTAAAACACAGCAATTTTATTTAGACAAAAGGGCAAAATCATGTTACCAAAAGATAGGAGATGTTTTTCTAAGCACTTTGGTATTTGATTTGCCAAGAATGGAGCATTTACAATTTGTTATGAATTATTTAAATCACAAAAATCATTTTCCAAAATGCAGAAATTACTGTACGGGCCGGCCTCCAAACCGGCCCAGACCAGGGCACAGGCTGGGCCAGTGGCCGAAGCCGCCAGCCTCAGAACCGGCCCAAGCCGGGGCGCAGGCCGGGGCCCAGCCCGAGGGAACCGGCCTCAAGGCCGGCCCAGACCGGGGTGAAGGCCGGGCGTGCGGGCACGCGCGCGTCCGCGGTCAAACGCCACGACCGGCGCGGTGACCATGGCGTCGGCACCGACGGGGAGCGGCCGGCGACGACCCCAATCCGGCGGCGCCTTGCCTACGAGCTAGAGGGAACGGAGGCGAGTCGGGGGGAAGCGGAGGGAAAGACCCAATGGTCACCGGAGGCTCGCTGGCGTCCACGGCCGCGGCGGCGGACGGTGGCGCAGGGTGGGGGCGCGGTCCAGAAGGGAGAAAAAGGGAGGAGGGCATGGGAAGGTGCGCAAGCTCACCCTGGAGCGGTTGCCATGGCCGGCGACACACGGGGAGCGACGGGGGCGCCGGAATCGTTCCGGGCGGCGGCTGCCACGGTTGAAGACGGCGAGGACGCAAGCGTCGGCTACGGGCCTCCCTGGCCCGATTCCTTGCGTGGGGAGGGAGAGAAGCTCGAGGCGGAGCTCATGGAGGCGTTGTCCTGGCTCTGGGCAGTCGGAGTCATCGGCGATTCGAGGTGCAGCGGCGGACAGCAACCGGCCTCTAGGGTTAGGGTTCGGCTTTTGGGCACTCAGGATGGGGAGTGAGAGTGAGGGGAGGAGAGCATTGCGTCGGGGGGGGGGCCTCATCACCCAGCAGTGGCAGCGGGGAAGGGGCAGGTGAGCGGCAACGGCATGGCGCCAGGGATGGCGCCACTGCATCCGCTACACAGTGAGGAAGGAGAGAGAGAACTGACAGGAGGGGTCCACACATCAGGGATTTGATCTTTTTGCCATTTTATTTAAAGCCAGCAGCTTGCAACATTTATTTGGGGCTTTTAAAAAGCTCAATAAAATCTGTAAAAAATTTCATGGAAGATCCACATGTTAGTTAGAAACTCCCCAAAAATTGGTTCAGCAAAATAAAAAGTTTTGCACCATTTTTGCTCATAGTGTTTAAATATGGCAATTTTGATAATTTCCAAAAATAGAGCTATTTTGGGACATTTAAACATTTCAATAAAATATGAAAATATTTAGGGAGGCTCATATTATAATAATGAATCACCCCATAATTTTATTTTAAAATTTTGGAAGGTTCAACTTGGTTCCAAAAGTAGCAATTGAATTAAGCCAATTTAAGTCCTCATATTCATTTCTCATTTGACAAAACTTGGAAAAATAGAGAATTGGGGATAAGAAGCAAAATGGGAACTTCCTAACAATTTGGAAGTTCAAGAATAAAGTATTTTGCCAACTTGAGCTTTGTATTTGGTTTGGCCAATGCAATTCGCTGGGAAAAAGTGAGGAAGGGTTTTGCTTCCTTTGTTTTCATTTTTAGGTGTTGCTTTATTTCCATATTAGCAATTTTAAATATGTATGCCATGATGCAATGCAACACAAAAAGCGAAAATTTGGCCCGTATTTTAGGGTACCAAATTGGGGCTGTTACAATTCTACCCCCCTTACAGGAATCTCGTCCCGAGATTCTAGAGTAGGAAGAGGGATGAGAGAAACTTGGCAACACACATCTTCCTCGTTGGAGAGATTTGGCTAACTAACAAGACATGCCAAAAAGGCGGGAAGAACAGGAGATAACTTAAGGTGATAGACAAAATGACTCTTGCCCAAAACCATAGGTTATTGAGAAAACAAGGGACGACTTGACCACTAACGGGGAGTCCATATCCTCAAATGGTATTTGACGGTTGAGTGCATATGATATGGATATGAATGAATTCGAAGCTCCAGAATTAACAAAACTGTAGCAAGAGGGTTGTTGATGCATAGCTCACCCATAAGGACGCTGGGGTCCTCTTTAGCTTCGTCAGCAGAGGCGTTGGGGCACTCCCAGCAGTAGTGACCCATCTGGCCACAGGTGTAGCAGGCGTGTCTCCCGGGGTTGTCTACCCTCTGGCGCTTCTTCCTCGGGGCGTGGATGGCGTACTGAGCGATTTTATCACGGACATCCTTTAATGCGTCTACTACGACTTCCATAGGACACTCAGCTGGAGGATGATCATTCCCTTCGCATAGGTAGCAAGTGGCACTAACGGTTGGGCAACCGCCAAGTGGATGCTCGTTGAAACAGTGCGGGCAACTGCCGTGGCATTGACTCGCCTGATGTCCACCCCTTCCGCACTGACTGCACCCCTTTCCTCGTGGTGCTCCTCTCCTACCGGGGTACCGAAGGGGGCACTCCCTGCACGGATGACCGGGTTCCTTACAGATGTAGCACCTGCGTTTGTCTATCACATTGGCGTCCGGCCCTCTAACTCCGGTGAGGTGCTCACTACTTTTCTTGGGCAGATCTTTAGTTGTATGGGATTTCTGCCGATCAACGGGTGTCCACTGGTCCCACGGAGTGGCTTCGTTTTGGTAGAGCGGAGGACGTTGTGCCATTCTGTAGATTTGACAAGGACGCAGTTAGTATCTAACTCCGATGGATAGGGTAGATCATTAGAGTGCTTCCGGATGTAGATATTGAATTAACATCAGGGTTCAACAGAAAAGATCTTGGGTTAAAGATCAGCTTCATGTACTGGGACCCACAATAGCATAATGCCCACAAGGGTGACAACCCTCATGAAACATTACACCGGGGCCCTAGCACAATCCGGGACCCTCGGTTCAAGATCTTGGGCTAAGGCAAGAAATATCTTGACGAACCACTATACTTTCTTTCTTCATGTTTTAGATTTGGCAGACGAGTAGCTATAACTAGTAACTAGAGGTAGAAACCCAACCCCGCGATCCTAAAGATTTTGAACTTTGCCGATGATCAGAAGAACCGTTAAAATCAAATAGAGGTAAGACAACACCGAGATCAGAGTGAATTGGATAAGGAGTAAAAAGAATCCTAGGAAGGTTTTCACAACTCATTTTTAGGTTGAAAATAATTTTCACGAACTAGACTCGACATCGACCAATAGAACGGGTTTCCTACAGGCAGTCCTGCTCTGATACCAACTTGTAACGCCCCGACCCCGGAATTATACAGAGAGGCTATGTAGTTGGCACAACCATCAATGTATAAAACAAAGATCGAGACTTGTGGAACAGAACTGGCACAAAGCATGACTCTACGACACAAAACATATAGCAACTCATATAACGAGAAGAATACAAATATTACAAGCAAAAGGATCACAGATCCAACAATTCAACAAGCGGAAGCGGGTAGTGTTGTCTAACAACAAGAAGCAAACTATGGCCTAAGAGGCCTACAATAACATCATCCCAGCCAGCTTGTTCCACAGCCCCAAGCTGCCACCTGGGAACCCCAGACTAGTAGTCGACATCAATGAAGAAACCACCTAGTTGCTCGGTGTCGTCCTCCTCTGAAATACAAAATCATAGAGGCAGCAAAGAGAGACTGAGTACGATGTACTCGCAAGTTTAATAGGGCGATATAGGCCCAATGACTGACGGAGGCTCTAAAGCTGTTTATGTATTTCTTTTGCATAAAGCTAATTTTAATAAACCGAAATATAAAGTGACACATGGCACTCGTCTACTCAGAATATTTTTATAAAGGGGTAAGAGAGTAACACTTTCATCTTCGGTTCTCGGCGAACCTACTTGCAACCATCACCACTCATCTCACACAAAGGCACTCCCTCGACTCGCCCTCGAGGAAATGAACCTTTATCACAAGTTTATTAATGCAACCTCTAGCTGCCATATCAATTAGGTTAAGATTCTCTATGATCTTATCGTCTATTCCCAAGTTGTCCATAACCGTGGACACGGCTTTTCGAAAAGATTAACCCTGCAGGGGTGTACTAATTTACCCATTGGTACCGTCCGGCTCACCTGAGTGGCCCTCTTCCGGGGAAGGCCGGCAAGCGGGCGCGGTTAAACCTTTACCTCACGTGAGAATATCCAAGAGTCATCTGTGGCCACAGGACAGGTTCAGCGCTCTCAGCGCCCTGCCCCATCGCCACGTCCTAAACACAAATCCTCATCAACATCATCTTTCCACTCACACGCAAATGGAAAACCGAACTAGAGGACCCTTGGATACGCCCGCACAAGTTATTCGGTCAGTAGGGCGCCCATACACCCACCAATGGCAGCACGATCGTCTTGGTTCAAGAGGTAAAGAACTCGCACCTAGGGGCTAGAGTGAGGCAAAACACCATCCCCGATGGCAACTCACCCAAGCCATCTTAGCATTTTAATTTAGCATCACATTCATCCACCATGCCCGAATCATTCCATCAACATCAATAATTATGGAATTTAATAACGGACATAACTAATATTGCAACTAAGCATGTCTAAGCATGGCTAAGCATATAACCAACAATTATAAATCGTATCCAGCCAACACATCAACACTAGGGTTCATAGGTAGGGATACATGTGAATGGCTCGGGGAAAAGACATGCATTCATAGGATTCTATATATTTACCAAAAGACATTTGAACCGTATGCAATATTATGGTGGATAAAATAATTTGATAAAATCACAGGATGCTAGATGCCAAGAAGGTTAGGTTATCTCTTGCCTTGCTGCCGGGTAGCGTAGTATTGCTCGTCGGGGTAGGAGAGGGAACCCTCGACTCCGGAATCTATCGATACCCAAAAGAAAATACAAAACACACATAAATCACACGAACACAAGATGCAATGCTCAATCACATGATGACATGTCAAGTTGATGCAAAGATATCATTATATCAATTCACAGCAAAATTAAATGGGAGCCAAATAATTAGTGCAATTATTTGGAAACAACCCCATATTTATCTTAGTGGCCATATTCTTTATAATTTAACAAATTATTAGAGAAATGGCTCAATTATGCATGAACATGACATGAATGGATAGGTTTCGCTCTTCCGATCATTTCGGTACTTTATTTGTAAATTTCGGAGCACCGATGAAAAATTGACAAATTAATTAAATAATTGAATTTAATTCGTTTAATCAAGTTATGAATAACATTAAATAAAAGTTTGTGATCATGACATGATAAGTGTATGGTTTGATAGCATTCGACATGTTGATCACTTTGATATTTAATTCATAATTTTTGGACAATTATTTAATAAGTTATGAATTTCCCAATTTGGGGTATTAAATAACCCATTTTAGGAATTCTTAAAACACAGCAATTTTATTTAGACAAAAGGGCAAATCATGTTACCAAAAGATAGGAGATGTTTTTCTAAGCACTTTGGTATTTGATTTGCCAAGAATGGAGCATTTTACAATTTGTTATGAATTATTTAAATCACAAAAATCATTTTCCAAAATGCAGAAATTACTGTACGGGCCGGCCTCCAAACCGGCCCAGACCGGGGCACAGGCTGGGCCAGTGGCCGAAGCCGCCGGCCTCAGAACCGGCCCAAGCCGGGGCGCAGGCCGGGGCCCAGCCCGAGGGAACCGGCCTCAAGGCCGGCCCAGACCGGGGTGAAGGCCGGGCGTGCGGGCACGCGCGCGTCCGCGGTCAACGCCACGACCGGCGCGGTGACCATGGCGTCGGCACCGACGGGGAGCGGCCGGCGACGACCCCAATCCGGCGGCGCCTTGCCTACGAGCTAGAGGGAACGGAGGCGAGTCGGGGGGAATCGGAGGGAAAGACCCAATGGTCACCGGAGGCTCGCTGGCGTCCACGGCCGCGGCGGCGGACGGTGGCGCAGGGTGGGGGCGCGGTCCAGAAGGGGAGAAAAAGGGAGGAGGGCATGGGAAGGTGCGCAAGCTCACCCTGGAGCGGTTGCCATGGCCGGCGACACACGGGGAGCGACGGGGGCGCCGGAATCGTTCCGGGCGGCGGCTGCCGCGGTTGAAGACGGCGAGGACGCAAGCGTCGGCTACGGGCCTCCCTGGCCCGATTCCTTGCGTGGGGAGGGAGAGGAGCTCGAGGCGGAGCTCATGGAGGCGTTGTCCTGGCTCCGGGCAGTCGGAGTCGTCGGCGATTCGAGGTGCAGCGGCGGACAGCAACCGGCCTCTAGGGTTAGGGTTCGGCTTTTGGGCACTCAGGATGGGGAGTGAGAGTGAGGGGAGGAGAGCATTGCGTCGGGGGGGGGGGGGCCTCATCACCCAGCAGTGGCAGCGGGGAGGGGCAGGTGAGCGGCAACGGCATGGCGCCAGGGATGGCGCCACTGCATCCGCTACACAGTGAGGAAGGAGAGAGAGAACTGACAGGAGGGGTCCACACGTCAGGGATTTGATCTTTTTGCCATTTTTATTTAAAGCCAGCAGCTTGCAACATTTATTTGGGGCTTTTAAAAAGCTCAATAAAATCTGTAAAAAATTTCATGGAAGATCCACATGTTAGTTAGAAGCTCCCCAAAAATTGGTTCTGCAAAATAAAAAGTTTTGCACCATTTTTGCTCATAGTGTTTAAATATGGCAATTTTGATAATTTCCAAAAATAGAGCTATTTTGGGACATTTAAACATTTCAATAAAATATGAAAATATTTAGGGAGGCTCATATTATGGTAATGAATCACCCCATAATTTTATTTTAAAATTTTTGGAAGGTTCAACTTGGTTCCAAAAGTAGCAATTGAATTAAGCCAATTTAAGTCCTCATATTCATTTCTCATTTGACAAAACTTGGAAAAATAGAGAATTGGGGATAAGAAGCAAAATGGGAACTTCCTAACAATTTGGAAGTTCAAGAATAAAGTATTTTGCCAACTTGAGCTTTGTATTTGGTTTGGCCAATGCAATTAGTTGGGAAAAAGTGAGGAAGGGTTTTGCTTCCTTTGTTTTCATTTTTAGGTGTTGCTTTATTTCCATATTAGCAATTTTAAATATGTATGCCATGATGCAATGCAACACAAAAAGCGAAAATTTGGCCCGTATTTTAGGGTACCAAATTGGGGCTGTTACAAGATACTTTTCCCAACCTTTACCAAAGGAGATAACACATGCCCGAAGCATGTCCTCAAGAACTTGGTTCACCCTCTCGGTCTGACCATCAGTCTGAGGATGATAGGATGTGCTGAAGTTGAGGCGGGTTCCCAGAGCCTCTTGGAAGCTTTGCCAGAATTTGGACACAAACAGACTACCACGGTCTGAGATGATCCTCAAAGGAACCCCATGCAAAGGAACAATTCGGGCCATATACAGCTCCGCCAATTTAACAGAGTTGATATCCTCGCGGACAGGGAGGAAATGGGCGACCTTGGATAGACGATCAATGACTACCCAAATGGCATTGTTACCCTTTGGTGATCTTGGAAAACCGGTGATGAAATCCATACCAACTTCATCCCATTTCCACTCGGGAATGGCTATGGGGCGAAGGGTACCAGCTGGCCTTTGATGTTCAGCTTTCACTCGGCGACAGACGTCGCATTCAGCAACGTATTTGGCAACTTCCCGCTTCATGCGAGTCCACCAGAATTTGCTGTGGAGGTCTTGGTACATTTTGGTGCTACCAGGATGGATGGATATGGGAGATTCATGTGCTTCTTGGAGTATCAACCCCTTGGTATTTCCCGTCTTGGGCACCACAAGACGGTTCCCAAAGTAGACAACACCAGAGTCATCAATGGTGAAACACTTAGCCTTCCCACTTGCGATATTCTCCTTGATCTTGAGGATGCCAGCATCATGTTGCTGGGCTGCCTTGATTTCATCCTCAAGAGTGGATTTGATCTCCAGGTTAGCTAGATATCCGGAGGGAACAATCTCCAGATTCAACCGAGCAAATTCTTCATGGAGAGTAGGTTGAGCCTTTTCAACCATCAGAGTGTTGCAATAAGTCTTGCGGCTCAGAGCATCTGCCACGATATTGGCCTTGCCGGGCTGATAGTTGAGGGTCACATCATAGTCTTTGATTAATTCCAACCATCTTCTCTGTCTGAGATCCAGATCCAGCTGGGTGAAGAGATACTTCAGACTTTGATGATCCGAGAAGATCTCGCAACGGTTGCCCAACAGGTAGGGCCTCCATTGCTTTAGAGCGTGAACCACGACAGCGAGCTCTAGATCATGAGTTGGATAGTTTTGTTCATGCGGCTTGAGTTGACGAGAAGCATAGGCAACCACATGTCCTTCTTGCATCAGAACACAGCCCAAGCCTTGGAGTGATGCATCACAATAGACGACAAAGTCTTTGTTGGTGTCAGGAAGGACAAGCACCGGTGTGGTAGTGAGTTTGACCTTGAGAGTTTGGAAGCTCTCTTCAGCTTTGTCTGACCACACAAATTGTTTATTTTTCTTGAGGAGGTCAGTCAGTGCCTTGGCTATCTTGGAGAAGCCCTCGATGAATCGGCGGTAATAGCCAGCCAACCCAAGGAAACTACGGATGTCTTTGACGGACTTGGGAGTAGGCCAATCCAGGATTGCCTGAATCTTGTCTGGTATCACAGCCACTCCAGCAGCTGACACCATGTGACCTAGGAATATGATCTCCTTTGGCCAGAACTCACACTTGGAGAACTTGGCATAGAGGCGGTGATCACAGAGCTTGGACAGGACAAGTCGAAGATGCTCAGCATGCTCTTCTTCGGTTTTGGAGTAGACAAGGATGTCATCAATGTAAATAATGATGAACTTATCGAGGTACTCATGGAAGATGGAATTCATCAGCCTCATGAATGTAGCCGGAGCATTTGTGAGGCCGAAGGACATGACGGTGTACTCATATAAGCCATATCGAGTAGTGAAAGCCGTCTTTGGAATATCCTCCCTTCGGATTTTGATCTGATGATAGCCTGACCTCAGATCCATCTTAGAGAATATTGTTGCACCAGCTAGCTGATCGAATAGGTCAGCTCATGGCCATATCCTGCTGGAGCTAAAAATGCGAAGTACAAAGTTGAGTTAATCTCATCGCCTTTGGCAAAAAATCTTGAGTAACGGGTCTTTTTCATTAAGACTTACTCAAAAACTGGGAGTCTATTACCACAGACTCGTCAAGCTGTTTGTCAAGACGTTCTTGGACTTCACGGAGAGCATCACTGTTGGTCTGCTTCTCCGTTTCCAAGGCTTGTTCGGCTTGGACCAAGCGCTCCTTGGCCGTCTTCAGCTCTGCCAACATTGATTTGTTGAGCTTATTCAGCTCAATGTTCTCATCGCGGAGTCGGTCAATGTTGCCAACATTGTCGGCTAATTCCTTGGCCCTGTTGATGGCATCTGTGGCATAACAACAACAATATAAGCAATCTAAAAGCCAGCTGCAATGGCTTTGCAGTAAGATTTGAAATCGTACCTTGATACATGACGCGATCAGCCTCCAAAGCCTCGATGACGGCGTCCCTGTCGGCTAACTCATTCTTCAGCCGACGTATCTCCTTGTTTCTCGCACCCAAAAGATTCACAGTTCATGTTGTGGTGTATTTGCGTAAGGTGGCGCTAAGCTATGATCCAACAGGAAGTTTAAGCCGTCTATGATAGGCCAATATAATGATCGGGGGCTAACAAACTGAAATTCTAAAGTTCTTTCGAGCACCAAGCCGACAAACTTCAGCCGACTTAGCGCTCGGGGGCTAGGATATTCAGCTTTTTTCATAAACTCGGCAAGTCTATTCTGAGCACCATGTCGCGTTTCAATATTAACCCGGCATAGTGCTCGGGGGCTACTGGGGTAAGTGAAATACCTGGTAGTGCTGGCGCAAGACGGAGAGGCCGACTTCAAAGGATTCGGCAAAGGAGTTGTGCCGATCCTCTAGCACGTCGATGACATCATACATGTCATACGCGATGGATTGGCCCGGCTCATCTTCCATCAAGGTGGTACCTTTCTTCCGTGCGAAATGGGGAGCTGGGATGAAGCGGTCCTGGAAGTCCGTCTTGATGCGGTCGTCTTCGTCAAAGGCCTCCTCCTTGATTGGATGGAGGACCAGGGCATCATGAGCCATAGCTTCAGCCCTATCTTGTGGGGGAGGCATACTCACCTTCCCCGTCAGCGATGTCCACTCGCTTGCCGGAGTAACCTGAGCACGAGGTCGGCTCGGTTCTACCGGCTTGGACGAGGCGAACGGTTCTTCCGCTGACGCCGGTTTGGTTACTAGGGGAGTTGGAGGAGGAACCGCGGGAGAAGTCTTCCTCTGCATGGCTAGTGCCTTTGTCTTTAAAGGCCCAACTTTCTTGAACCTGCAAAAAGCATAAAAGTTCAGGCGTGGATAATCCGGCAAAGCTGCAACTGAAAGATGAATGTTAGGCTTGCTTACTTCTTGGTGGGAATGTTAAGCCTAACAAGAGTGTCATCATCATCAGACGACTTGGCGCCAATCGTAAGTGATTGGATTTTCCTCTTTCGGCTTTCTGCAGAAGCCGAAGAAAACGAAATATGCCCTGGTTTACCCGCCTTGCCGGAGGTAGGCACAGGGGCGAGCCGGACGACTTCAAGTCCGGGAATCTGTTGTACAACACAAGTCAAGGCGTCAGAATAAGGCTACCATCAAAGAATTGAACTTTGCTCGATCGAGACAAGTACATTTGGTGGGGGATTGGCGGCCGTGTACATCGGTCACGATTCATCATATTGCCGGCTATCAGCTGAGCGGGATTTGATCGACTTGTTGAAGCGCCCTTCAAAGTTCACTTCCGACAAGTCTTCTTTGCTGATCCGCATCGGATCAGTCTTCTCGCCTGTGTACTCGCATAGGAGACGAGTACGGTGCTGAAGGGGCTGGATTCGCCTTTTCATCCAGCAAATGATGGTGTCCTCCCCAATCAAGGGAGGTGAGCTGGAGGTCAGCTCGGTAATCCTTGCCTTTATGGCGGCAAGGTCCGCCGGCATCTTCGCTGTCGCCTTCTTCTTCCACGATGACTGGGCAATGTCGGCTCTGTCTTCAAAAGCCGGGAGCCCTTCAAGCCTATTGGGAAGGGGTCCGTCCTTGCAGTAAAAGAAGGTGGATGCCCACCCCTTTGCCGAATCAACGATTGGCACTTGAGGATACCAATCCATGTCCTGGCGCATGTTAAAGCTAATGGAGCCGACAACTAGCAACTCCTTTTTTACAGTCTGCCTCTTAACAAGGAAGCAGTATTTAAAGAAGTCTAACCTAGGAGCTAATCCTAAGTAACCTTCAAAGAGTGCTACGAAGCCGACTACATAAAGCAGGCTGTTGGGCGTGATGTTATGCAGTTGGAGGCCATAATGATCTAATACATCCAACAAAAAATCCGAAGGAGGCAAAGAAAACCCTCGGACGATGTGGGAAACGAGAAGTGCCCATTCGTCTTGAATTGGAGTAGGGAACGGGTCATCCAAGCCGACCCTCCAAACCGAGGCCGAAGAAGGCGGTATGGATCCGTCCTTCGCCATCTCCTCGAGCTCGGCATCATGGACAACCGAGCCCTCGTTGTCGCCGGTTTCCTCTTCTTCTTCCTCCTCGGGAGCCTTCTCGTCCTCCGGAGCATCATCCACCGCCGTGGTAGCCACAGCTACAGAGGCTGCTGCCTCTGCAGCAGTCATGGCGTAGGAGATTTCATCATGGCTGGAGGTTGCCGAGGAAGTGGGATTTGGCGCGGCAGAGCTAGACGCGGCGGTACCCATCGGCGGCGGCATGTTGCAGGTCTCCTCGCTAGCCGGAGCAAGGGAGAGAGGAGCGCGTGGAGGCCATGGAGATGAGTTCGAGCTCGGGAGGGCGGCAGATCTCAGGAGATGAGGAGGCTAGGTTTGGATGCGAATGGCAATGGTGACATCGGCAAAAACAAGGAAGCCCCTTTTATAGCGGTGCTCCGAGATTCGTGTGGGCGGTTGCGGTGCGTGATTTTCACCACGCGTCAGGGGATTGTGCAATTATGGGGTGATCCTTCCCCCCGCTGCCTCGTATCTCTGCGCGGGAAACGCAATCTAGCCTCTGCATTCAAAGATGTCGCAGTCAACTCAGCCTGCCATTTCTGGCATGACCGTGAAATCAATGGACGCGTGTCATCAAACACTCAAGTGTTTTCCGGCACAAGAAGTCGGCGTATGAAAACTAACAAAACTATTCAGCATGTCTTGAAGACTCGAAGTTCTGGGAAGGCTCCAAGTTGAACCGACGGATGAAGAGTTTGCCGGACAAAATAATGCCGGGAAACGTAAAGCCGACCGCTGAAGAACTTGAAGCTTTCCGGGGGCTAATGTTGGGGATATGCCGAACAGGTACCTTCATGGAGGTGACTAAAAACCAGCATACCCGAGTGGCCCACAGTGGTGGTAAGCCAATTCGGCTTACCGGGTGGCCCAGTATGATGAAGCATGGGAGGCCCATCCGGCTAAGGGAAGGTTCCAGAAGGCGGCATGCATTGTAGTCGACTTAGGTCCCAAAGCAAGGCCCAAGCCGGATTCGAGTAGAACTCTGTACTTAGTCGGTTAGGTTTCCTCCTGCAAACCCTAGTCCTAGCGCCTTTATAAGCTGGACGGAGGGACGCCTCAGGACACACTCTAAATTTCATTGTAATCGGGAAAAGGGATGTCTAAGTTGATTTTTAATGACACATATAGTTGCATGATTCATGAGCTTCTTTATGAGTAATAATTTGCAAATGCTTTATCATGAGCTATCTTTTATTCATGTTTTGATGTTGTATGTTATTTCACCTTGTTTGACATGAATTAGTTAGTTCTATGGACACTCATGCATGCATCTAGATGGTCATCTTTCTCCCTTTTGCTAGCCCAAAAATTCGAACAAGTAAAAACTTGTTTCCAACACCCTCAACCCAAGTTTTTCCAGTGAGTCCACCATATCTACCTATTAGCTTTATGCTATTCCAAGTATGTTTACCATGTTATTTGTGTTATCTATACCTCTAAATGAAAAGGATTATGTTATTTATTGTAATGGAAAAGTTGGTTAAAAAGCTCTCGCGAACTTGATGCACACTTTACTTTTATTGCATTTAATAAACATGAACCATTGTGATTAATATTATGATGATTGTGGCTTGATAAATGTTTAAGGTTGGGAGTTAGCCCATATGTGCTGTCGCATGCAAAACTTTCAACATGTTCCATCATTTATTTAGTTGATATCATGCACTTTTGTTTATGGATGCCTATCATGGTGAAATAATGTGGAAATAGAGTAAGTTTAAATGAGTTTGTATAAATGGTTAGAGAGAAACCTGGGCTGCTAATCTAAGCCATGCATCATTCATGGTGGAAATTTACTTACATGCTATTTTGAACTTTCTGTGATACACCCTACAATAAAAAGCTATATCAAGTGGTAAATAAAAAGGGTGTTGAGGTTGTTCATTATGTTTGTTTGTCTTGTTGTTTTGATGTGGGCTTGATCCATATCATGGGACAAGAGGTACCCCAGTTGAGGCTCTTGATAATACCATTATTACTTACAATGATAGATAACTTAAACTTGCTTTGTTTACCAAGATGAGTAATCATGGTGTAGGTACTTGTATTCAAGGGGCATGAGACATCTAACCTTTACTTTATCAAGGCCACTACTCATATTTGCTTTCACATTTAACTTTAATCATTCAAGATGCTATGATAGGGGAATGAGAGCTTGACACCAAGTATTACCATTGCAATCAATAACTCAAGTAGAATAGTTTGGAGGATAGATGAAACTTATGCATATTTTACCTCTACTCATTGATCCATCCTTTCCAAAGTGTCCACCTTTTACTTTCAGATTTTCATCTTCACTCTATGACCAATATAGGATGATCTTACTTATCATATTGCATACTTGTGGTCCATATTACTATCTTTTATGTTACACTTTGTGAACTATCATTGAACATCCTTGCATTGAATACTTGATATCACTTTACAAACTGTTTGCATATTGCTACTTCTTTGAATTAATGAATCATTTGACTTTATGTAGCAGTAGCAATCATCTTTTATATCCATGTTGTTATTATATTGCAAAGTTCATGTTAGTTTTATCACTTTCATACTCGAGGACGAGCATGAGTTAAGCTTGGGGATCTTGATGCATGTAAAATGCATACATGAACTTTGCACTATAATACTTGTATTCCATTCATATTTGCATCATATAAGGGGTATATTACTGTTATTTAATGATTTTTGGTAATTAATAATGATTTCCCCTTTTTATGGAATTAATCCTGCGCAGGCAGAAAACCCCTATTTCTTTCCTTATTTATTTCAGGGCCTTAACGACGTCATAATGAGCTGCAAATTTACGGGGATCATTATTTTGGAAGGAGGAAGACCTAGGAGCGAAGGAAGCAAGCAAACGGAGGCCGGAGGGGCGAAAGGGGGTGCCCCATGCGGCCAGGTACAGGGGCCGCATGGGCCCACCTCTTTTGGCCCTCGTGGCCCCGTTTGCGACGATCCTTCTTCCTGAAGCTTCCTCGTGACCTAAAAACGCCTATATAAAGAGCCCCCGACGTTTTTCGGAGGGAGAGCCGCCACACGAGAGAAACAAGAAACATAGACCAGGAGGCTGCAGATTGGAGGGGGGAAACTCTGGTGGAGCGCTGCCGGAGAGGTCTCCTTCTTCTCCATCGACATCTCCATCGTCTCCATGATGAAGAGGGAGTAGTCCACCTCTGCACTATGGGTTTGTGGCAGTAGCATATGTATCTCTCTCTCTCTCTTGAGCTTCACTAATTAGCACCGTATGAGCTGCTGAACATGATTACGGTCATCGTTGTATTACCTTTGTGGTGGATCTTTTTATGAGTTAATATATGTTGAGATTGCAATGTTTATTTCAGCTATGAAAGTAGATGCATATTATGTACCCCGTTCTTGTATCCTTGTTTTGATCAAGCATGTTTATGAGAGCGTGTGAGGGGGAACGTGTGCATTAGTTGGAGTAACGGGGGTGGTGATGTGATAAGCTGACAACTTAATATCGCGATCCATTGGGTGTTTACCTTACTTTGTTGCCTCACTAGGGATAAACCAAAATACCATGTTGCAAGGTATGAGGAGTGACAAGCCTCTACCTATGACTAGATCCAACATGTTCTTATTTTCACTTCATGTCATTAATCTTAAGGCTATACTCTGAGTCATCTTAATTACTGAGGTGTTATGATTTAGTTCGCATCTTGGTGGAGTATAAGTGAGACTAATAATCAAAAGGTCTCTATGTTAGGACGTGATGCCCATATAATTAGTAACATGTCATTAAACTTGTTTGCAATCTCATATGTTAATCCTATGTCTACTTATTTGCCACACTATATTAAAGAGAGAGTGCATGTGTGAAACCATAAACCCCGGTCCATTTTTAATCATAAGAAACAACTTTCCAACCACTTTTAAGCATTTTCTACATTCAGCTATTTTAAAATCAGAAAATACAAAAACATTTTTTATTCATTGCATACACATATAAAAAACCCCAAAAATATCATCCATCATCATTACTATCATCCTTGCATTACTACTTACCACCATTGCATATTTATTTACTGTTTTGCATTCATTATTATCTTAATATCATTCTCACACCTTGTGCTTGACAACCACTTGGTGAGGTTGAGGGCACAAAGCAATCTACTTTGTTTACAGGAAATCTAGAGAAGGACAAGGAGATAAAATCCCCACTACTGATTCCCCGACAGTTCGATATTAAACCCTCGAGTCACCCTCGTGGGGAAAAAACTTCCACTTCTACATACTCTGCACTTGGAGGCTCAACCTATCCCATATATTATTTTCCTTTCAGGGTATCAAGAGTGCTTGTTGGTGTAGTTGAGGGAGAAACACTCTCATCAATTCCGTCATCACCGACCCACTATGGGCCATAGGGCCCATATGGCCACCCCCATGTGTCATATGTGAAAGAACATTTCTTAATCCCTTGTTGGTTTTGTGTGTTAGGCAACAACACTAGTGAAAATTTAATTTGGTGCTTAGTGATGCAGGTTTTAGATAATTAAATCAAGTCAACATCGATCCCCAAAAATCAAAGTGAAAAGAGAGCACAAGAATTTGGAAGAAATTCTGGCCGGGAAAATTAAATAATCCGGCCCCCGTGTGGGGCGGACAATCCGGCCCCCAGGAATATTTGCTAAGGAATTTGGTGCGCCCGTAGGTGCGGCTCTCTGGAACCGGCCGGATATTTGGGCCGAAGATTTGGATGGAAAACCGGAACATGACAAAAACCGGATAATCCGACCCCAACTTGACCCGGATAATCCGGCCCCTGGTTTCCTGTAACGGCTCCAAACGGCTAGTTTTGTGAGGGGGTATATATACCCGCTTCATCTTCAACCTCAAGTAAGCTCGACCCGACCTGAAGAACACTCATAAGCTGAGCCACCAAATCGAAGAGATCTCCTCCTCCTCCTCCCACCCAAACTTGCTGATCTTTGGAGGATCGAAGGAGAAGACCAAGATCTACATTCCTACCCAAGCAATTTACTTTTCCCCTCATTCACTTGAGGGATTTGTGCTTAGGGTTTACTTTAGGAAAACCTAGGCCACTATTCTCACATCTTGTTGTATTGTGACAGATTGTGGTGATTTGGGAGCCTCCAATTCAGTTGTGGATGCTTGCCCCAAGCTTGTTGTAAAGGCTCCAGTTTCTGCCTTGAAGGTTACCGATAGTGGAAGGTGAACCAATCCTTTGTGGAGCGGTTCAGCGGAGAATAGGGTGAGGCCTTTGTGGCATTTAGCAAGCCTGTTATGGCGAAGCTCACACCCCTCCAGCGTAGACGTACTTCCCCTCAAAAGGAAAGAAGTACGGGAATTATACCCTTGTCTCTGCGTGCTTCACTTTGGCTACCTCTATCCTTTACCGCCTTTACTTGTATCTTGTTATTTGCTCGTTGGTAGTAACTTGCTTGTCATATCTAGAGAATTTACCTTTTGTGTCAAGCCTAAATTTGAAAAGAATTAAAATTTGAAGTAGCACCTATTCACCACCCCCCACTCTAGGTGCCCATACGATCCTTTCAATATGGCCTTGGGGCAGCCCATGGAACTCTCCTATTCTTTCTCATTCAGTGTCCATCGGATCAACTCCAGAACATCTCACGTTTTCTACATAAATTATGAAAACAATTCCGATGTCACTAAAACTATTTCAATGATGTCGGGACATCATATGTATGTTTGAATGGATCGAAGAGGTCGACTAGAGGTGGGGTGAATAGGCGACTACAAATTTTAATTCTTTTTCTCAAATTAGGGTTTTCTCAAATATAAGTTCTCTAGATTATGCAACTAGATGGACAACCTATTTGTTGAGCAAGGATACAAGCTAGCAAATAAGATATCTAAGCAAGTAATACTAGCAACAAGTAAGTAAAGGGGTAAAGAGGTAACCACACAATGACATGGAGTTTTATCCCGAAGTTCACTTCCCAAAGGAAGCTAGTCTCCGTTGGAGCGGTGCGGAGTCACTTGGATCCCCGAATAGTCGTGAAAGAGCACACCGTAATCTCCGTCGTGCTTCCACCAAAGTGGGGTGGCACGTTCCACTATGTGTTGCCCTTGAGGTGGCAACCAAACCTTTACAAACAAGGTTTAGGCACTTCTCCACAACCAAATTGGAGTCTCTCAACGAAGTCCACGAGCTCCCAAATCTCGGGGATGACCACTTTCGTCTAAGGTTCCAATGAAACCAAGAGTAACAAGTTACTCAATGGAATGGAGAGGGAAATCAAATTCCTTCGGTGAAAGTGTGTGTCTAGATCAACTCTACCTAATCCTAGGAGGACAAGGTGTTTGAGTGGGTAGGGAGAGAGATCTAGGGAGGTTGAGCTTTTGGAACAATGGTGGAGCTTCACTTATGGTCGTGGTACCTCTTAGAGAAGAAGAGGTACCCTTATATATTTCCACTGAAAACTAGCCGTTTTCGGCCAGAATTTGGTCGTCCGGAATAGATCCGGAATATTCCGGATTCATTCTGGACATCTGGAATAGATCCGGAATTTTCCGGATTCATTCCGGACGTTCGGAATTTTCAGACCAATCTGGATGTATTCCGAAACCCCAACAGAGAGTATTTAGGGTCACTTCGGAATCAATCTGGAATTGGTTCGGAATATTCCGACCGTCCGGAATCCATCCGGAATATTCCGGACCAACCGGAAAAGCACTAAAAAGATTGTTTTTCTAAGGCGTTCTTCTCGATATCTTTTGATATGAAATAGGAAGACTGTGAGGTGCAATATGATCTTAGTGTGTGTGATAGATTACCCAAACCTTCCATTGAGCAACCCCTCTTGATAGTACGGTTGCCCTATGACTCACTATAAATTATAAATCTACGGGCACCATTCTTCGATCTTTTCTCCTTTTTGAGGGGTCGATCACCGTCTTGTGCTTTTAGTCCTTTGATCCTAAAACACTTAGCACACGGTTAAATATCACTTATGTTGTTAACAAACACCCAAAACATACTTAGGAGGGAAATGTCTTTTCAATCTCCCCCTTTTTGGTGTTTGATGACAACATAAGGATTTGCATGGTAGATATGTCTAACAAAATCATAGCAATTACTTTACTAAAATATAGACGGGCTCCCCCTTGATGTGTGCACTATTTAAATCTATTGCTTTTGAATACAAAGTGCACACAAGAGTCAATGCTCCCCCTATATTTTAGAAACCAATAAGTTGTGCAATATTTAGACATTTCAAACAATAAGGTACTAGCACATAGTCTTCATTACAATAAATAAGTTTCACAATCTAAACCAAATAGTTCAACTTAAGATAAATGGACACAAGGTTATAAGAGGCAAATGAAAACGAATATAGCTTGTGCCCGCCCATGCAGATCCCCGTGATCCTAGGGCTAGACAGAGCACCTTCACCCCCTTTGGCATCAAGACGCCAAAAAGGGAAAAGGAACGAATGCAAGACGTCGCCAACAACCCCTAGGCATCACCTGACTCAGACTCGTGCTCGGCATCTTGTTCGGTCTCCTCCCCATCTTCTTCCTCTTCCACGACATCCTCATCATCTTGGGGTTGAGCACCGCTGTCCATGCCATATGCCGAAAGAGCGCCAAAAGGCAAGTCCCCATCCGTCACTCATGCATAGGGAGCTCAGCAAAGGCACAAGGAGCCAGCTCCGGACCGTCATGCGTAGTAGTCAACCACGCTGCCCTTAGATCGGCATTCTGAATGCAGCGGCTCTCCTTGGCAAGTTCCCGAGCATCATGACTATAATCACGAGCATCACGACAAGAGTTGAACATACTCTTGAAGAACTGAGAGATGTTGTTGCCCTTCTTCTGAGAAGGCACAAATGAGCTGGACAAGGCCCCCGAAATGGGAGCTTTGCCCTGATCAAACTCAGGAATTTCAGGTCCTTTGATAAGCACGGGGGTGAAGTTCTCTTGATTGGTTGTTGGACGTCCTGCTGATACGTCTCAAACGTATCTATAATTTTTGAGTGATCCATGCTAGTTTTGTGATATTGTCACATGTTTTTACTGTCATTTATATCATTTTTATGCATTTTGTCTGACTAACCTATTGACAAGATGCCCAGTGCCAGTTCCCTATTTTTGCTGTTTTTGTATTTCAGAAAATTTACTTCCGGAAATATTCTCGGAATTGGATGAAAATTTACGGAGAATTTTAAATCGACGAAAGACACCAGGACACCAAAGGGCAGCCCTGGGGGCCACCCACAGGCCAGGGGCGACCTGCTGCCGCGGCCTGGGGGCCACCCGTGGGTGGGGCCCGCCCCTGCTCGTGGGGCACCTCCTCGGCCCACTCCGACGCCTATAAATTCACATTAAACCTAAAAATGTCGAGGCGGCCATTATTTTCCAGAAACTCGACCCCGACGGGCCGTCACTGAAAACCGTAGTTCGGGGTCCAATCTGAAGCTGATCCCGGCACTCTGCCGGAGGGGAGATCGATCCCGGAGGGCTCTTCATCGCCATGCCTTCTGCTCGGATGATTTGTGAGTAGTCTCACCTTGGACTATGGGTCCATGGCAGTAGCCAGTTGGTAGTCTCTGTCTCTTGTGCTTCATGTCTTATGATCCTGTGAGCTGCCTAACATGATCAAGATCGATTATTGTAATGCTATGTGATGTGTTTGCTGGGATCCGATGGATTATGAAGTTATGTTTAGATTGTGCATGATTCTTATATGAGTAATTTATGTTCTTGCATGCTCTCTGATGTGCGTAGTTACTTTGGCCAAGTGATTGTGTGTATCTCCAAGAGAGGGTATTTATGCTAGATAGTGGGTTCATGCCCCTTTTGTTCCTAGGCACGAGTGACAGAAACGTCTAAGGGCGAGGGTGTGCTATTGCTACTAAGGGTAAAACAGCGGTGTTAATGTCTATTTTGATATTAGTATTGCTTACTTCATGCACTTTACTTAATGCAATTGTCTGTTGCTTGCAACTTAATACCGTTGGGTGACAGGCTGGATAGCGATCCCACGGTGGACTTTTAAGACAAAGACGCAGTTGGACTCAACGGTCTTTGTTCCTTGTCGTGATGCCTCCATAAATATTATCATGTACTTTTTGTCATAGCTAAATTGGGTTTGTGTCATGATCTTGTCAATTGCCTAGCTGTAATTCGTTCACCCATCACATGCATATTTTATTTACTTGAGAGACTCCACTAGTGAACCCATGGCCCCCGGTCCATCTTGTTACATTGTTTACAACCTCATTTACTTGATTTTAATCATCATTACTCCTCTGGTCACTTTTCATAATTTATCTATTTCATCATACAATTAACCGCTTTGTTTTCTGCGAGGCCGGAAAGATTGACAACATTTCCGCCGTTGGGGGCAAAGTATTTTGGTTGAGTGTGTGCAGTTCCACGTCTGTTGAAGGTCAAGCGCCAGAGATCTTCAACATTCACCTTGTTGTTGATTTCAAAGTCCTACTGGTTCGATAAACTGCTACTAGCTACAATTCCGCCTTCGCTTGGGGCACTACCCAACTTATCAATATCTACCATCAAGCAGTTTTCTGGCGCCGTTTCCGGGGACTTTGGAGCTACAGCAAGGGGAGTCTCATACTCTTAATCTCTTTACTTTGTTTTTGTCTTGCTTGCTTTATATCTCGTTTAGTTTATTTTCCTGTTTCAAAATTTTAAACCCCCCCCCCAAAAATAGTGTAGTCTTTAATTCTGTCCTATTATTTTATCCTGTCTTTATGTCTAGCTTTACCACTCTTGATATGCCTTTCTTAGCCGAGTTCTTTACTTTCAAACAAAAGGGAGAAGAGAGTTTAAAAAATGCTTGGGATAGAATTTCAGAATTACATCAAAAGATCCAACCCATGCTTGCTATGTGTGTTTTACTGAGATGCTTTTATTATGGACTATCTGATGCATGCAAGCATGTTTTGGATGTCATTACTGGAGGAAACTTTCTTGAAATTGATGAATTAGAATCCCTAAGAATTATAAAAGGCTTAGTTGTTTTTCCCACCAATGAGAAACTAATGGAATACATGATAGATTAGATAAAATAGAAAATATTTTATGTAATCTAAATTTAAATGGAATAGAGGTGAGCTCTAAAGATTATCAAATCCTTGAAATAAATGGAGATTGGGAATCGTATATCCCTATTGAAATAAATGATCAATGGTTCCTTGCTTATTGTGATATTGGTTCTATGATGTCAACTATGCCTAAAATGGTTTTCGATGCTATGAATTTTGGAGACTTATTTGATTACCCTTTTTGTTACTCTCATTCTGATGGTAGCTCTTCAAAAATTTATAAAATAGTTAATGAAGTCCTTGTCACTTTTAAACATAAGACTGCTTTAGTTGATTTCTTGGTTCTTGAGTCAAAGGCTCAAGCTAATATTGTTCTTGTAAGATCTTTCCTTCGTTCCGTGGGAGCTTTTATTGAAGTTAAAAAGGGCTGCATACGTTTTCATTTTCCCATTAGGGGCAGGTTCTCCTTTCCCCTCAAAGAGAAAGAAGTGCTTATTGAATGAAAAGTTGCAATGGATTTCGAAAAAACTTGATATTTGGCATTGCGCCTAGCTGAAAGGTGTTAAAGAAAAGCGCTTGTTGGGAGGCAACCCATCTTTTATTTTTAATTTGATTTTTGATTTTCTTGAGTCATGAAGTTATTACCTCTGTAGCAACTTCATTGTATCTTCTTTTTTTGGTTTTTTGTGCCAAGTTTAGCCTCTAATGCATTGAAAGTGCGAGGTATTGTGTTGCTGTCCAAAAACAGATTCTGTGCGCCTGTTGCACGAAAATCCTAAAATCGCCAGAATTTTATATTTTTCTGATAATTTTTAAAGCAAGCCTGATGCTTTTATCTATCTCTATTTAGTTTTAAGTTTTTTTATTTGAGCTGCAGAAGTTCCTCGAAAAATTCGATCTTTACAGACTGTTCAGATTTTGATAGATTCTGCTTTTATTTTGCATTTGTCTCTTTACCATCGTCATATGTGATACTCTAGGGGTAGAGTGCCACATTGAGGCTTAGTAAACAGTAGCTAATGTCTAATGAAGTTGGTTTTCAATTTGTCATGAGTTGAACACATGTGCATTTTCATTTATGAGCACTAACCCTCTAATCAAATTATGAGAAGTTTTGTGTGAAGGGAGTTTTTAAGTTCCAAAGGAGAGGAATATGAAGAAATCGAGGATGGATCAAAGCTCAAGCTTGGGGATGCCCCAATGGCACCCCCTCTGAATATCAAGAACTATAAAGAGTGGTCAAAGCTTGGGGATGCCCAAGGCATCCCCTCATCTTCATCGACTATCATAAGGTCGTCTTCGTTGAACTTCGTTTTTATCACTTTACATATTATGTGCTATGCTTGGAGCATCTTTTTACTTTCAGTTTTGTTAGTTAGTTTGTTAGTCATATCTTTGTTGGATCCTAGCTTTATTTGTGTGGGAGAGAGACACGCTTCGCCTTTTCGTTTGAATACTCATTTGCTTCGCTTATATCTTTTTGAGTATTCTTAGCTACTGTCTGTTTTCTAGTAAGCTCTCGCTTTTAGCTTTTATCTTGTTTAGAGCTACTAGTTGTTAAGTTAAACTCTCTTGTTCTTCACTTATATTTGTTGGAGAGTTGTTTTGGTTGCTTGGTTAACGTGTTAGATCGGAAAAATGCTATGCATGTGGCAGTGGTATGAAGTAGAAAAACCTGCATAGTCTTGTAGATCACTATGTGGATAATTTGATACCCTTCAATTGTTTTGAGGCACTAAAATAACTAATGGTTAAAATGTGTTGGTTATTGGTGTTAGAGCTGATTAGTGGAGAGCTGTTATTAAAGCGTGGAGCCGTACTTTTCTGAACTAAACAACCTAAGTCAACAATGCTAATGTGTCATGAATTCTACTAAGTTGAAAATAAGTTCCTAGTGGGTAGTTACTGCAATAGTCGGGGAAGCCAACGGGGCACTTGTGTCGCCGCCACGATCCCTCTCGGGGTGTCTCTAACCATTTGTGGAACATTGAAACTGCTAGTTGTTTGCAATATACGAAATGAATTGTTGAGTTTTGGTTTTTGGCACTTCCACTTCCATATTTTGCTAGCCTCCTCGGTGCTACGCAATGCCCTCTCTCACATTGAGAGTGGTGCATACTTCGCGAGCATGTCCAACTCCGTGGGAGAACTTCATCCTGTTCTCCTACACATAAGCCAACTATCTTCCTCAAAACAGCCACCATACCTACCTATCATGGCATTTCCATAGCCGTTCCGAGATACATTGCCATGCAACATCCATGATTACATTACATGATTTGATGTCATTCTTCATTATCATATAGTTTGCTTGATCATTGAGTTAGTGTGCAGCGTGGCTTGCCACATGTTCTACATTTTTTCCACACTACGCTCGATCATGCATATCTTCTTTTATACATCATGTATTAGTCTTATGAGTTATGAGTACCAAAAGTGTGATGATCATGTTGTAAAAATAGAGTGTTGCCCCTACCTGTGAGCATATTGAAAAGAGTCCAAAGTGGCCACATAAAAGAGTCCAAAAGAGACCAATGAGAGAAAATTTAAAAGAGCCACGGAGGCCACAATTAAAAAAAGAAGAAGAGAAATATAAAAGAGAGAGGGGGAAGCACTACTATCCTTTATTCCACACTTGTGCTAGTTAGCACCTACACTTCATTATAGAGAGTTTTCATGTTTCATTTGTATAACTATGTGGGGAATTAACGTTATAGAACTTGGCTTGTATATTCCAAGGATGAGCCTCCTCAAGTGAGCTCTAGGTCTTCATGAGCAAGCAAGTTGGATGCACCCCCACTAGTTCCATTGGAGAGCTTTCATACACTTATAGCTCTATGTGCATCCGTTGCATGGCAATCAGTACTCCTCATACAGTGTCAACTACGGGACTTCCTTATGTCTTGTGGTTACTTTCTCCACTGTTTGAGCCTTTCTTTTTTACATTCCAAACCTCCATCATTGTTCTCTTTGCCATAACATCATGGTGCCAAAGCCACTTCTTACCTGCACTAGTTGAGTAGACTTCGAAACAGTTGATTTGTGAAGTAGATGAATTAGGACACCTGACTTGAGCTTGGCTATTTTCATGAATGACTAATTAGATGCTTTGAAGAATGATTGATACTTTACATTGGAGACATAATTCGTAATTCTTCTTTCTAAACCTTATGTATGGTTCCATGTCTCCAACGCACTTATTCATGAAAAGTTTCTAGCATTTGTTAGCTAGCATTTGTTAATCATTGTTTGTTTAATGTCAACTATAGACAATTGTTTTGGATCACCTTATTCACTTCATGTGCTTTGCATTACTATCTTGATCAAGATTGTGTTGGTTGCATGTCTCATCAAAAATTATTTTGTTATCACTTACCTACTTGAGGACGAGTAGGAGTTAAGCTTGGGGATGCTGATACGTCTCAAACGTATCTATAATTTTGAGTGATCCATGCTAGTTTTGTGATATTGTCACATGTTTTTACTGTCATTTGTATCAATTTATGCATTTTGTTTGACTAACCTATTGACAAGATGCCCAGTGCCAGTTCCCTATTTTTGCTATTTTTGTATTTCAGAAAATTTACTTCTGGAAATATTCTCAGAATTGGACGAAAATTTTTGGAGAATTTTTACTCGACGAAAGACACCAGGACACCAAAGGGCAGCCCTGGGGGCCACCCACAGGCCAGGGGAGGCCTGCTGCCGTGGCCTGGGGGCCACCCGTGGGTGGGGCCCTCCCCTGCCCGTGGGGCACCTCCTAGGTCCCCTCCGATGCCTATAAATTCACATTGAACCTAAAAACATCGAGGCGGCCATTATTTTCCAGAAACTCGACCCCGACGTGCCGTCACCGAAAACCCTAGTTCGGGGTCCAATCTGAAGCTGATCTCGACACTCTGCCGGAGGGGAGATCGATCCCGGAGGGCTCTTCATCGCCATGCCTTCCTCCGGGATGATTTGTGAGTAGTCTCACCTTGGACTACGGGTCCATGGCAGTAGCTAGTTGGTAGTCTCTCTCTCTTGTGCTTCATGTCTTGTGATCTTGTGAGCTGCCTAACATGATCAAGATCGATTATTGTAATGCTATGTGATGCGTTTGCTGGGATCCAATGGATTATGAAGTTATGTTTAGATTGTGCATGATTCTTATATGAGTAATTTATGTTCTTGCATGCTCTCCGATGTGACTCGTTACTTTGGCCAAGTGATTGTGTGTATCTCCAAGAGAGGGTATTTATGCTAGATAGTGGGTTCATGCCCCCTTTTGTTCCTAGGCACGAGTGACAAAAACGTCTAAGGGCGAGGGTGTGTTGTTGCTACTAAGGGTAAAACAGCGGTGTTAATGTCTATTTTGATATTACTATTGCTTACTTCATGCACTTTACTTAATGCAATTGTCTGTTGCTTGCAACTTAATACCGTTGGGTGACATGCTGGATAGCGATCCCACGGTGGACTTTTTAGACAAAGACGCAGTTGGACTCAACGGTCTTTGTTCCTTGTCGTGATGCCTCCATAAACATTATCATGTCCTTTTTGTCATAGCTAAATTGGGTTTGTGTCATGATCTTGTCAATTGCCTAGCTGTAATTCGTTCACCCATCACATGCATATTTTATTTACTTGAGAGACTCCACTAGTGAACCCATGGCCCCCGGTCCATCTTTTTACATTGTTTACAACCTCATTTACTTGATTTTAATCATCATTACTCCTCTGGTCACTTTTCATAATTTATCTATTTCATCATACAATTAATCACTTTGTTTTCTGCGAGACCGGAAAGATTGACAACCTTTCCGCCGTTGGGGGTAAAGTATTTTGGTTGAGTGTGTGCAGGTCCACGTCTGTTGAAGGTCAAGCGCCAGAGATCTTCAACATTCACCTCGTTGTTGATTTCAAAGTCCTACTGGTTCGATAAATCTCGGTTCGTTAAACGAGGGAAAACTGCTACTAGCTACAATTCCGCCTTCGCTTGGGGCACTACCCAACTTATCAATATCTACCATCACCTGCCGTGGCATCACCCTCATAGACAATGTTGATGAACCTCTGAATGTATGGAACATAGGCGGGGGTCCTCTTTCGCAAGACACCCGCGTAAATCTCACTATAGATGAAATCCATAACATCAATCTTCCTTTGTTGACTTTGACCATGATGCACTCAAGAAATATCTTAGCAAGAATGTTGTAGAATGGATACATCTCACCGATGAAGGGAAAATTAGGCTCCGTGACCTCCGGAGGATAGTAGTGTGGAAGTATTTCCTTGTGGTCATGGATACGGAACCCATATTGACCATGAGAGTTCACCCATGTGTAACCCAAGGCTTCAACAAACACAAACAACGTGCTCCTGAGCTTCTAAGTACCAGACATCCACACCATAGTCCTGTGGCTATCCCTCTTGAACCGGACGGTGCAGTAGAACTGACATATGAGATCTGGGCAGAAGGGCTGATAGATCAAAGCAAGCTTCAAAATGTCCATCTTCTCAAGCGTGGCATGAATGTGAGCAAATATTTTATTTTTACTGTCATTATAGTAGTATTCATTTAGAGCCTTTTGTTTGACAACCTTGTCCTTGGAGGTCATGTAAAATTCATTCCAAGCCTTCAACTGAGTGTTAGTCCAAAAATGAGCATCACGAGTACATGTCCGCTCAACAAAGCGATAGGGATTTTCCAGCCTTATTGCCCTCCACTCCTTACGACTGATGGTCTTCATGTCTTTAGTAGGCACTTGTTCCATTTCTTCCTCAATCTCATCAACCGGATCAGCTCTTCCATGCCCCCTAGACCGAGTGTTTTGACGAGCACGTCCACGAGACTGTTGAGCCCGACGAGAGCTATCAGACACATAATCTTCCTGAGTCCTTGCACGAGTATGGGAGAGAGGGATCTTCCTAGAGGATTCACAAGACCTTGTACATTCAGCAATGTCCCCTATGTATAGATGATATGGGTGCAGAAATGATAATTAAGTGCATATGCCATTGGAGAGAATGAAACATTACGATTTGAATAAGTGCAAATTTTAGAAAACCTGGGAGCATCCGGAATGAGTTCGGAAACGTCCGTAAATTTCCGAACGGTTCAGAATTTTCCAGACGACTTCGGGTTATTCCGAGCTGGTCAGAATTTTCCGGATGCTTCCGAATCCATTCCGGATGTTTAGAGGAATTGTGAAAATTGACTCGAAACTAACTTCTCCAAATGGCAATGTTATACTTGATGAGAGGTAGGGAATCCTAAGGATACAAACCTAGGGCACGAGACATACTAGGAAGATGAACATGAGGCAACAAGAAATTGAGATTTAAACAAGTGCCCAAATCCATGGAGAGAATCCTTTGGTGGATTGGCTCCAAGATGAGCCAATACCACCCTTGAAGAAGCTCCGAGGATTTGAGTGGAGGGAGGGGACACCAGAGGGATGGCGGCGACTGGGGCGATGTGGGAGAGGAGAGGCAGGTCGGGGAAAAAAGTAGGTAGATCGAAGTGAAAAGGTACCCCCAGCCTAAGGGTTATTCTGCCCGAACCGCTTCATCCGGAATAGATCCAGAATATTCCGGTTCCATTCTGGACGTTCAGAATATTACAGACAATTCCGAACGAATTCCGAAACCCCTCCCGAGGGAAAATGTCGAGACTTCGGAATTAGTTTGGAACTCGTTCAGAATTTTTCGGACGTCCGGAATGAGACCGAAATTTTCCGAGTTTATTCCGAACTGCAGCAATATAGAACAAACCTTTTAGTTTTAAGTTCAATCATGGCATATGTGATAGGGTTTCATGGTCACAAGGTAAGAGAAAAGAAAAATGTTCTACACATGCTCAATGGATATAAACACTTCAAGAAGGAGCGACATAGAGCATGTTCGAACATTAAAGAAACACGACTAGCTAAAGTTAAGAGCAAACGAGAAGGTCGGTGGTCGTAGCCACCATGTATGAGTATGTTTGATATGACACCGCGAAGATATATCTTGGGTTCAAGATCAAAACTCATATTTGAAGCACGTTTTGTCACAAGAGTGATTATAATGCAAGATTTGTTTATTTGCGCATAATAAGAGTGTGTTGGCACATTAATTGTGCTACACTCCCCCTATGTTTGTGCCATCAAAACCGAACAGAAACGTCTAATAGGGGTAGGTATGCAAGTTATCCAACCAACCCAAAATTGTTAGAATCAATGATATTTAGTTCACTTCCATCTTCTCAAAATCTTCTTTCATCAAGAGGCTTGGTGAAGATATCCGCAAGTTGCTCTTTGGTGTTGACATAAGAGATAAAAATATCACCACTTGTCACATGCTCACGAGTAAAATGATGACGAATCTCAATGTGCTTCGTCTTCCCATGAAATACTGGATTGTGAGCAATCCTTATGGCACTTTCATTATCACACAAAAGAGGCACTTTGTCACAATGGACACCAAGATCCTTTAAAGTTTGCCTCATCCATAATAGTTGTCCACAACAACTTGCGGCGGAGATGCACTCGGCTTCGGTAGAAGGTAAGGCGACACAGTTTTGCTTCTTTGATGACCAACACACAAGTGACCTACCAAGAAATTGGCAAGTACCCGAGGTTGATTTCCTATCCACTTTGTCACCCGCCCAATCCGAGTCTGAATAACCTATAAGATCAAACTTTGCCCCAACGGGATACCATAGACCAAAGTTAGGAGTGTCAACCAAATATCGAAGGATTCTTTTAACTGCCATATAATGGCTTTCCTTAGGGTTAGATTGGAATCTTGCACACATACCCACACTAAACATGATATCCGGTCTAGATGCACAAAGGTAAAGTAAAGACCCAATTATAGAACAATAAAGCTTTTGGTCAACATCCGTACCTTGCGGATCTAGATTAAGATCCACATTTTTTTGCATTGGGAACTTGATTGGCTTTGCCTTTTCCATATCAAATTTCTTGAGCATGTCCTTGGTATACTTGGATTGGCTAATGAATGTTCCTTCAATATATTGCTTGATTTCAAATCCAAGGAAGAACTCCAATCTTCCCATCATGGACATCTCAAATTCATCGGTCATTAGATTAGAAAATTGATCACTGAATGAATTGTTAGTAGACCCAAAAATAATATCATCAACATATACTTGGCATACAAGTAAATCTCCGTCAACCTTCTTAGTAAAAAGAGTGGGATCGATTACCCCAATCTCAAATCCACGGTCTACAAGGAACTCCTTAAGGTGATCATACCAAGCCCGAGGGGCTTGTTTGAGACCATAGAGTGCCTATGAAGTAAGTAGACATGGTTAGGATGTTTGGGGTCCTCAAAACCCAGAGGTTGCTTGACATATTGTCGTGTCTTGGATCACGGACACCGGGAGTAAAGGATACACCCTTTTTAGGTTCGGTATGGGGCGCGAAGGAGGCTGGGAAATGTCTTCCGTCGGGGAGACTTTGTCTAGGCCCGAGATCTACGTACAAGCATGCACCGCAGAGACACAAGGAGTTTACCCAGGTTCAGGCCGCCCGGAGGCTAACAGCCCTACTCCTGCATGTCTGGATTGAGTGGTATATCATGGTGTCACTTACAGAGGTGGTTGCGGATGCGAACCCGGGAGGTGTCGGCTAGAGGTTGAAGACGAGCAGATCCTGACCCGGAGGAGATCACCTCTCGCCTTTGCTACTCTCAGTCTTGTGCACTACCTAGCCTAGCCTCCGACTCTCTGGGCATCCGTCCGAAATCTGGTCCCTTCCCTCAGGTGCCTTGGTCCTTCTTTTATAGGCTAAGGGGATCCCACAGGTGCACCTTTGGGGGGCGGAGGGGTTTTGGCGGGAAAACCCCTCCGGGTTCTCCCTTGGGGGTGACGTGGCTTCTTCTCGTCCAAGTATTCTTCTGAGGGGGTTAGGGGCGGTCGCCCACCTTTCCCTGGGCGGGCGGACAGGGCTGACACCTTTTCCGTCCCTATCCTCCTTCGGCGCCTTCGTCTTCTTGGCGCCCAAGTCTTCTAGGAGCTTCCAGCTGGGGTTGGCAAGCCTATCCTCTTCGCGCATGCGGAGGTTGGTTCCCGGTGGTGAGCCTGGCCTCCTACCGGCCATCGGGGTCCCCGGGACCTCCGCATCGTCTTCCGGGTTGAAGGGGGCCCGGGGGGTCCCCTGGTCCTTAGCCGTGGTTGTCGATGTCGTGCTTGTCTCATCACCGTGGGGCAGATAGGGGGGGGGGCATCTGCCAGTCTTGAACCTTGGCCTTGCTCGCCTTCCTGGTGGGCCCATAGGCGGTGGACCCACTTTGACTACATCAGGGGAACCCCATGTTCCACTGTTGCGACCGTAGCCCCCGGGCATAGTCCCGGCGGCTACGCCCTTCTGCCGCCGGGGCTATGACCAAAAAAAGTCAAAGTGGGTCCCCAGTGTCAGGTCTTTACTGTCTTGTCCCATCCGTCAGGGAGTGGCGTCTTGGAGTTATCCGCCTGGGGGATAGCCGTGCCTGCCTCCTCGGTTCTCGGAAGCGGAAACAGCGAGGCAGCGGCCGTCGAGGGTGCACCCGTGCCTACTTAAAGGCAAGGGCGCCCCTCAAAATCTTCAATCGTATTCATTCCTCTTCCAACCCCAACCTTCCGCAGAAAAGAGCGTGTCAATGGCAGGGGCTAGGAGAGGAGTTGGCCGCCCCCGTTCTTTCTCAGCGATGGCAGAGGTGGCCACTGGCAGCCATGGGAGGGCTGCCTCTCGAGGTCGAGCGGGGCGCGGTCGCGGCGGCGGCCGAGGTCGTGGTCGAGGTCGTGGAAGCTGTGGCCATGGAGGTCGTGGGGCGGAAGGCTCTCCAGACCCACTCCCGCAGTGTACGACCCACATCGGCTTCCCTCCATTCGAGTTCGTCGTGGATCTGGACAGGAGACCACGTAGCCAGCTTCATCTTCCGGACTCCTTCGCGGCGGCGGTGGACACGGACGACGACCGGCCCACCGGTTACTGGATGTAGGTGGACGGATGCCCCAACGGCCCCTCCTGGATCGAAGTGAAGTACACCGTCGATGACTCCATGCTCCTGGGTAGGGGATGGAAAGCGTTTGCGTGCTCCCATCACCTTACCCGGGGACAGTACTTGGCGTTCGAGTACGACGGAGATGAGACACTCTCCGTGAAGATCTTCTGCGCTGACGGAGGGCGCGAGCACTGATGTGCGGAAAGCGACAGCAGCAGTCGTCGCAGCTGCTACGACGAGGAGGATGAGGATGAAGAAGAATCCTTCCGCGTCAAGGTCGAGAGGAGCCCGCTTCCTTGAGGACGTGGGGACGGCACCGGGGCAGCACCCCCGAAGATGTCCTTGACCTCCTTCTTGGCGGCCTCGTCGATGTACTTCTGGAAGTAGCGCCTTCCGCCGTACAGCGGTGCTCCCCACTCACATAGGAGACAACCTTTCCTTGTAAAAAGTAGGTCCTTTTGTAGATGACGAAAGATCTGTACCCTTGTCGCCGCTTGGCCTTCTAGTTGAATTGGTGTGAATGAGAATGGTTTTTCGCAAAACTCGCCCTGATTGCTACACCAGTTGTACCGTCGAGGGGCCAGTGGGGAGTGGAAGACCTATAAAAGGCTCTCCAGCCCCCAGTTCCTCATCATCCCTTGGCTTGTTCCTTCTTCTTGTTCCTTGCTTTCCCTGCCCCTCCATAGCTCGATGAGCCATGTCTGGGGAGGTGGAGATGTCCTTTTCAGGGACGTCGACGGCGGCGTCCGTGCATCAGGGCGCGGCGGAGGCTCCCAGGGGAGCTGGGGCCCGCACTGCTGGGAGGAAGACAAGGTGATGTCGCGCTTGGCAACCATTTCCGGTCCCGCAACCCAGGAGGAGGCCCGGGTGCGCGCCCTTCGAAGGGCTCAGTTTCTGGCATCCTTGAAGGAGAAAACCGCAGGGACCCCAAGGGAATCCGGGCTCTGGGCCGAGCTCGAGGCCATTGAGCAGGTAAGCGTCGTAGCTCCTACGGCCCCTCGCTCCTCTTGGGCCTGGTCTAGATCCTGACTGAACTTGCCCCTTTGTCACAGGCGGATGACAATGCCATGAGCGAGGTGGCGGTCGAGGTGCTTTCCCTGCTCCGCTGCCTAGTGCCCGAATGCGCGGGAGGGCCATGAGCTGCCTGAAAATCCTTCCGGGTTCCCCCCCTTTCCCCAGGCATCCCCGGGAATCAAGAGTTCTCCCGTCGGGCACGAAGAAAACAAGGGTGCACAGCTGGGAGACCTAGCTCCGAGCTGGCCTTAGCGGCATAGGTTCAAGTAGTTGCAAAACCGAACGTAAATTCAGAAATGTAATTCAGAATGTAAATTCGGATGAATGCAACCCTAGACTCAACTCCCGGGGTCATTTACAAAATCTTCCCTTGCACTAACGCGCTATCGGGTTTTCAGAGGAGGCCTCTTAGGTGCCAAGCACTCATACCTCTGCATGGTAGATGCACCCCTAAGTAGGACTATACCTTCCGGGAGTCCTTCGCCACTGTCCTCGGGTACTAGGCCAGAGGGAAACGGACCGTTCGCCGGGGTGGTCGCATACCCCCGCAAAGGCTCTCATTAACCGTCAAGCATGCGCAGGTCGATGGTATATTGACTCCGAGTGAGATATCATGCCTAAATGTAGGATCCTCGATCCACCCCATCCTTCCCGGCTTCCCAGCTCCTTGGTCGCGTTCCGCCGCCTGGTCTTGTCCCGAGACGGAGCTGCACACAGCAAACTTTCAGTAGGAAAAGAATGGACCCTCTCTCCTATCATGCTAGAGCGTTATCCGAAGCAAACCGCAAGCAAAGTTGGTAGTACATTTCTGTGGTGAATTTCCTCTCGCCACAGCACTGCCTGATTCCTCCTTTCCGGGGCAGTACGGCATGATCGGGCGGCAGTGCCTAGTCCGTGAGGCCACTCGCGGCGCTTCAACCCGTCTGCCACTGGCACATACTAGCCCCCTGCTTACGGGTTGCTAAGGATAACACGCTTGCATGCTAGAATTGAGGCTCATGGAAATTGAAATTACTTATCTTTTATTATCTTGGCGACGATTCTTACACCCCATTACAGAACACTAGCCCCCAGGGCGTGCTTTAACAGATCCGACATTTGCGATTCATGTTCGTAATCAGGGGTAGAATTTCCGGAGATTCTCGATGTTCCAGGCGTTGCCCTTCGGCCTTCCTTTCTTGTCCTCCAGGTACACCGTTTCGGGTTTCAGGGTATGAGTGACCTGGAAGGGTCCTTCCCAGTTGGATTACATTTTGTTCAGGCCTTCCATTTTTTGCCTCTTGCGGAGCACCATGTCCCCGGCTGCAGCTCCCGCGAGCGAACATGACGACTATGGTATCGGCGGAGTCCTTGCTGGTACCGAGCTGACCGTAAGGAAGCCTGACACCTACTCTCTTCCAGTAGGTTTATGTCATCGATCCTTCGCTCTACTTGCGTGTTCTCATCATATGCGAGCACCCGGGGTGATCTATATTTGATTCTGATGGCAGGACAGCTTTAGCTCCATAGACGAGGAAGAAATGTGTCTCTCCAGTGGCTCTGCTTGGCGTTGTTCTGAGGGACCACAGTATACTTGGCAGGTGTTCAATCCACTCTTTTCCCTTGTTCTCCAGCTTGTCAAAGGCTTTGGTCTTCAATCCCTTGAGAACTTCTGCATTTGCTCGCTCCACTTGCCCGTTGCTTCTTGGGTAGGATACTGAGGCGAAACACACCTCGATACCCATTTCTTCACAGAAGTTGAGGAAGGCTCGGCTGGTGAACTGAGTGCCGTTGTCGGTGATGATTATGTTTGGAACTCCGAAGCGGTAGACGATCCCCTCCATGAACTTGATTGCGGCCTGAGCCGTCTGGCGCGGGACTGGCATCAACTCTACCCATTTTCTGAATTTGTCGATGGCCACGAACAGGTACTCATGTCCTCCCACAGATTTTGGAATCTTGCCGACGATGTCCAGCCCCCAGACCGCGAACGACCAGGAGATTGGTGTCGGCTGCAACGCTTGAGCCGGCTGGTGTGTGCTTTTCGTGTAATACTGGTAGGCTTCGTAGATCCTGACCAGCTGCTCCGCGTCGTGAAGTACCGTTGACCAGTAGAATCCTTGGCGGAAGACCTTCCCCGCCAGTGACCTTGACGCCACGTGACTTGAGCACATCCCCTCGTGTATGTCCTTCAGCAGTTCTCGGCCTTGTTCTTGTGCTATGCATCGCAGCTTGACCCCGTTCTCGCGTCGCCGGTAGAGCTCACCGTCAATTAAGACGTAGAGCTTCGCCTAGCGGGCCACCTTCTTGGCCTCGTGGTCGTCCTCCGGGAGGGCGTGCTCCACCATGTACTTGACGATGTCCTGGGCCCAGGGCGGGTGGGTCCGTTCCACCAGCAGTACCACCTGGGCAGAAGGAAGCAAAGCTTCTTCCGCCGCGGGCACTGCCGGGTCTTGAGCTTCCGGGCTGGCTACCCATGTTGTCGGTGTAGAAGGGTTGCCAGCCTCCTGTGTCGATGAAGACATTGGCTTGAGTCTCTCGGGAGAGACTGAAGGCTGCCTGAGCACCTCGATGTAGATCCCGGGAGGTACCGGCTCCCGCTTGGATGCCAGCTATCGTGGTGGGTTGCACGGCATATCCATCAGAGACGGAAAAAAGTGTGGGGCAGGTGATGATCGGATGCTCGCGCGGGATTGGGCAACAAGCACGCAAACACATGCTAGTTACCCAGGTTCGGGGCCCTCTTGTGGAGGTAACACCCCTACGTCCTGCTCTTCTTGTTCTTATTGCTTGATCACTGAATCGGGCTACAAAGGTGCTCCTAGAGCTGTTTCGGGTGGCAGCCGGCTGGAGATCCTAGCCGGCTGGAGGTTGAAGATGATGCTATCTGTCTCCTCGCGTGTTTTACCTGCCTCGCGCAGGAGGCCCCTGCATGCTTTATATAGGCAGCATCTAGGGTTTCTGGGTTACAGGGAAGTTACATGTTTGCCCCTATGACATCACTACGGTCTCGAGCCGGCTGGAGCTTGTTGTCATGATTAGGTACAGGAGATGCCCGACAGTGAGTACTGTTCACCAGGAGCGGTTACGCGGTCTGGGCCCACCCGTACGGAGTTGTCGGTTGTTCGTGTCCGGCTCCAGCCCAGCCAGATGCCGGCACACGGATAGATCCAGGCGGCCTGCTTTAGGCGGCACTTGGAGTCTTGAAGAAATGGGCCTCCTTGGGATATCCGGGGTTCATATCCCCGACACTAGCCCCCGAGATCGTGAAGTCTTGTTAGCTTGCTGGGAAGGCTTCTCGATCTTCTCCCCTTTGTCTTGAATCGTTGTGGTTGAAATGTCGAGGTTGGAGTCGGCGCCAGGTGGAACTAATGCCGGGTGGAACCAAAGCTTGCTGGTGAAGGATGCTCATCGGGCGCTCCTGTCCTTAATTGTGGGTTGTTGAAGTTATCGTTGAACAGTCCGGCTTCATGGTGTAGGATCTGCAGATTTTTCCGGTCTGGATTGGCCGGCTCGAAGAATCAGGTCGTGGCCTACGTCAGCCACGCTTCGCCGCTTCGGGGAGCCGTTGGTGTTCTGCCCGAGGCCTGGCGTTCGTCGCCTCGGCTTCACCGGGCAGGATTTTTTGTGGCAACTGCTCGGTTGCGGGATCACCTGCGGGAAGCGCGGCACGTTTGCCCGCCACGCGGCGTAATGGGCGGAACGGTTCCGCCTGCCCCGCTTTTAAAGTGGAAAGAGGGGGAACGGCCGGAGCTACCGTTCCCCATTCCTATCTCGTCTCCTTTGCTGCTTCTTGCGCTCCCTAGCTCTTGTCCATCCTTCTTTCTTGTGCGTGCCTTCCTCGCATTCGCATCTCTCGCAACGGGAAACCGAACCTCCATGGCGAGCTCGGGATCATGGATGGGCTCCACTGTGGATGACGAATACCTTTGGAAGTTCCGCCGGAGCAAGTTCTTGGGAATGACGGGCGATGTGGAAGCCCGCGTGCCCCCCGAAGGGGAAATTTCGCCAGCGCCCAAGAGTGGCGAGGTTGTCGTGTTCACTGCGCATCTGGAGCGAGGATTGGGGCTCCCGGTGAGTTCCTTCTTCGCAGAATTCCTGCGCTTCTACGGGCTGCAGCCCCATCATTTGGGGGCGAACTGCATCACCCAGCTGTCCTGCTTCGTCACGCTGTGCGAGGCGTACTTGAGCCTCTGGCCCAGCATGGAGATCTTCGGCATGTTCTTCTTCCTGCGGTCCCAAGCGACCGCCGGGGTGCAGCGTGTCTGCGGCAGCGTCTCCATCAGCGTGAGGAACACGCCGCTGCCCAAGATTAGCCTGCCGGAGTCTGTTAAGAAGTGGCAGAACACCTACTTCTACGTCCGGAATCTCACGGACGTCGACCGAATCGGCCTTCTGGCTTTTTCCAGTGAGCTGCCGGCTTCCAAGTCCTGGCTCCGGAAGCCGCCTGTGGATGCGGCTCTTGAGAGTGTCTTGTTCAAACCGGCTGAAGGATTCTGCCGAGAACAACGACCTGATCGTCCAGGCGGCCAAGGCACGTGAGCTCGAGCATGAGCGGCTGGTGGGCGGCCTGGTCAAGGAGGTCGAGCGCGTGAACGAACTGATCCTCGGTAAGTGAGGTCTCCTTTCTCCTTGATTTCTTGCTCGGGGTCTTCTACTCGGCCTCACTGGTTTGAAATGCAGGCCTTTATCCTGAGGTAGACGCGCAAATCCAAAGATATGCTGCCTCGGCTCATTCTCGACCGGAATCCTCCGATGCTGCTGCTGGGTCTACTTCGACAGCCGTCTCCCGTCTTCTTCGATTCGGCCAGGAGTTTGATCGGCTGAAAGAAGCGGCCAACGGCATGCTTGAGAATCTGTGGCCGGATGCTCCCTTGCCAGCTGCTCTCCATGATTTATCCGCCCGGCTTGAAGGGGCGCCAGTTGGCATCAACGAGCAGGTGGAGATGGCGGCGCGCGGAGGCACCGACATGGCACTGGCCGTGGTGAAGTCGTGGTATCCTGGCGTGCAGATGAGCAGGCTGTTGGATGGCTTCCGCACTGGGACATCCCTCGCAAGCCTGCGTCCGGAAATCGCCGTAGCCTCGGGGCGAGTTGCCGAGGCGGTGGACCTGACGAAGCTTGTTCCTGCTGAACCGTCTTCAGCGCCACAGCCAGCTGAAGATACTGGAGCCGGCGACGCCGCTGGTGCCACTGATGCCGCTACTGCCTGATTTACTTGTCTCCCTGGAATGCCGGGTGTAACTGTTGAACTCGCTGTACTCTGTATTGACGATTGACCTGCCACATTACTTGCCTTGTAAAAATTCGCTATTCTGCTTCCTGTTGTTGACTGCTATCGTGAGTGTCGTTTTCTCTGTGACTGCTGGGTTTTTGCCACCGGAACTCGTGTTTGTTTTGGTGATGATAGTCCCCATGCCTAGCCCCCGAATTTTGGGCCGGCTTGAGCATCTAGCCGGGTCGAAATTTCCCGTCCTTTTCTTGTTTTGTGTTTTTCTTTCGCCGTCCTGATATCGTGCCGCCCCCGAGTCCGTGGCTCGGGGTGTTGTAGACATGCGTCCTGGTCTGCGGAGTTGGCTTGGCGGCTGCGCAGCCCCCGGGAATTTTATGCCGGCTGACGGCTTGGCAGCCCCCGAGTCCGTGACTTGGGGTGATTTATGTATGCGTCCGGGTCTGGGCAGCCGACTTGGCGGGTGCGCAGCCCCCGGGAATTTTATTTGTGCCGGCTGACGGCTTGGCAGCCCCCGAGTCCGTGACTTGGGGTGATTTTTATATGCGTCCGGGTCTGGGCAGCCGACTTGGCGGGTGCGCAGCCCCCGGGAATTTTATGCCTGCTGACGGCTTGGCAGCCCCCGAGTCCGTGACTTGGGGTGATTTATATATGCGTCCGGGTCTGGGCAGCCGACTTGGCGGCTGCGCAGCCCCCGGGAATTTTATTTGTGCCGGCTGACGGCTTGGCAGCCCCCGAGTCCGTGACTTGGGGTGATTTATATATGCGTCCGGGTCTGGGCAGCCGACTTGGCGGCTGCGCAGCCCCTGGGAATTTTATTTGTGCCGGTTGACGGCTTGGCAGCCCCCGAGTCCGTGACTTGGGGTGATTGACGTTGAGCTTGACATCGTCGCAGTCGGCGTCGCCGGAGTTGAGGTAGCCGAAGGCGGAGTCGTCGTTGCAGGTGCTGGCATCGAAGATCGAAGGAGCCAAGCTCGGGTAAACCACCTCCGGGTATTCCTTGGCAGCGACGGCGACGTAGACGTGGAACTCACCAAGGGTGATGACCGTGCCTCCGCTGGTGAAGCCCACGTCGGCGAAGCTCTTGGTGTTGTCGAGGACGCAGCCGATGGAGCCGATGGAGAGCACGAGGCCGGAGACGATCTGCCGATCATCTACGGTTCGGGATCCCGCGCAGAACGTGACTCTGCTCGTCGCGAGCCCCACGGTGGGCGCCAAATGTCGTGGTGGGTTGCACGGCATATCCATCAGAGACGGAAAAGAGTGTGGGGCAGGCGACGATCGGATGCTCGCGCGGGATTGGGCAACAAGCACGCAAACACACGCTAGTTACCCAGGTTCGGGGCCCTCTTGTGGAGGTAACACCCCTACGTCCTGCTCTTCTTGTTCTTATTGCTTGATCACTGAATCGGGCTACAAAGGTGCTCCTAGAGCTGTTTCGAGTGGCAGCCGGCTGGAGATCCTAGCCGGCTGGAGGTTGAAGATGATGCTTTTTGTCTCCTCATTACAGACCATGGTCTCGGCCACCTTCGCGCTGTCGGAGGCGCAGGCGATGGAGCGTTTGTAGTCTCCGGCGACGGTGATGATCCCGCGTGGGCCTGGTAGCTTCATCTTGAGGTAGGCGTAGTGGGGTACCGCCATGAACTTGGCGAGCGCCGGCCGCCCGAGGATGGCGTGGTAGGCGCTGGAGTGGTCGACCACCTCAAAAGAGACAGTCTCGCGGCGGTGGTTGCTCTTGGTGCCGAATAGGACGTCCAGCCGGATGAGGCCCATGGATGAGCCGGCTCGCCCCGGCACGATGCCGTGGAAGACCGTCCGGCTCGGCGTCAGGCTGGACTCGGAGATCCCTAGCTTCTCCAGCGTGTCGCGGTAGAGGATGTTGATGCTGCTGCCCCCGTCAATGAGGACGCGTGAGAAGGTGCAAGCGCGCTTGGCGGAGATGATCATGGGCTCCAGGACTAAGGCATAGCCGCCTGGGTTGGGCATCAGCTCCGGGTGGTCGCTGCGGTCCCACGTGATTGGTTCCTGCGACCAGTTGAGGTACTGGGGAACAGGTGGAACCACCGCGTTCACCTCCTTGAACCGTTCGCGCCGGCTCCGCTTGTCGTCGCGCTCGCTGACGAACACGATGTAGGCGGCATCCGGATTCTGGTAGCCGTCTGGACCCCTTGGAGGCGGAGCTGGAAGGCGCTCCCTCCTCTCTTCCTCGCGTTGGCGATCCTCGCGATTCCTATCTTCGCGCCGTCTGTCGTCGCGTCCTCGATCGTCCCGTCCGGCCTCATCCCGAGGCGGAGGCGGGTTTCGCCGCTCGTACGGTGGTGGCCTTGGGCGGCCGAGGGTGCATTGCCGAACGGTGTGGTTTGCTGGCCGGTCGCCATGGTTCCGGCACGGTTGATCGAGCAAGTAGTCGTAGTTGTTCCTCGCCCTTGTTCGGCGCATGTCGCTGCTGGTCCTCATGCGGCGGTTGTCGAAGCCTCCTGCCGGCCTTCCCTCGGTCGTGGCGACGACCTTGGACTCGACGCGGTCGTCCGCGGACTTGCGCTTGCCGGCCGCGTCGGAATCACGCCGGGTTGATTTTCCTCCTTCTTGGTTCTCCGTCCGGCTGCGACGTGCAGCCGGCTCCGTCGTGATGATTCTTCCGGCTTCGTCGAGTCGGATCGGGTTGGTCATGCCCGCGTCGGCGGTGGCGTACTCGTCGGCGATTGCCATGAGCTCTGCCATGGTCTTTGGGCTCTTCCTCAGGAGCCGGTGCTTGAGCAGCGTCTGGTCTCAGCAGCCTTGGATGAAGTACTGGACGGCTTAGAGCTCGAGAACTCCCTCGCAGGAGTTGCGAAGGCTTGTCCATCGGGTGAGGTAGGCTCGGTCCGACTCGCCGTCCTTCTGCTTGCACAGCGCGAGCAGCTGTGCGTTGCCAGGGCGCAAGTAGGTGCCGGTGAAATTGCGGTTGAACACTTCCTCGAAGTCCAGCCAGCTGTTGACGCTCTCCTTCGGAAGGCTGTTGAGCCAAGTCCGTGCCGATCCCTGGAGCATGAGTGGCACGTAGCGCACGGCCACCCGCTTGTTGCCGCCTGCGATGTTGACCGCCGTGACATAGTCGGCGAGCCAGTCCTCCGGCTTCGCGGTGCCGTTGTACTTGGGTGTGTCCCTGGGAAGGGTGAATCCCTTCGGGAATCGCTCGCTCCGGATGCGGGGTCCGAAACAGCGATGGGCGGCGATGTCTTCTTCCTCGATGATGCTTGACAGCTTGAGCACGTTGGTGCGGTGGCGTGCGTCGTCGCTGGTTTCGGGTCCCAGCGGCCCCAGGCGTTTGTCGATGGTGACTTTGTGGCCGACTCGCTCCTTTACATTCCGTCCGGCTCGAGGCTCGCTCCGGTTGCCGTCTTCGCGTCGTCCAGCCGGATCGCGGCCGTGATCACGAGGATGCGAGCTCACGCTTCCCTCGCGATGAACTCGTGTTTGCTTGTCCTTCGCCCTTCCGCGGCTCGTGGATGACGCCTCAGCGCCTTGCTTGGACTTGCCAGCTGCATCGTAGCCTGGAGGCGGCTCATGATGCTCACGGCTCGCCGTTATCTCGGTTTCGCGTTGCTGCCGGTTGGCCGCAGCGATGAGCTCCTGGACTCGGCGCGCTTGCTGGCGTAGCTCCTCGCCTTGGAGATGGGGTAGTTCTGCTGCGGCCGCCTCCGCAGCCTTCATGTTTTGCACCGGGTTGCTGTACTCGGGCAGGATGATGTCCGAATGCTCGTGCGGCTGGCCAGCACGGTTCAGGACGCCTCCGAGATCCCCTCCTTTGCGTCGGACTTCATTCAGCTTCTCCGTGTTGCCTCTTGTCGGCTCGAAACCGTGGACGGTGTTGTACTCGCGCATCGTAGCGTTGAGTCGGCGCTGCGTGGATGCGAGGTGAAGAGCCTTGTCGAGTATCTGTTGACGCATCTTCTCGAGTTCGGCCGCCGCCTTGGTCGGATCCGCACCCGGCGTGATGGGGGTGCTTAGCAGCTCGAAGTCGGCCTCCAGATTGCGCTGGAAACGAGAAGGTTCGCCTGCTTCATGAACAGTAGCGGCGACGGAGCCTCCTGCCGCCGCGTGCTCGACCATGTGCACCTCGGCGTAGACGTTGAGCTTGGCAACGTCGCGGTCTGCATCGCCGGAGTTGAGGTAGCCGAAGGCGGAGTCGTCGTTGCAGGTGCTGGCGTCGAAGATCGAAGGAGCCAAGCTAGAGTAGACCACCTCCGGGTACTCCTGAGCGGCGACGGCGACGTAGACATGGAAATCGCCAAGGGTGACGACCGCTCCTCCGCTGGCGACGTCCACGTCGGCGAAGCTGTTGGTGTTGTCGAGGACGCAGCCGACGGAGCCGATGGAGAGCACGAGGCCGGAGACGATCCGCCGACCATCTACAGTCCGGGATCCCGCACAGAACGTGACTTCGCTCGCCGTGAGCCCCACGGTGGGCGCCAAATGTCGTGGTGGGTTGCACGGCTTATCCATCAGAGACGGAAAAAAGTGTGGGGCAGGCGACGATCGGATGCTCGCGCGGGATTGGGCAACAAGCACGCAAACACACGCTAGTTACCCAGGTTCGGGGCCCTCTTGTGGAGGTAACACCCCTACGTCCTGCTCTTCTTGTTCTTATTGCTTGATCACTGAATCGGGCTACAAAGGTGCTCCTAGAGCTGTTTCGGGTGGCAGCCGGCTGGAGATCCTAGCCGGCTGGAGGTTGAAGATGATGCTATCTGTCTCCTCGCGTGTTCTACCTGCCTCGCGCAGGAGGCCCCTGCATGCTTTATATAGGCAGCATCTAGGGTTTCTGGGTTACAGGGAAGTTACATGTTTGCCCCTATGACATCACTACGGTCTCGAGCCGGCTGGAGCTTGTTGTCATGATTAGGTACAGGAGATGCCCGACAGTGAGTACTGTTCACCAGGAGCGGTTACGCGGTCTGGGCCCACCCGTACGGAGTTGTCGGTTGTTCGTGTCCGGCTCCAGCCCAGCCGGATGCCGGCACCCGGATAGATCCAGGCGGCCTGCTTCAGGCGGCACTTGGAGTCTTGAAGAAATGGGCCTCCTTGGGATATCCGGGGTTCATATCCCCGACACCAGCTGTGACAACTCATCCGCAGACGTGTTCTCCTCCCGTGGCACGTAAATAGCTCTGAAGCTGCTGAAGTGCCGCTGGAGTTTCCACACTTTCTCGACGTATGGTGCCATCTGAGGACAGGCGTACTCCTTGTTGACTTGCTTGATGACAGAGCTAAGAGTCACCCTTGATGACGATCTTGCCGATGCCAAGGCCGACGGCAGCACGAAGTCCCGCGAGCAGACCTTCGTACTCCGTTATGTTGTTGGAGATGTTTCCTTGGTAGTGCATCTGGACGACATACTTCAGGCGGTCGCCGATTGGCGAGGTGAGGACGACCCCGGCACCTCCTTGCCCCTTGGTGTAGGAGCCATCGAAGTGCATGGCCCAGGTGTCGGGATCCTCCTTCTCGAGAAGGCTTGTTTCCTCCTCCGGGTCGTCGAACGTCGTCTCGGTCCACTCGGCCGTGAAGTCAGCCAGTGCTTGGCTCTTGATGTTGTCCGTGTGCTCAAACTTGAGTCTGAAGCCTTGAAGTTCCATGGCCCACGCTGAGATGCGTCTGGTGGCCAGCGGGTTCTCCAGGGGACTTCTCAGATTGTACGTGGACACCACCGTGATCGGATGCCCCTCGAAGTATGACCTCATCTTGCGGGAAGCAATGAGGATTGCTAGCAGTAGCTTCTGCATCATGGGATACCGCTCCCGAGCGTCGCGCATAACCGAGATAATGAAGTAGACCGGATGCTGCACCTTATGGGATGCCGAAACTTTGGCGGGCTCGGTGTCTTCCATGTCCTCAGCGCTACGGGGTGCTGTTGGAGTAGCCCCCGGCCGCGCCGTCTCGGAGTGGATCCCTTCGTCTCCTTTGATGCAGGGTTTGATGATGACGGGAGGGGGCGGGGTGCTGGGATCTTCGAACCCTTGGACACCCGGCCGCCCCTTCTTGCTTGATTGCCCCGGGAACGGATCCCCGGGACGCTTGCCCTTGCTCGGCTTCTTCAGAGGTGCGTCGCGTTCAGCCACCAGTACGTCGCTGATCACCTGGTTGGTGGCCGCGATATACAGCAGCAGAGGCTCCTTCTCTGTTGGGGCCACGAGGATTGGTGGTGAGGCGAGGTAGCGCTTGAGTGATTGGAGAGCTTCCTCGGCTTCGGGGGTTCGTTCCACGGGGCCCGATTTCTTGAGCAACTTGAAGAACGGCAGGGCCCACTCTGCAAGCCTTGAGATGAATCGCCCGAGTGTGGTGATGCACCCGTTGAGGCGCTGCACGTCCTTGACCCGCCGTGGTGCCTCCATTCATTCGATGGCCTTGATTTTGTCGGGGTTCGCCTCAATCCCCCGGTGGGAGATTAGGATACCCAGCAGCTTGCCAGACGGGACCCCGAAGACGCATTTGTCGGGGTTGAGCTTGAAGTTGACCCGACGGAGGTTGCCGAAGGTCTCGTGTAGGTCCTGGGCGAGGGAGTCCTTGTACCGGGTCTTGACCACGATGTCGTCGATGTACGCTTCAACATTGCGGCCTAGTTGAGGCCCAAGGCACGCCTGCATCACGCGCTGGAAGGTGGCACCGGCGTTTCGGAGGCCGAAAGGCATCCGGGTGTAGCAGTAGCAGCCCTTGGGGGTGATGAAGGCCGTCTTCTCCTGGTCCTCAACCGCCATTAGGATCTGGTGATACCCGGAGAAGGCATCCAGGAAACACAGCGACTCGCAGCCGGCCGTAGAATCCACGATCTGGTCGATGCGCGGGAGAGGGAACGGGTCCTTGGGGCAGGCCTTGTTCAGGTCTGTGAAATCGATGCAGAGTCGCAGCTTGGAGGTCATCGGTTTTGGCACCACCATAGGGTTAGCCACCCAAGTGGGATGGGGCACCACCTTGATGACGCCAGCTTCCAGTAGCTTGTCGGTCTCGGAGACGATGAACTCCAACTTCTCTTTGCTTTATTTTTGCAGAACTTGCTTCACAGGACGGGCATCCGCGTTTACCGCCAGTTTGTGCTCGATCACCTCCCTTGGTACGCCGGGTAGACCTGACGCTTCCCATGCGAAGATGTCAGAGTTTTCCCGAAGGAAGGCGACGAGCGCGCTTTCCTATTTGTCGGTGAGGTGGGCGCCAATGGTGATGGTTTGGGAACCGTCACCCGCGAGTGCCACCTTCTTGGTCATCTGCGGGTCGCCGTGAAATGGCGCCCTCTTGGAGGAAGTCGGTGCCGAGCCCCTGGGGTACCCTCCGCCCCCGGAGAGTGCATCGGCACCAGCGTCCTGCACAACTTGTCGGGTGTCCGCCGTCATGGCCACCGTCTGGTTCAGCTTCTGGACGCAGAAGATGGCGTCGTCGATGTCGGCCTTGACCTTGATCACACCCCAAGCCGCCGGGATTTTCATCACGTTTGTAGGTGAAGTGGGAGACGGCCATGAACTTAGCCAGCGCAGGCCGGCCGAGTATGCCGTTGTAAGGGAGCGGCGTGTCGGCGATGTCGAAGACGATCTCCTCGGTGCGGAAGTTCTCGGGGTCACCAAAAGTGACCGGGAGAGTGATCTTCCCCAGAGGCCGCGTGATGTTCCCGTTCACGCCCTGGAAAACACCGGTGTCTTGTAGGCGGGAGAAAGGGATTTGCAGGGTGGCCAAGACCTTCGCCGTCAGCAGGTTGAGGCTGGAGCCTCCGTCGACCAACATCTTGGTGACCTTGAAGTTGTGGATGATGGGCGACACGATCAGGGGCAGCGTCCCTACCCCAACGGTGCTGTCAGGGTGATCTTCCGGGTCGAAGGTGATGACCTGATTGGACCACTCCAGGGGCTTCGGCGGCGCCGAGGCGACCGCGTTCAGCTCCCGGACGAGTCTTTTGCCAGCGCTGTTTGAGGGAGGCAAGGAGGCTCCCCCGTGGATGCACCCGACGACGCCGTTGATCTCTTGGAATTGTCCGTTGCCGCCGCCTTGGGGAGCCGGAGCGTCCCCATTGTCGGCGAACTCTGGGTTGCTTGGCCCGCGTCCGCCTTGGCCTCCGCGCCCTCCACCACGGCCTCCGCGACCTCCACCTCATCCCCACCCCGAGCCACCGCCTTGGTGACATGTGGGGCAGTCCTGGGAGTAGTGCTCGGAGAGTCCGCAGCTGTAGCAGGCGCCTGGGCCGACCCCGCCACCTTGACGTTGCGCGCGCACGGCGAGGCCGTTCACTTGGCGACAGTCCTTGAGTAGGTGGTTGCCATCGGGGTGGACGTGGCACCACGGATCTTCCTCGCCCTCCGAAGTTGAGGCCGGCTTGACCTTCTTAGGGAGAGGCTCGGTGACGAAGACGCGCTTGTCGGGACCGAAGTCCCGCTTCTTGCTCTTGGCGGGGGTGGCCTTGTCCTCGGGTTCCTCCTCCCCGGGGACCCTGACCCCCTCTTTTGCGTGGGCGCAACGGTCTGCGAGCTCCTAGAGCACACGGGTGGTCTCAATGTGATGAGTGCTCAACTTCTCGCGCATCCGGGTGTGTCGAACGTTGGCGTGGAAGGACTGGATCACCAACTCCTCCTTGATCCAAGGGATGGTGTTCATCTTCTGGGTGAAGCGCTGGATGAACTTGCGGAGAGTTTCACCCGGAAGCTGCTTGAAGTCATGCAGGTCACTGGGAACTCCCGGGCGCTGGTACCCGCCCTGGAAAGCCCCCAAAAACGCCTCCTTCAGTGCTCGCCAGGATCGGATGGAGCACTTGGGGAGGTTGAGAAGCCACGATTGGGCGTCTCCCTTCAGGGCCAGCGGGAACCAGTTGGCCATCATGATCTCGTCGGCCCTGGTGACCACCGCAGCGAGCGAGTACAGCTGCAGGAAGTCCCGGGGGTTGGTGGTGCCATCGTAGCGGAGGACGTCGATCTTGAACTTCTTGGGCCAGGAAGCCTGGCGGAATTCGGGAGCGAGGGCGAGGCAGCTCTCAGCGATGTCGTCGTCCCGATCCTCCCGCTCACGACGTTCTCGACGACGTTCGATGCGGGTGCGCATGTCCTTGTGAAGATGGTTGTTGAGGTCGTTACGTAGATCTCGGTTGCGGGTAGTGGATGACCCGACGGAGATGGCCGAACCGCAGTTGTGGTTCGCCCGACCGGCCGTGGGAGGGTTCGCTTGCGGAGGTACAACTTCACCTGGGCGATCGCCCCGGAGACAGTCCTGGGGTTCTCACGTCTCCGCTCCCTTGGCTCCAGGGCTGTCGATGGTGGGGGCGTGAGCGGGCTCACACCTGGGACCGCCGTCGGCGAAGTGGAGGAGCTCCTCCATGCGGGTCCGCCACTCCTGGTAGACCTTGGGGTTGTCGGTGCTCGGAGGGAACTGGATCAGGGCCTTGGCGGTGACGAGGGCGTCGTGACGAGCCTGCGCGTCCGCCGAGAGGAGCGTGCAGGACTTGCTCCTGGTGCCTTGCTGACCCTTGCTGGTGCGGACACCTTCACTCTTCTCACTGACAGTGGGGTCCTTGCCGGTGTTGCCGCCGATGCTTTTCTCTACGCCGCCGTCCTCGCCGCTTTGGAAGTTGCCGCCTGCCCCATCCGGTGCCTCCTTCTCCGGAGGTGGTGGAGGAGGAGAGTTCCGGTTCACCACAGCAGCGCGGCGCTCACCGGAAGCCTAAGAGCGCACGGGGGAGACCGGCTTGGACGTCGGGCTTCTTCTTCGGCGGCATGGTCGATGAAGAACTTGAAGCAGATCTCGACGAAGATCTCGAAGTTGATGAAGATGGATCCAGCGCTTGCGCCCTATGTGGAGCGCCAGATGTCGTGTCTTGGATCACGGACACCGGGAGTAAAGGATACCCCTTTTTAGGTTCGGTATGGGGTGTGAAGGAGGTCGGGAAACGTCTTCCGCCGGGGAGACTTCGTCTAGGCCCGAGATCTATGTACAAGCATGCACCGCAGAGACACAAGGAGTTTACCCAGGTTCAGGCCACCGGAGGCTAACTACCCTACTCTTGCATGTCTGGATTGAGTGGTATATCATGGTGTAGCTTACAGAGGTGGTTGCGGGTGCGAACCCGGGAGGTGTCGGCTAGAGGTTGAAGACGAGCAGATCCTGACCCGGAGGAGATCACCTCTCGCCTTCGCTACTCTCAGTCTAGCGCGCTACCTAGCCTAGCCTCCGACTCTCTGGGCATCCGTCCGAAATCTGGTCCCTTCCCTCAGGTGCCTTGGTCCTCCTTTTATAGGCTAAGGGGATCTCACAGGTGCACCTTGGGGGGGGGGGGGGGGGCGGAGGGGTTTTGGCGGGAAAACCCCTCTGGGTTCTCCTTTGGGGGTGACGTGGCTTCTTCTCGTCCAAGTATTCTTTTGAGGGGGTTAGGTGCGGTCGCCCACCTTTCCCTGTGCTGGCGGACAGGGGCTGCCACCTTTTCCGTCCCTGTCCCCCTTCGGCGCCTTCGTCTTCTTGGCGCCCAAGTCTTATAGGAGCTTCCAGCCGGGGCTGGCAAGCCTATCCTCTTCGCGCGTGCGGAGGTTGGTTCTCGGGGGTGAGCCCGACCTCCTGCCGAGCATCGGGGTCCCCGGGACCTCCGCGTCGTCTTCCGGGTTGAAGGGGGGCCCCGGGGGTACCCTGGTCCTTAGCCGTGGTTGTCGATGCCGTGCTTGTCTCATCACCGTGGGGCAAATGGGGGGCCCATCTGCCAGTCTTGAACCTTGGCCTTGCTCGCCTTCCTGGTGGGCCCACATGCGGTGGACCCACTTTGACCGCATCAGGGGAACCCCATGTTCCACTGTTGCGACACATACACAAGTTCATTTAAGGGACCATTTAGGAATGCACTTTTAACATCCATTTGATAAAGAATTAATTTATGATGAGATGCATATCCAAGCAACATGCGAATAGATTCAAGTCTACCAATGGGAGCGAAAGTTTCACCGTAATCGACTCCCTCGATTTGGGTGAAGCCTTGAGCCACCAATCTCGCTTTGTTGCGAATAACTTGACCACTAGCATGTTGCTTGTTCTTGAATATCCACTTGGTCCCAATGATATTATGGCTTGTACCTTGGGGTCTGTCAACCAATTCCCATACTTTATTGTGCTTGAAGTCATTGAGTTCTTCATGCATAGCTTCTACCCAATCAATATCTTCAAGGTCTTCATAGACCTTGACGTGCTCCACACAAGAGATAAACGAGTGAATGCCACCAAAGTTTGCTAATTGATTACGAGTGGTTACCCCTCTTCCAATGCTTCCAAGGATATTCTCGGTCTTGGGTTCAAGCTTCTCTAATCTAGATGCAATTCTCATAGCACGACGAGCTTGAGCTTCTTCTTGTGTTTCACCGATAAAAATATCCTCATCGTTTCCTTGATCTTGATCATGGTCACCCCTTTGTGGTGTTCTTGGTGAATAATCACAAAATTCTTGACCACCATTAGAGTTGGGTGGGTCTTTACCATTTTCCTGATCTTGGGTATTGTTTTGAAGGTCTCGAGCTTGTTCTAGGACGGCTTGTTGACCAACCGTTGAAGTAGATGGTTCCACTTGCATGGAACTTTCTCCCACCTCTTGTGTCACAAGGGGTTCATCAGTGGGTATAATTTCACCTATACACATTCTTCTTATGGCAAGAGAGGGAGGCTCATCACCTTAATCATCATGATCAATATGCCCTGCTTGGGAGCCATTATCCTCGTCAAGCTCCACATTCATAGACTCTTCAACACACCCGGTGGATATGTTTTCGACCCTATAAGTGTGAGAGGTTGTGGCGTATCCAACAAATATGCCTTCAAAAGATCTAGGATCAAATTTAGCTAACCGGTGACCCTTTATGTAAACATGACATTTGCACCCAAATACCAGAAAATACTTGAGTGAGGGTTTGTTACCGGTTAGAATCTCATACGGAGTCTTGTTGAGTAATGGCCGGACATATAGACGGTTGGAGGCATGACAAGCGGTGTTGATGGCTTCGGCCAAAAAGTTATAAGGAGATTTAAACTCCGCCATCATAGTTCTTGCCATATCAATGAGTGTCCAATTCTTCCTCTCCGCAACACCATTTTGTTGAGGGGTATACGCAGTGGAAAATTGGTGCCTAATACCCTCATCACTTAAGAAATCCTGCATGGTATAATTCTTGAACTTCATCCCATTATCACTTCTTATTGCCAAAATCTTTGTATCATATTGGCGTTGCACTTGGGTAGCTCAATCAATAAATATACGTTGGACTTCATTCTTCTTCTTGATATAAAAAGGCCAAGTGTATCTTGTGTAATCATCAACCATCACCAAACAATATTTGTTGTCACCAAGACTATCATAAGTGGGAGGCCCAAAAAGATCCATATGAATGAGCTCCAAAGGCCTCTTGGAAGTGATAATTGTCTTCATAGGATGATTGTTCTCATGCATCTTTCCGGCTATGCAAGAGCTACAAGGGCGATCTTTGAAAAAATTAACATCCGTTAGTCCTAACACATGCTCGTTCTTCAATAGACTTTGCAACTTTCTGATGGCCTTGAACTTAGCTTAGGTTGAGACTCCAAGCGCAGAGTATGTAGTATAGATAAGACGGTTTCCCCACGAGGGGTGACTCGTGGTTTTAATATCGAACTCTTGGGGAATCAGTAGTGAAAGATTTATCTTCTTATCCTTCTCATGAAAACCTGCAAAACAAAGTAAATTGTTTTGTGCCCTCAACCTCACCAAGTGGTTGTCAAGCACAAGGTGTGAGAATGATATAAAAATATAACAAATGCAAAACAAGAAATAAATATGCAATGATGATAAATAAATGTGCAAGGATGGTGGAAACAATGATGGATGATATTTTTGGGTTTTGTATTGTGAATGCAAGATATAAAAGTATTTTTGTATTTTCGGATTTTTAAATGGCAGAAAATGGAAAATGCTTATAAGTTGTTGGAAAGATGTTTCTTATGATTAAAAATGGACCGGGGTTCATGTTTTCAAAAATGCACTCTCTTTTTAATAAAGTGGTAGATAATGGAACACTAGAATTGACATATGAGATTGCAACAAATAGGTTTCATGACAAGTTACTAATTATATGGGCATCACGTCCTAACATAGAGATCTTTTGTTTATTAATCTCTCTTATACTCCACCAAGATGTGAACTAAATCTTAGCACCTCAGTAATTAAGATAAATCCGAGTATAGCTTTAAGTCTTATGACATGAAGTTAAAATAAGAACATGCTAGATCTAGTCATGGAGAAGTGTCAATGGTCACACCCACACCTCCGGTAGCATGGTATTTTTCTTTATCCCTAGTGAGGCAACAAAGTAAGGTAAAAATACCCAAGTGGATCGCGGAACTTCTCTCACTTTCACCGCACTAGCCACCCCCTCATTACTCCAACTAATGCACACGTTCCCCCACACATGCTCACATAAACATGCTTGATCAAAACAAGTAGACAAGAACGGGGTACATAATATGCATCTACTTTCATAACTGAAACAAAACAATTGCAATCTCAAACATATATTAACTCATAAAGAGATCCACCACAAAGGTATTACATAGATGACCGTAATCATGTTCGGCAGCTCATACGGTGCCAATTAGGGAAGCTCAAGAGAGAGGAGAGATACATAAGTTACTTCCACAAACCCATAGTCCAGGGGTGGACTACTCCCTCTTCATCATGGAGACGGTGGAGATGTCGTTGGGGGAGATGGAGACCACGCCGGCAGCACTCTGCCGGAGTTTTCCCCCTCCAATCTGCAGCTCCAGATCTCAGTTTTGGTGTTTCTTTGTTTTCGGCCGCCTCCTCTCCGAAGGGCGTCGGGGACTATTTTTATAGTCGGTTTTAGGTCAAGACGAAGGTTCTGGAGAAAAGATCGACGACAACAGAGCCTCGAGGCCCCAGATGGTGGGTCCCACGCGGCCAAGGAATCTGGACGCATGGGCCACCCTCTTATGGCCCTCGGGCCTCTGTTTGTTCGCTTCCTTCGCTCCTACGCTTTGTTCCTTCCAAAAACTGATGCTCGTAAATTTTCAGGTCATTTGGACGTCGTTTGGGTCCCTGAAACATCAAAATATAGAAAATATGGTTTTCTGCCAGTGCAGGGTTAATTCCAAAAAATAGGAAATATGTGAAATCTTCCCAAAATCATTATAAAACAATGATATAACCCTTATATGATGCAAATATGAGTATTATAATGCAAAGTTCATGTATGCATTTTACATGCATCAACATCCCCAAGCTTAACCTATACTCGTCCTTGAGTATAAAGGTGATAAAACCAACATGGACTTTGCATTTTAAGACTATCAATGGATATCAAAGATGATTACTATTGCTACATAAAGTCAAATGATTCATTCTTCAAAGGAGTAGCAATATGCAAAATAGATTATGAAGTGATATCAAATATTCAATGTAAGGATGTTCAATGATAATTCACAAAGTGCAACATAGAAGAAAGTACTATGGACCAAATGTATGCGTAATGAAAAGTAAAAACATCCTATGATGTTCATAGAGTACTCTTGTAAATATGAATATAAAAGGTGGACACTTTGGAAGGATATATAAATGAGAAGAGGTAAAACATGAATAAGTTTCATCTAACTTCCAAATGCTTCTACTTAAGTTAATGTTTGCAATGTGGTATTCATTAGTGTCAAGCTCTCATTACCCCCATCATAACATCTTGAATGGTTAAAGTTTAAAGTGAAAGCAAATATGAGTAGTGTGCTTGACAAAGTATGGGTTGAAAGCTTCATGCCCCGTGAATACGAGTACCTATACCATGGTGTTACTCAATTTGGGCTACCAAGCAAGTTCAAGTTAAAGTCATTGTAAAAATAGCGTCATCAAGAGGGTCAACTGGGGTACCTTTTGTCCCAGGACATGGAACAAGCCCATGTCAAAATGACAAGACAAACAAACATAATGAACAATCTCAACACCCTTTTTATTTACTATTGATATAGCTTTTTTATTATGAGGTGCATCACTGAAAGTTCACAATAACATGTAAGTAAATTTCCACCATGAATGATGCATGGCTTAGATTAGCGGCCCAGGTGTCTCTCTAGCCATTTGTACAAACTACTTAAACTTACTTAGTTTCCACATTTATTTGGCACTATGATAGGCATCCATAAACAAAAGTACATGATATCAACTAAATATAATTAAGAACATGTTGAAAGCTTGCCATGTGACAGCACATATGGGCTAACCCCCAACCAAGACTCTTGTCAAGCTCACAGCTTCATAATTTTAATCACAATGGTTCATGTTTATTAAGTGCAATGAAAGTAAGGTGTGAGAGCTTTTTAACCAACTTTCCCCATAACAATCAATAACATAAGCATTTAAATTCATAGGTATAGATAATACAAAGTAACATGATAAACATACTCGGAATAGCATAAAGCTAATAGGTAGATATGGTGGACTCACTGGAAAAACTTTGGTTGAAGGTGTTGGAAAACAAGTTTTTACTTGTTGGAATTTTTGGGCTAGCAAAAGGGAGAAAGTTGACCGTCTAAATGCATGCACAAGTGTACATAGAACTAACCAATCCATGTTAAACAAAGTAAAGTAACATTCAGCATCGAAACATGAATAAGAGATAGCTCTTGATAAAACACTCGCAAATTAATACTTATTAAAAAGCACATGAATCATGCAACTATATGTATCTTTTTGAATCAACTCAAACACCCCTTTCCCAATCTTTTTAATAGCATCCAACTTAATTCAACCCACAATTCCAGTATCCCTCTCATATAAAAATGATAGTGGTGGTCTCAAGACAAACAAAAAATCAAACCGAAATAAAAAGCAAATAAAAGACACTCCAAGTTTATGCGATAAAGTGCATTGATCGAAAAACAGAAGTTAGACGTGTGCAAACCGAGAGTGTGTTGGTCTAGTGGGGTTGTCTTCACATCCCCAAGCTTATTGTCTTCACCATCCTTGGATAGCTCTTGGTGCATCTCCTCTAATCCCTGTGAAAAAACTTCAAAACATTGTTTCTCCCATTTCTTTTCTGTGGGGTGACATTAGTAGTGATAGACAAATGAATTGCTTGCTGCATAAAATCCTTAAACAAAAATTCATATGAATGTCCAGAAAGTGTATAATGTTATATTCCTACTTATAAACTCAATTGGATAAAAAAGATTCAAGTTAAAAGTTCAAAGAATGCATCAAACAAAATGTGACAGAATCTGTCCAGAAAAACACCAGCTGTGAAACGCATTTTTGTACCCAGCTTAAGCATGTGAAAAAATTCTGAAAATTTTCATTCATACATAGGATGAAAAGTTGCAGTTACAGTAAAAATTTCAGCTCTTTCGGAGTTACATAATAGGAATGAAAAATCAAATCATGCACATATTCGTGCTGGAATAAAATCTCCGAATACAAATAGCAACTTTTTCAAACCAAAATGGGTAAAAGTTGGTACTTTATTAAAAATTCCAGAAAAAAAACTAAAAAAAAGTCTCTTTTTACAGCAAGAGGACACAAATAAAATCAAAAATAAAAACAACCGGGTTGCGTCCCGTAAAGCGCTTTCTTTATAGCCATATAGCTAGGCTTCTTACTTGATATTTATGATGGACGAAGCTCATGAGGGAGCTTGAACTTTGGCATGTCCCTCTTCCTTGGGAAGTGTTCCATGCACTTCTTGTGTGGAAACTGAAACTTCACATTCCCTTCTTTTGAATCAATGATAGCACATGTGGTACGAAGAAATGGTCTTCAAAGAATAATTGGACTAGAGGTTTTATTCTCAATATCCATGATTAGAAAGTCAACAGGTACAAATGTCATATGCAACTCTACCATAACATCACTTACTTTTCCTAAAGCATGTTTAATGGAGTCATCAGCAAGTGCAAGTTCAATAGAGCATTTTTCAAGATTCTTTAATTCAAGAACTTCATATAATTCTTTAGATAAAACAGAGACACTAGATCCTAGATCTAATATAGCATGGTGTGTCTCTTTTCCAATGGTTACTAGTACTTTGGGAATCCAAAATCCATACATCCCCAAGCTTAGGTGGTATCATAGCTTCTTGGTTGTACCTAGCAATCTTTTCTTTTAAAACATGATTAGCAATATAAGAACCAAAACCTGCTTGGTTGGAGTTGATGGAAGGATCACTTGCAATTTTTTGTAAGATATATATTAATTAATGCAATCTACAATTATCTAAGTCAAGTAGTGGTTTTTTGACTTCACTAAGCATTTTAACTTCCTCAACTTTTCTATCTTTTCTCTTTCTTAATAATGCATCCAAAGCTATTTTGAGATCTTTCTCTTCTTTAACAGATTCTTCAAGATTCCTTTCCAAAAGTTCTAGCATAGAAAATATTTTGTCATTAAATTTCTTAGTTGCTCCCTTTTTAGACTTGGCATTGTTTGCTATCATTTCCATTCTTGAAGAAATTTTAGAAAGAGTGTCATTAGTTTTCTTCATCCTAGTTTTTGAGTGTAGGATGAAAGAGCATATTTCATTTTTAGTAGGACACTCTTCCACATAGTTTTGTAGATCTAATATTGACTTATCAATAGAAACTTTTAGTTGTTTGATCCCAGTTTCATCTTTTGTTTCTATAGAACTCCCAAATAAATTTTCCATTAAATTATTAGCATGTGAGGGATTGCTCGAAGCAAATCTTCCATTAGTCAATGAGTCTAGAAAACATTTTGACCAACCATCTGGACCATTATAAAAGTTTCTTATCAAAGTAGCAGGGGTATGCTTGTTGACATCATTTTTATTAATATCCTTCATTCTATACCAAGCATCCATTAATGACTCTCCATAATATTGACCAAAATTGTTCATTTCAACACTAGAATCCATTTTGGTAAAGTTTTTATGTGTTTTTTAATTTTTATGCAAAACTGAAAATAAAATGACACTAAACAATGCAAACCGAAATAACAAATGCAACACAAAATGCAAAACTGAAAATATGCAAACCGAAATACAAATATGATATGCAAGACAATAACAAAACAAAATAAAATGCTTTGAAGGTAAAGATGGATAAGATGATGCTCACGTAGTTGCAGCCTCCCCAAGCTTAGGTGTTTGCACAAGTTGGTGATGAAGTTGACTTTGTTGTGAGATACTCCTTTGGACAAATCTTTACAGCAATGATTCCCCGGCAACGGCGCCAGAAAACGTCTTTGATGGCCTTGAACTTAGCTTAGGTTGAGACTCCAAGCGCAGAGTGTGTAGTATAGATAAGACGGTTTCCCCACGAGGGGTGACTCGAGGGTTTAATATCGAACTCTCGGGGAATCAGTAGTGAAAGATTTATCTTCTTATCCTTCTCTTGAAAACCTGCAAAACAAAGTAAATTGTTTTGTGCCCTCAACCTCACCAAGTGGTTGTCAAGCACAAGGTGTGAGAATGATATGAAAATATAAGAAATGCAAAACAAGAAATAAATATGCAATGATGATAAATAAATGTGCAAGGATGGTGGAAACAATGATGGATGATATTTTGGGGTTTTGTATTGTGAATGCAAGATATAAAAGTATTTTTGTATTTTCGGATTTTTAAATGGCAGAAAATGGAAAATGCTTATAAGTTGTTGGAAAGGTGTTTCTTATGATTAAAAATGGACCGGGGTTCATGGTTTCACAAATGCACTCTCTTTTTAATAAAGTGGTAGATAATGGAACACTAGAATTGACATATGAGATTGCAACAAAAAGGTTTCATGACAAGTTACTAATTATATGGGCATCACGTCCTAACATAGAGATCTTTTGTTTATTAATCTTTCTTATACTCCACCAAGATGTGAACTAAATCTTAGCACCTCAGTAATTAAGATAAATCCGAGTATAGCTTTAAGTCTTATGACATGAAGTTAAAATAACAACATGCTAGATCTAGTCATGGAGAAGTGGCAATGGTCACACCCACACCTCCGGTAGCATGGTATTTCCTTTATCCCTAGTGAGGCAAAAAAGTAAGGTAAAAATACCCAAGTGGGTCGCGGAACTTCTCTCACTTTCACCGCACTAGCCACCCCCTCATTACTCCAACTAATGCACACGTTCCCCCACACACGCTCTCATAAACATGCTTGATCAAAACAAGTAGACAAGAACGGGGTACATAATATGCATCTACTTTCATAACTGAAACAAAACAATTGCAATCTCAAACATATATTAACTCATAAAGAGATCCACCACAAAGGTATTACATAGATGACCGTAATCATGTTCGGCAGCTCATACGGTGCTAATTAGTGAAGCTCAAGAGAGAGGAGAGATACATAAGTTACTTCCACAAACCCATAGTCCAGGGGTGGACTACTCCCTCTTCATCATGGAGACGGTGGAGATGTCGTTGGGGGAGATGGAGACCACGCCGGCAACACTCTGCCGGAGTTTTCCCCCTCCAATCTACAGCTCCAGATCTCTGTTTCGGTGTTTCTTTGTTTTCGGCCGCCTCCTCTCCGAAGGGCGTCGGGGACTATTTTTATAGTTGGTTTTAGGTCAAGACGAAGGTTCTGGAGAAAAGATCGACGGGAACGGAGCCTTGAGGCCCCCGATGGTGGGTCCCACGCGGCCAAGGAATCTGGCCGCGTGGGCCACCCTCTTTTGGCCCTCGGGTCTCCGTTTGTTCGCTTCCTTCGCTCCTACGCTTTGTTCCTTCCAAAAAATGATGCTCGTAAATTTTCAGGTCATTTGGACGTCATTTGGGTCCCTGAAACATCAAAATATAGAAAATAGGGTTTTCTGCCAGTGCAGGGTTAATTCCAGAAAAATAGGAAAACTGTGAAATCTTCTCAAAATCATTATAAAACAATGATATAACCCTTATATGATGCAAATATGATTGAAATATGAGTATTATAATGCAAAGTTCATGTATGCATTTTACATGCAAAGTGCCCTCTTCCCCTCATGACGCTTTTCCAAACCATTCTTCAAAGAAGTGGCTTGGGCCTTGAGCTCTCCTCTCTTCTCTACATGGTTAGTGACAACACAAGTACTAGAGGAGGTAGATGCATCATTGTTAGAGCAACAAGGCAAAGCAAGTAATTCATCACATGATGTACCAACATTTTTAGTGGATGAACTACTAGGACTAGCACATGGCAATATAGCATTTTTAATTAAAGTTGTGCTAATATCCACATGAGGCTCACTTGATGTTACCTTTGTAGTGATGGCCTCATGAGCTAACTTAAGACAAGCATATGATGCTAGAAGATCATCATTGGAGCTAGATAGCTTTTTATGATTTTCTTCCAACTCCCTATACTTGCTAGTTAGCAACTCAAGTTGAGCCCTTAGCTCAACATTCTCCTTCAAAGTGGATGCTTCACAAGAAATTGAGTTAGTAGCACAAGCATCATTGACATTAGGGATGGAAGCAGAAATCTTAGCTAGCTCTTCATTTAATTTAGCATTTTCATTTTTCGTGACCTTATATTTAGCAATGGCATGGTCACGTTCTTTAATGATTTTAGCAATTATATCATTATGAGACTCCTCGATAGATTCTAGTTTCTCCTCTAGAGAAGCACGAGTCTCTTGCTCTTCCACAAGAGCATCTTCTAAAGATGCTTTCTCCATAGCATCAACTCTTTCGATCTTACCTTTTTCTTCAAGGCTTGCTTCCAAGACCTCAATAGTTTCCCCACGCTCAATAAGAGTGCTCATGATTTCAAAGAGGTTAGCTTGGGCACTTTTATTGCTAGGAAGAGCTTTAAGAATCATTAGACCTTTATTTTGAAGCAAAGCATTAACCTTTTCCACATCATCTTCTTCATCATTTTTATCATCATTATTATTATCATTGCTAGAAGAAGATTTAGCCATAAGGCAATGAGAGGTGGATGAAGATGAGCAATTAGTTTTTGAGCTACTTAAGTTCACATCTTGTTGCATAGCTAATTGGGTTTCCTCTACATTATTATTAATGCAAGAGTTAGAGGGAACACACGCATTTTCATCATGGCAACAAGATAAACCAAGCATATCATAAAGAGATTCATCCAAGCAAATTTTTGATGATATGCAAGGACTATCAACACTAGCATGTAGATCATTTATAGTGCTACGAGTGTTTAGGTCCAAAGACGAAGCATTGCAACAAGATAGAGATAAATGATCATCAACAATGAGCTCACTATCCAAATTGCAAAGCCTACCACTACTCACCATTACATTGGATTGTGGCTTACCACATTTTGGTGAAGTAGATGAAGACGAGAACTCGTCACGGCCGGAGGTGGAGGGAGAGCAATCATCCTCAATAGAGTTGGACTTGCCGTATTTGTCTTGAAGCTTAGTCCATAATTCATGAGTGTCCCGGAGAGGCATGATTGACTCAAAAACTACAACACTCACAAATTTGCAAAACTCATTAGATGCTAGAGCATCTAGATATAAGTTTTTCTCATCCTCTAAAGTCGTACTTTCGTAATCCTTTGGAGGAGAAAAACCTATATCCAAGATACGCTCTATATTGGGGTCCAAGACCCGTAAGTGATTAAGCATATGAGTTTTCCAAACATTAAAATTTGTGCCATTAAATCTAAACAAGGAATTGTGCACTAAATCCCTAGACGACATCTTTACTCTCTAGGCGGTAAAGCCAAACAAGAGAGACGAGGCTCTGATACCAATTGAAAGAACAAGCTATGCCCGGATGTCGCCTAGAGGGGGGGGGGGTGAATAGGCGATTAAAACTTTTTCTAATTAGGGGCTTGATAATTGCGGAATAAAACTATGTGTTTAAATTAACAAGCCAACAACCTAATATTCTGGGTTCACCTATGTGCACCAACAACGTATGCTAAGCAATTCAAGCAACAAGGTGATAGCAAGATATGAACTTCAAGCACGAAGGCTATCACAATGTAAATTGCATAAGTAAAGCTCGGGTATAGAAATAACCGAGGCACGCGGAGACGAGGATGTATTCCCGAGTTCCTCCTTGTTAAGGGAGTATGTCTCGTTGGAGGGGTGTGAGCTCGCCACAAAAGGCCTACTCAAGATGCGACAAAGGCCTCACCCTATTCTCCGATGAACCGCACCCAAAGGTTTGGTTCACCTTCCACTATCGGAATCCTTCGGGGCGGATTCCGGAGCCCTTTACAACTTCTCTTGGGGCACACACCCACAACTCAATTGGGGGCTCCCAAACTCGTGCCGAAGCTTCACAACTCGAAGTCTTCGCGGCACCTCCAACCGTATAGGGTACACAATGCACCCAAGAGGCAACAAGCTCTTGGGAACACAATGCACCCAAGAGTAACAAGCTCTTCAACCTTCAACTTCATGTATCACCGTGGAGAGAGCAACCCGATGCAACTAATGCAAGAGGCAAGAACACACGAAGTGGTCAAGTCCTTCACTTTCAAATTCCAACCAAGCAACAAATGCTTTGGGGGGAATAAGAGAGGAAGAACAAAGGGGATGAACACAAAGCAGCCCCAAATCTAGATCCACAAGGTTCCCCTCACTTAGAGGAGAATTTGATTGGTGGAATGGTATATCTAGATCTCCTCTCTTGAAACCCTAAATTTGGGCAATAATCATTGGAGGGGAAGAGAGGAATCAAGCTCACAAGGATTAGAACAAAAGGGAAGAGCAAGAACAGGTGAGCAAAGTATGTAACCATGTTTTGGGGGGAAGGAGGCTTTTTATAGCCTCCCCCAAAAACTAGCCGTTGGAGCCTGTCCAGGTCGGAGACTCCGGAGTAAGTGACCGGAGACTCCGGCCTGCTGGGTCATCGGGGAGGCCGGAGATTCCGTCCTTGGGGCCGGAGACTTCGGTCAGGCCGGAGACTCCGGGCACCCTCCGGGGGAGCTCCGGACCCCTATCCAGAGGCGCACCACATAGATGCAAAAGGGCTGAGAAAAAGGAGGGCCGGAGATTCCGGGTCCTCGGCGGAGACTCGGTGGCCGGAGACTCCGGTCCTTCTCCGGGGAAACTCCGGACCGAGTCCAGGAGCGCACCACACACAAGACGTTCGGCAGCGAAAAAACAAGGGCGGAGACTCCGGGTCCTTGGGGGCGGAGACTCCGGTGTGACCGGAGACTCCGGACCCTCTCCGGGGTAGATCCAAACAGAGAAAACCAGAACTACCATAACTTTTGCAAATGAAGTCCGAATCAAGTGAATCCAATTTTGTTGGAAAGAGGACAGATCCAAACTAATATGAAAACAAGCAAAGGAGATTGTGCGGAGGGATGGAATGGTGAGACCTTTCCAAGCGGATGAACCGGCAAAATCTCCAACACCGAAAACGCACAAGCTTTTCATCAAGACTCCGTTTTCTATGATCTTGGTCTTGTTTCGAAGATAATCACAAGCCCTACAAGATCATGCATATACACATCATAGTCTATCATGTGAGGACGAAAATATAAGGAGAGAGTTTGACCTCAATACCAAAACCGGTAAAACCTCCAATACCAAAAACGCAAGAAGATATTCATTAAATCCGTTTTTGGTGAACTAGAGCTTGGTATGGAGATGAACACAAGCTCTAAATTCTCACATGGATAAAAGCCAAATAAGAACCAATAAAGATGATTGCAAGGATGCAACGGTTTGTGCTCTCTACGATGATACGATCACGATACTCGGTCAAGAGCCCCTCTTGATAGTATGGCTATCTATCCTATAATCCGGTCTCTCACTAAACATCATGAGACCGGTAAAATAAAAACCCTATCAAGATCATACCTTTGCCTTGCGCATTAATCCACTTGTGGTCGATGAAGACTATCTTCATCTCCTCAAGACGAACCACCTTTCTTGATTGCGCCTTGCTTGGTGAAGATTCACATGACGCTCCCCCATACACCAAGATGGGGAAAGCACTCTTCGGCATAACTTCACTTGAACTTGGGTGTTGATCAATCCTACAAGATCTTGGGCTTGGGCTTGTTTCGAAGATAATCACAAGCCCTTTGCCTTGCGCATTAATCCACTTGTGGTCGATGAAGACTGTCTTCATCTCCTCAAGATGAACCACCTTTCTTGATTGCGCCTTGCTTGGTGAAGATTCACATGACGCTCCCCCATACACCAAGATGGGGAAAGCACTCTTCGGCATAACTTCACTTGAACTTAGGTGTTGATCAATCCGCACGTAGCCTTGATCAACACAAACTTCTTCTTCTTTTTCTTCCCTTAGCCTTGATTCCAACAAATGGAGATCAAGCAACGCAAATGGACACATCCTATAATTAGCTCAATGCAAACATTAGTCCATAGAGATTGTCATTAATTACCAAAACCATGCATGGGATCAACCATGCACTTTCAACAAGTCTTTGACTTAGGTTACCATTTCAATGGGTCCTTTCATGTTAGTGTAACAAGGGTCTTAGGAACCCAAATGGACCAAAGCCAATTGATGTCTACTACACGCTTCTATTCTTGTAGACTTGTTGGGCCTCCAAGCGTAGAGGTTTGTAGAACAGCAGCAAATTTCCCTTAAGTGAGTAACCCAAGGTTTATCGATCTCAGGGAGGTGTAAGGTGAATGTATCCTCTCTCAAGCAACCCTGCAATTAAGATACAAGAAGTCTCTTGTGTCCCCAACACACCTAATACAATGGCTAATTGTATAGGTGCACTAGTTCGGCGAAGAGATAGTAAAATGCAAGTGATATGGATGGTAAAAAGTGATTTTGTAATTCTGTAATAAAAATGGCAGCAAGCAAACAAGTGACAAAAGTGACTAAAAACGGTGTATCAATTCTTGGAAACAAGGCCTAGGCTTCATACTTTCACTAGTGACTACTCTCAACATCATTAACATAATTAAAAACATGATAGTTCCTACAAAAACACATGCATGGTAGACGTTACTCGGAGATCAACCTATTTCTTGAATAGTCTCTTTCTTCATGCTGTCACTATCCGCAACCAAAGATAGTACTAACAAACACCACAACCTATTTCTTGATTAGTCTCTTTCTTCAATAACACAAGCATCAAGAAACCTCATGATCTATTCAATCCAACAATAATAAAGAACAAACTCATGATGAAGATCCCTCTAACCTTGATGCATAGACCCACACACGGCACCCTCACTGTCACCGTGGTACCGTGATCACAACGGTGACTCCGCAAATTATACTAGATAACACCACTTGAGCAACATCATATCCATTACACATAGGGAAAAATTATGTATTCAACTATACTAATAAAGCTCATGATCACAACGAAGATCACATCATGGGAGAGAGAGATAACCACATAGCTACTTGTATAAGCCTCAACCCCGGTGAAGACTACTCACGCATGGCCATGGTGAGTGAGGGTTTGATGGAGTGGTGCATCCCAGAAAGGAGACGGCGATGGCGGCGGCCCTTGGGGGCAGCATCCCGGAGAGGCGGTGGCGGCTCGGCCTTGGCAGCAGCCCGGAGGTGGTGGCGCAGCCCGGCGGCGGCAGCAGCCTGGCAGCGACGGTGGCCGGCGGCGGCGGCCCTTGGGGGCAGCATCCCGGAGAGGAGGCAGCAGCCCGGCGGCGGCCCTTGCCCCCCTCAATCTTGGAGATGGTGCTGGTATGGAGGAGGGTTTCCACCTCACGGCGGCTGCCTTGGAGGAGGAAAATTTGTCGTAAATTTTCGTCCAATTCCGAGAATATTTCCAGAAATAACTTTCTGCAACAAAATCAGCACAAAAACAGGGAACTGGCACTGGGCATCTTGTCAATAGGTTAGTCCGAAAAAATGCATAAAAATGATATAATAAGATAGTAGAAACATGTGACAACATCACAAACTAGCATGGATCAATCAAAAATTATAGATACATTTGACACGTATCAGCATCCCCAAGCTTAACTCCTACTCGTCCTCGAGTAGGTAAGTGATAACAAAATAATTTTTTATGAGACATGCAACCCACACAAACTTGATCAAGATAGTAATGTAAACCATAGGACGTGAATGAAGTGATACAAAACAATTGTCTATAGTTGATAGTAAGAAAGCAATGAATAACCAAGTTGAATCATTCAAGCAAAACCTTTCATAAATAGTAAGTTAAAGACATGAAAGCAATGTGACCCACATATTTGACTAATTCTCAAAGGTAATAGTTCCATGACAAAGGTGTTTGAGAATCAAAACAAAGAAGATGTAAGTATTAGCAAAAAGCTTCAACTTCCAACGGTAAAGTCAATATAACGATTCATGTTTAATCTGACGATGCAATATGATCAATGATACCCAGGGTCAATGCTATATGTTTGCTTCGGTGGATATAGAAGGAAAAGAAAAACTGACTCAACATTAAAAGTAAAAGAAAGGCCCTTCGCAGAGGGAAGCATGGATTAGTCATGTGCTAGAGCTTTTTGATTTAGAAAAATAGAGATAAAAACAATTTTGAGAGATGCATGTTTTCGTCAACGATTTCACAACAGAGAAGATATCTAGTCCCCCATAACAAGCAAGGCTTTTAGACTTGTGAGAGCAGCTGGTTTTAGAGGAACGAGTACATTCCTGTTTCTCCTTGGTTTCACCACTGTCCAATGTTTTGAGCCGATTTCTCATATTTTCATTGCGCGAAGTAGAATGGTGAGTTATATTTATATTTTGCTTAAGCTGCTCTCGGGTTGATTCAAGTGAAGATGTAAACCATCGAGACCGGGTGAAAGGGGGGAAATGACCTTGCTTGTCACAAGTTATATCTAGCTCTCTACTGCTTCCTCATGAGCTTAAAAACAGAGGCACAAAAAGGAGTATTTTGATTATTTTAAAGGTAGCACATGACAAATTTACTTGGAATGGCAAGAAATACCATGCATAGGTAGATATGGTGGACTTAGCTGGCAAGATAGTTTGGCTTTGGGATTTGGATGCACGAGTGAACTCTACACTCAGTACGAATTTTTGGGCTTAGCAAAAGAGGTATTTGAAGCAAACATCTAACATTAACCGGTAACAGAGTAACATAAGACATTAGTCAATCATAACCATAAATGCTCCACACTGTCTCCTTTGTTAACCAAACAATTCTTTTGATGGAAAGATTAGCTTTAAGAATTAACAACTACGAAACACCACACAGTTTAAAGCTTTTAACAGTATTTCTTTACTTATCAATTCCACTCAAATAACCAGCAAGTTTAACCATTCATCTTAATATCTCAAAACAAATGAGAAGCATCAAGTATCCACACAATGATCTACAAGACTATGCAGGCTTTCATTTCATTCCAATATCACATGGATACCATTTTGTCACTTTGATAGTTCAAGCAATTTATTAAAAACAACTCTCCAACAAGTATAAGTGAAGAACAAGAGAGTTTAACATCACAACTAGCAGCCCTAAATAAGATAAAAGCTAAAAGCGAGAGCTTACTAGCAAACAAATAGTAGCTAAGAATACTCAACAAGATATAAGCGAAGCAAAGGAGTATTCAAATGAAAAAGCGGAGTGTGTCTCTCTCCCACACAAATAAAGCTAGGATCCAACAAGGATATGAATAGCAAACAAACAAACAAAACTGAAAGCAAAAATACGCTCCAAGCATAGCACATAATATATAAAGTGATAAAAACTTAGTTCAGCGAAGACGACCTCATGATAGTCGATGAAGACGAGGGGATGCCTTAGGCATCCCCAAGATTTGACGCTTGATGGTTCTTGATATTCAGAGGGGGTGCCATGGGGGCATCCCCAAGCTTGAGCTCTGATCCATCTTCAATTTCTTCATTATCCTCTCCTTTGGAACTTAAAAACTCACTTCACACAAAACTTCTCATAAACTGATTAGAGGGTTAGTGCTCATAAATTAAAATGCACATGTGTTCAACTCAAGACAAATTGCAAACAACTTTATTGGGTATTATCTACTGTTTACTAAGCCTCAATGTGGTACTCCTCCTCTAGAGTATCACATTTGACGATAGTAAAAGAGACGAATACAAATAAACGAAGAATCTGTCAAAAACTGAACAGTCTGTAAAGATTGAATTTTTCGAGGCACTTCTGTAGCTCAACTAAAAAAACTCAAAACTAACGAAAGATATATTAAAGTATCAGGCTTTCTTTATAAAAATATCAGAAAAATATAAAATTCAGGGATTTTATGGATTTTCGAACAGTGAAGGACAGAAATCTGTTTCTGGACAGCAAAATAATACCTCGCACTTTCAATGCATTAGAGGCTAAACTTGGCACAAAAAACCAAAAGAAAAAGATACAATGAAGTTGCTACAGAGGCAAAAACTTCATGACTCAAGAAAAACAAAAAAAAACTGAAATTAAATGATGGGTTGCCTCCCAACAAGCGCTTTTCTTTATAGCCTTTTAGCTAGGCTTGAGATTTTAATTATGCTCTCATAAGAATAGGAATTGAAACACAAAAGAGAGCATCAAGAAGCAAATATCAAACACTTTTAAGTCTAACCCACTTCCTATGCATAGGAATCTTGTAAGAAAATAAATCATTGAAGCATAAAGCTAATAGCATAGGAAGGCAAAGCAAATGCAACATTAAAACCTTCAACATAAAGAGGGGAAACTTCATAAGATGAAAATTTATATAACCACGCTTCCCTCTCTCATAATAACTTTCAGTGGAATCATAAGAAAACTCAATAACATAACCATCACATAAAGCATTTTTCTCCTAATTCACATGCATAAAAGTATTATTATTACTCTCCACATAAGTAAAATCCTTCTCATTAGTAATAGTGGGAGTAAAACTATCATAACCATCATTGTAATCATCATAAATAGGAGGCATATCATGATCATAATAGACTTTTTCCTCAATAGTAGGTGGACTAAAAATATCACATTCATCATAATAATCATCATATATAGGAGGCATAGTATAATCAAAGCAAATTTCCTGCTCAAAGCTTGGGGGACTAAAAAGATCATATTCATCAAAACCAGCTTCCCCAAGCTTAGAATTTTCCATAGCATTAGCAATAATGGTGTCCAAAGAATTCATGCTAATAACATTGCTACTATAATGATTATTATGCAAATAAAGTTCCATAGGTTTTTTAATTTTCTCCTCAAAAGCATCATGACTAATTTCAAGATAAATTTTATAAAGCTCCCTATTTTTTTTGTTATTTTTCATTAAACCGAACTAGTGAAATAAAAACAAGAAACAAAAAGATTTAATTGCAAAATCTAAAGAAGATACCTTCAAGCACTCACCTCCCCAACAACAATGCTAGAAATTAGCTTCGTCGTCGGAGTGTGAGTACTGCTTACCTTTCCTCCCCGGCAACGGCGCCAGAAAAGAGCTTGGTGTCTAATACACGCTTCTATTCTTGTAGACTTGTTGGGCCTCCAAGCGCAGAGGTTTGTAGGACAGCAGCAAATTTCCCTTAAGTGAGTAACCCAAGGTTTATCGATCTCAGGGAGGTGTAAGGTGAATGTATCCTCTCTCAAGCAACCATGAAATTAAGATACAAGAAGTCTCTTGTGTCCCCAACACACCTAATACAATGGCTAATTGTATAGGTGCACTAGTTCGGCGAAGAGATAGTAAAATGCAAGTGATATGGATGGTAAAAGGTGATTTTGTAATTCTGTAATAAAAATGGCAGCAAGCAAACAAGTGACAAAAGTGACTAAAAACGGTGTATCAATGCTTGGAAACAAGGCCTAGGCTTCATACTTTCACTAGTGACTACTCTAAACATCATTAACATAATTAAACACATGATAGTTCCCACAAAAACACATGCATGGTAGACGTTACTCGGATATCATTCTTTCGTGGATCAAATAGGATGAGAATTGCGTAGGGCTACGAAAAGCACACCTTAAAGTTCGTATTCCACATCTATGGACACTTCATGATGTCACTATCCGCATCCAAAGATAGTATTAACAAACACCACAACCTATTTCTTGAATAGTCTCTTTCTTCAATAACACAAGCATCAAGAAACCTCATGATCTATTCAATCCAACAATAATAAAGAACAAACTCATGATGAAGATCCCTCTAATCTTGATGCATAGACCCTCACACGGCACCCTCACTGTCACCGTGGTACCGTGATCACAACGGTGACTCCGCAAATTATACTAGATAACACCACTTGAGCAACATCATATCCATTACACATAGGTAAAAAACATGTAGTATTCAACTATACTAATAATTCTCATGATCACAACGAAGATCACATCATGGGAGAGAGAGAGATAACCACATAGCTACTTGTATAAGCCTCAGCCCCGGTGAAGACTACTCACGCATGGCCATGGTGAGTGAGGGTTTGATGGAGAGGTGCATCCCGGAAAGGAGACGGCGGCGGCGGCCCTTGGGGGCAGCATCTCGGAGAGGCAGTGGCAGAGCCCGGCGGCGGTAGCAACCCGTGGTGGTGGCGGCGGCGGCCCTTGCCCCCCCCCCCCTTCAAGCTTGGAAATGGTGCTGGAATGGAGGAGGGTTTCCACATCATGGCGGCTGCCTTGGAGGAGGAAAATTCGTCGTAAATTTTTGTCCAATTCCAAGAATATTTCCAGAAGTAACTTTTTGCAACAAAATCAACACAAAAACAGGGAACTAGAACTGGGCATCTTGTCAATAGGTTAGTCCGAAAAAAATGCATAAAAATGATATAATAAGATAGTATAAACATGTGACAACATCACATAACTAGCATGGATCAATCAACAATTATAGATATGTTTGACACGTATCAGCATCCCCAAGCTTAACTCCTACTCGTCCTCGAGTAGGTAAGTGATAACAAAATAATTTTTTATGAGACATGCAACCCACACAAACTTGATCAAGATAGTAATGTAAACCATAGGACGTGAATGAAGTGATACAAAACAATTGTCTATAGTTGATAGTAAGAAAGCAATGAATAACCAAGTTGAATCATTCAAGCAAAACCTTTCATAAATAGTAAGTTAAAGACATGAAAGCAATGTGACCCACATATTTGACTAATTCTCAAAGGTAATAGTTCCATGACAAAGGTGTTTGAGAATCAAAACAAAGAAGATGTAAGTATTAGCAAAAAGCTTCAACTTCCAACGGTAAAGTCAATATAACGATTCATGTTTAATCTGACGATGCAATATGATCAATGATACCCAGGGTCAATGCTATATGTTTGCTTCGGTGGATATAGAAGGAAAAGAAAAACTGACTCAACATTAAAAGTAAAAGAAAGGCCCTTCGCAGAGGGAAGCATGGATTAGTCATGTGCTAGAGCTTTTTGATTTAGAAAAATAGAGATAAAAACAATTTTGAGAGATGCATGTTTTCGTCAACGATTTCACAACAGAGAAGATATCTAGTCCCCCATAACAAGCAAGGCTTTTAGACTTGTGAGAGCAGCTGGTTTTAGAGGAACGAGTACATTCCTGTTTCTCCTTGGTTTCACCACTGTCCAATGTTTTGAGCCGATTTCTCATATTTTCATTGCGCGAAGTAGAATGGTGAGTTATATTTATATTTTGCTTAAGCTGCTCTCGGGTTGATTCAAGTGAAGATGTAAACCATCGAGACCGGGTGAAAGGGGGGAAATGACCTTGCTTGTCACAAGTTATATCTAGCTCTCTACTGCTTCCTCATGAGCTTAAAAACAGAGGCACAAAAAGGAGTATTTTGATTATTTTAAAGGTAGCACATGACAAATTTACTTGGAATGGCAAGAAATACCATGCATAGGTAGATATGGTGGACTTAGCTGGCAAGATAGTTTGGCTTTGGGATTTGGATGCACGAGTGAACTCTACACTCAGTACGAATTTTTGGGCTTAGCAAAAGAGGTATTTGAAGCAAACATCTAACATTAACCGGTAACAGAGTAACATAAGACATTAGTCCATCATAACCATAAATGCTCCACACTGTCTCCTTTGTTAACCAAACAATTCTTTTGATGGAAAGATTAGCTTTAAGAATTAACAACTACGAAACACCACACAGTTTAAAGCTTTTAACAGTATTTCTTTACTTATCAATTCCACTCAAATAACCAGCAAGTTTAACCATTCATCTTAATATCTCAAAACAAATGAGAAGCATCAAGTATCCACACAATGATCTACAAGACTATGCAGGCTTTCATTTCATTCCAATATCACATGGATACCATTTTGTCACTTTGATAGTTCAAGCAATTTATTAAAAACAACTCTCCAACAAGTATAAGTGAAGAACAAGAGAGTTTAACATCACAACTAGCAGCCCTAAATAAGATAAAAGCTAAAAGCGAGAGCTTACTAGCAAACAAATAGTAGCTAAGAATACTCAACAAGATATAAGCGAAGCAAAGGAGTATTCAAATGAAAAAGCGGAGTGTGTCTCTCTCCCACACAAATAAAGCTAGGATCCAACAAGGATATGAATAGCAAACAAACAAACAAAACTGAAAGCAAAAATACGCTCCAAGCATAGCACATAATATATAAAGTGATAAAAACTTAGTTCAGCGAAGACGACCTCATGATAGTCGATGAAGACGAGGGGATGCCTTAGGCATCCCCAAGATTTGACGCTTGATGGTTCTTGATATTCAGAGGGGGTGCCATGGGGGCATCCCCAAGCTTGAGCTCTGATCCATCTTCAATTTCTTCATTATCCTCTCCTTTGGAACTTAAAAACTCACTTCACACAAAACTTCTCATAAACTGATTAGAGGGTTAGTGCTCATAAATTAAAATGCACATGTGTTCAACTCAAGACAAATTGCAAACAACTTTATTGGGTATTATCTACTGTTTACTAAGCCTCAATGTGGTACTCCTCCTCTAGAGTATCACATTTGACGATAGTAAAAGAGACGAATACAAATAAACGAAGAATCTGTCAAAAACTGAACAGTCTGTAAAGATTGAATTTTTCGAGGCACTTCTGTAGCTCAACTAAAAAAACTCAAAACTAACGAAAGATATATTAAAGTATCAGGCTTTCTTTATAAAAATATCAGAAAAATATAAAATTCAGGGATTTTATGGATTTTCGAACAGTGAAGGACAGAAATCTGTTTCTGGACAGCAAAATAATACCTCGCACTTTCAATGCATTAGAGGCTAAACTTGGCACAAAAAACCAAAAGAAAAAGATACAATGAAGTTGCTACAGAGGCAAAAACTTCATGACTCAAGAAAAACAAAAAAAAACTGAAATTAAATGATGGGTTGCCTCCCAACAAGCGCTTTTCTTTATAGCCTTTTAGCTAGGCTTGAGATTTTAATTATGCTCTCATAAGAATAGGAATTGAAACACAAAAGAGAGCATCAAGAAGCAAATATCAAACACTTTTAAGTCTAACCCACTTCCTATGCATAGGAATCTTGTAAGAAAATAAATCATTGAAGCATAAAGCTAATAGCATAGGAAGGCAAAGCAAATGCAACATTAAAACCTTCAACATAAAGAGGGGAAACTTCATAAGATGAAAATTTATATAACCACGCTTCCCTCTCTCATAATAACTTTCAGTAGAATCATAAGAAAACTCAATAACATAACCATCACATAAAGCATTTTTCTCCTAATTCACATGCATAAAAGTATTATTATTACTCTCCACATAAGTAAAATCCTTCTCATTAGTAATAGTGGGAGTAAAACTATCATAACCATCATTGTAATCATCATAAATAGGAGGCATATCATGATCATAATAGACTTTTTCCTCAATAGTAGGTGGACTAAAAATATCACATTCATCATAATAATCATCATATATAGGAGGCATAGTATAATCAAAGCAAATTTCCTGCTCAAAGCTTGGGGGACTAAAAAGATCATATTCATCAAAACCAGCTTCCCCAAGCTTAGAATTTTCCATAGCATTAGCAATAATGGTGTCCAAAGAATTCATGCTAATAACATTGCTACTATAATGATTATTATGCAAATAAAGTTCCATAGGTTTTTTAATTTTCTCCTCAAAAGCATCATGACTAATTTCAAGATAAATTTTATAAAGCTCCCTATTTTTTTTTGTTATTTTTCATTAAACCGAACTAGTGAAATAAAAACAAGAAACAAAAAGATTTAATTGCAAAATCTAAAGAAGATACCTTCAAGCACTCACCTCCCCAACAACAATGCTAGAAATTAGCTTCGTCGTCGGAGTGTGAGTACTGCTTACCTTTCCTCCCCGGCAACGGCGCCAGAAAAGAGCTTGGTGTCTAATACACGCTTCTATTCTTGTAGACTTGTTGGGCCTCCAAGCGCAGAGGTTTGTAGGACAGCAGCAAATTTCCCTTAAGTGAGTAACCCAAGGTTTATCGATCTCAGGGAGGTGTAAGGTGAATGTATCCTCTCTCAAGCAACCATGAAATTAAGATACAAGAAGTCTCTTGTGTCCCCAACACACCTAATACAATGGCTAATTGTATAGGTGCACTAGTTCGGCGAAGAGATAGTAAAATGCAAGTGATATGGATGGTAAAAGGTGATTTTGTAATTCTGTAATAAAAATGGCAGCAAGCAAACAAGTGACAAAAGTGACTAAAAACGGTGTATCAATGCTTGGAAACAAGGCCTAGGCTTCATACTTTCACTAGTGACTACTCTAAACATCATTAACATAATTAAACACATGATAGTTCCCACAAAAACACATGCATGGTAGACGTTACTCGGATATCATTCTTTCGTGGATCAAATAGGATGAGAATTGCGTAGGGCTACGAAAAGCACACCTTAAAGTTCGTATTCCACATCTATGGACACTTCATGATGTCACTATCCGCATCCAAAGATAGTATTAACAAACACCACAACCTATTTCTTGAATAGTCTCTTTCTTCAATAACACAAGCATCAAGAAACCTCATGATCTATTCAATCCAACAATAATAAAGAACAAACTCATGATGAAGATCCCTCTAATCTTGATGCATAGACCCTCACACGGCACCCTCACTGTCACCGTGGTACCGTGATCACAACGGTGACTCCGCAAATTATACTAGATAACACCACTTGAGCAACATCATATCCATTACACATAGGTAAAAAACATGTAGTATTCAACTATACTAATAATTCTCATGATCACAACGAAGATCACATCATGGGAGAGAGAGAGATAACCACATAGCTACTTGTATAAGCCTCAGCCCCGGTGAAGACTACTCACGCATGGCCATGGTGAGTGAGGGTTTGATGGAGAGGTGCATCCCGGAAAGGAGACGGCGGCGGCGGCCCTTGGGGGCAGCATCTCGGAGAGGCAGTGGCAGAGCCCGGCGGCGGTAGCAACCCGTGGTGGTGGCGGCGGCGGCCCTTGCCCCCCCCCCCCTTCAAGCTTGGAAATGGTGCTGGAATGGAGGAGGGTTTCCACATCATGGCGGCTGCCTTGGAGGAGGAAAATTCGTCGTAAATTTTTGTCCAATTCCAAGAATATTTCCAGAAGTAACTTTTTGCAACAAAATCAACACAAAAACAGGGAACTAGAACTGGGCATCTTGTCAATAGGTTAGTCCGAAAAAAATGCATAAAAATGATATAATAAGATAGTATAAACATGTGACAACATCACATAACTAGCATGGATCAATCAACAATTATAGATATGTTTGACACGTATCAGCATCCCCAAGCTTAACTCCTACTCGTCCTCGAGTAGGTAAGTGATACCAAAATAATTTTTGATGAGACATGCAACCAGCACAAACTTGATCAAGATAGTAATGTAAAGAATAGGACGTGAATGAAGTGATACAAAACAATTGTTTATAGTTGATAGTAAGAAAGCAATGAATAACCAAGTTGAATCATTCAAGCAAAACCTTTCGTAAATAGTAAGTTAAAGACATGAAAGCAATGTGACCCACATATTTGACTAATTCTCAAAGGTAATATTTCCATGACAAAAGTGTTTGAGAATCAAAACAAAGAAGATGTAAGTATTAGCAAAAAGCTTCAACTTCCAACGGTAAAGTCAATATAAAGATTCATGTTTAATCTGACGATGCAATATGATCAATGATACCCAGGGTCAATGCTATATGTTTGCTTCGGTGGAGATAGAAGGAAAAGGAAAACTGATTCAACATTAAAAGTAAAAGAAAGGCCCTTCGCAGAGGGAAGCAGGGATTAGTCATGTGCTAGAGCTTTTTGATTTTGAAAAACAGATATAAAAACTATTTTGAGAGATGCATGCTTTCGTCAATGATTCCACAACAAAGAAGCTATCTAGTCCCCCATAACAAGCAAGGATTTTAGACTTGTGAGAGAAGCTGGTTTTAGAGGAACGAGTACATTCCTCTTTCTCCTTGGTTTCACCACTGTCCAATGTTTTGAGCTGATTTCTTAGATTTTCATTGCGCGGAGGAGAATGGTGAGTTATATTTATATTTTTCTTAAGTTGCTGTCGGGTTGATTCAAGTGAAGACGTAAACCATCAACACCGGGTGAAAGGGGGAAATGACCTTGCTTGTCACAATTTATATCTAGCTCTCTACTGCTTCCTCATGAGCTTAAAACAGAGGCACAAAAAGGAGTATTTTGATTTTAAAGGTAGCACATGACAAATTTACTTGGAATGGCAAGAAATACCATGCATAGGTATATATGGTGGACTTAGCTGGCAAGATAGTTTGGCTTTGGGATTTGGATGCACGAGTGAACTCTACACTCAGTACGAATTTTGGGCTTAGCAAAAGAGGTATTTGAAGCAAACATCTTACATTAACCGGTAACAGAGTAACATAAGACATTAGTCAATCATAACCATAAACGCTCCACACTGTCTCTCTAGATTTCATGAGAACATATGAGGGACTGTATTTTCCCGCAAAATCATTGTGAGTGGCAATGCCCCTTGTGGAATTGGAACCCACTCTATAGTTGGTCACGGTCTTCTTAGCCACTTCCCCCTCCTTCATAAAAACAATGTTAGTACGTGTGGTAGTAGGCTTCTTCTTTTGCTTCGTGTTGGCATTCTTGGGAGTAGATGAATACCCAAGTACTCCTTTACCAACACTAGTCTTTTGATTGCTCAAAATACCATTGAGGTTCTTCTCCCCTTGGATACAAGTGGCTAGACCCTTCTCAAGTTGGGCCTTTGACCTAGTGTTCTCCTTGATAAGAGTTGCTTTGTAACACAAAGGGTTAGTGGCACAAGTGAAAGTGCATGGTTCCCCCCATGCATGGTTTTGGTAATTAATGACAATCTCTATGGACTAATGTNTTTGAATTTTTAAAGATAGCACATGACAAATTTACTTGGAATGGTAAGAAATACCATGCATAGGTAGATATGGTGGACTCAGCTGGCAAGATAGTTTGGCTTTGGGATTTGGATGCACGAGTGAACTCTACACTCAGTACGAATTTTTGGGCTTAGCAAAAGAGGTATTTGATGCAAACATCTAACATTAACTAATAACAGAGTAACATAAGACATTAGTCAATCATAACCATAAACGCTCCACACTGTCTCCTTTGTTGACCAAACAATTCTTTTGATGGAAAGATTAGCTTTAAGAATTAACAACTACGAAACACCACACAGTTTCAAGCTTTTAACAGTATTTTTTTACTAATCAATTCCACTCAAATAACCAGCAAGTTTAAGCATCCATCTTAATATCTCAAAACAAATTAGAAGCATCAAGTATCCACACAATAATCTACAAGACTATGCAGGCTTTCATTTCATTCAAATATCACATGGATAGCATTTTGTCACTTTGACAATTCAAGCAGTTTATCAATAACAACTCTCCAACAAGTATAAGTGAAGAACAAGAGAGTTTAACCTCAACAACTAGCAGCCCTAAATAAGATAAAAGCTAAAAGCGAGAGCTTACTAGCAAATAAATAGTAGCTAAGAATACTCAACAAGATATAAGCGAAGCAAAGGAGTATTCAAATGAAAAAGCGGAGCGTGTCTCTCTCCCACACAAATAAAGCTAGGACCCAACAAGGATATGACCAGCAAACAAACAAACAAAACTGAAAGCAAAAAGACGCTCCAAGCATAGCACATAATATGTAAAGTGATAAAAATGTAGTTCAACGAAAACGACCTTATGATAGTCGATGAAGAGGAGGGGATGCCTTGGGCATCCCCAAGCTTATACGCTTGATGGTTCTTGATTTTCAGAGGGGGTGCCATGGGGGCATCCCCAAGCTTGAGCTCTGAACTATCTTCAATTTCTTCATTATCCTCTCCTTTGGAACTTAAAAACTCTCTTCACACAAAACTTCTCATAAACTGATTAGAGGGTTAGTGCTCATAAATTAAAATACACATCTGTTCAACTCAAGACAAATTGCAAACAACTTTATTAGGCATTAGCTACTGTTTACTAAGCCTCAATGTGGCACTCCTCCTCTAGGGTATCACATTTGACGATAGTAAAAGAGACGAATACAAATAAAAGTAGAATCTGTCAAAAACTGAACAGTCTGTAAAGACTGAATTTTTCGAGGCACTTCTGTAGCTCAAATCAGAAAACTCAAAACTAACGAAAGATAGATAAAAGTATCAGGCTTGCTGTCTAAAAATATCAGAAAAATATAAAATTCAAGGATTTTCTGGATGTTCGAACAGTGAAGGACAGAAATCTGTTTCTGGACAGCAAAACAATACCTCGCACTTCCAATGCATTAGAGGCTAAACTTGGCACAAAAAACCAAAAGAAAAAGTTACAATGAAGTTGCTACAGAGGCAACAACTTCATGACTCAAGAAAAACAAAAACAAATTGAAAGTAAAAGATGGGTTGCCTCCCAACAAGCGTTTTTCTTTATAGCCTTTTAGCTAGGCTTGAGATTTTAATGATGCTCTCATAAGAATAAGAGTTGGAATACAAAAGAGAGCATCATGAAGCAAATATCAAACACATTTAAGTCTAACTCTCTTCCTATGCATAGGAATCTTGTAAGAAAATAAATCATTGGAGCATACAGCATTAAGCATAGGAAGGCAAAGCAAGTGCAACATTAAAACCTTCAACATAAAGAGGGGAAACTTCATAAGATGAAAATTTATATAACCACGCTTCCCTCTCTCATAATAACTTTAATTAGAATCATAAGAAAACTCAATAACATAACCATCACATAAAGCATTTTTCTCATGATTCACATGCATAAAAGTATTATTATTACTCTCCACATAAGTAAAATCTTTATCATTAGTAATAGTGGGAGTAAAACTATCATAGCCATCATTGTAATCATCATAAATAGGAGGCATATCATGATCATAATAAACTTTTTCCTCAATAGTAGGTGGACTGAAAATATCACATTCATCATAATAATCATCATATATAGGAGGCATAGTATAATCAAAGCAAATTTCCTCCTCAAAGCTTGGGGGACTAAAAAGATCATATTCATCAAAACCAGCTTCCCCAAGCTTAGATTTTTCCATAGCATTAGCAATAATGGTGTCCAAGGAATTCATGCTAATAACATTGCTACTATAATGATTATTATGCAAATAAAGTTCCATAGGTTTTTTAATTTTCTCTTCAAAAGCATCATGACCAATTTCAAGATAGAGTTTATAAAGCTCTCTCATTTTTTTGTTGTTTTCCATTAAGCCTAACTAGTGAAATAAAAACAAGAAACAAAAAGATATAACTGCAGAATCTAAAGAAGATACCTTCAAGCACTCACCTCCCCAACAACAATCCTAGAAATTAGCTTCGTCGTCAGAGTGTGAGTACCGCTTACCTTTCCTCCCCGGCAACGGCACCAGAAAAGAGCTTCGTTGACGGGAGAGGAATTGTAGTGCGCCCTCTTACTCCCCGGCAATGGTGCCAGAAAAGAGTTTGATGTCTACTACATACTTCTATTCTTGTAGACTTGTTGGGCCTCCAAGCGCAGAGGTTTGTAGGACATCGGCAATTTTCCCTTATGTGAGTAACCCAAGGTTTATCGAACTCAGGGAGGTAGAGGTCAAAGATATCCCTCTCAAGCAACCCTGCAATTAAGATACAAGAAGTCTCTTGTGTCCCCAACACACCTAATACAATTGTCAGTTGTATAGGTGCACTAGTTCGGTGAAGAGATGGTAAAATGCAAGTGATATGGATGGTAAAAAGTGATTTTGTAATTCTGTAATAAAAATGGCAGCAAGCAAACAAGTGACAAAAGTGACTAAAAATGGTGTATCAATGCTTGGAAATAAGGCCTAGGCTTCATACTTTCACTAGTGACTACTCTCAACATCATTAACATAATTAAACACATGATAGTTCCCACAAAAACACATGCATGGTAGACGTTACTCGAAGATCATTCTTTTATGGATCAAATAGGATGAGAATTGCGTAGGGCTACGAGAAGCACACCTTAAAGTTCGTATTCCACATCTATGGACACTTCATGCTGTCACTATCTGCATCCAAAGATAGTACTAACAAACACCACAACCTATTTCTTGAATAGTCTCTATCTTCAATAACACAAGCATCAAGAAACCTCATGATCTATTCAATCCAACAATAGTAAAGAGCAAACTCATGATGAAGATCCCTCTAATCTTGATGCATAGAGTCACACACGGCACCCACACTGTCAACGAGGTACCGTGGTCACAACGGTGACTCCGCAAATTATACTAGATAACACCACTTGAGCAACATCATATCCATTACACATAGAGAAACATCATGTATTCAACTATACTAACAAAGCTCATAATCACAACGAAGATCACATCATGGGAGAGAGAGATAACCACATAGCTACTTGTATAAGCCTCAGCCCCGGTGAGGGACTCCTCCCTCCTCATCGCGGGAAGCAGCGGTGTTGATGGAGATGGCTCCGGCGGTCGATCCCCGTCCCGGCAGGGTGCCGGAACAGGACCTTCTGAACCCCCGAAACTTGTCGTCGCTGGCGGCGGAGCTCTGTATCGTATTTGGAAAATCCTTCGGGGGTTAGGGTTTTTTCGTCGGGGATGATTTTATAGGCATCGGAGGTGGCCGAGGGGGTGCCCGAGGGGCAGAGGTGGGCTGTGGCCGCGGCCCCCCTTAGACCCATGGGTGGGACCCGCCCCTGGCTTGTGGGTCCCCCCCGGGGTCGCCCTTCTGGCTTCGGTCCTTATTTCTTCAATAAAAAATCATCGTAAATTTTCGTCCAATTCCGAGAATATTTCCAGAAGTAACTTTCTGCAACAAAATCAACACAAAAACAGGAAACTGGCACTGGGCATCTTGTCAATAGGTTAGTCCAACAAAATGCATAAAATGATGTAATATGATATTAAAAACATGTGACAACATCACAAAACTAGCATGGATCAATCAAAAATTATAGATACGTTTGACACGTATCAGTGGCGCGGCACTAGGGTGGAGGGGTGCGACTAGGGCATGGGTGGCGCAGGGTACTAGGGCACCCTTGTGCCGCACCCCACCTCTCCTTTTATAGGTGATGGGCAAGGGCCAAGGGGAGGGGTGCGCCCCATCTAGGGCCGCTGCCTTGGGTGCCTTGCCCCCAAAGCAAGCCGAGTCCTAGATGGACTAGGCCTCCACCTCCACCTTTCCTTGTGTTGGCCGGCTGGGCCAAGTGGGCTGCCAGCCTGCCCTGGTGCGGCCAGCCCAGTAGGGCTGCTGCACCACCACTTTGGCCCATGTGGGTCCACACCCAGGTAGGCCCCACTTCTAGACTCTTCTAGAACCTTCCAGAAAATTCCGGCACCCTGCCGAAAAATCCCGGAACCTTTCCGATACCTCCGGAAACCACTTTCCTTATATGAATCTTATTCTCCGGAGTTTTCCGGATCTCCTCGTGACGTCTAGGATCTCATCCGAGACTCCGAATCGATATTCGTTCATACCATTAATAATCTCATCGCTAACCCTAGCTACATCAGAGCGTTAAGTGTGTGACCCTACGGGTTCGAGAACATGTAGACATGATCAGATCAATAATCAATAGCGGGACCGGGATGCCCATATTGACTCCTACATATTCAACGAAGTTCCTTATCGATTGAACCACGATGCCAGAGATTCTTAATCTCGTATACGATTCTCTTTGTCTCACCGATATTTAACTTGCCCGAGATTAGATCGTCGATATCTCCATATCTAGTTTCATCTCGTTACCTGGAAAGTTCTCTTTACTCGTCCATAATATAGAATCTCTGTGATTACCACTCAATCACATGGTTGCAACCTTTTCTGATGCAATATTACCGAGAGGGCCTAGAGATATCTTTTCCGTCCAAGAAAGGACAAATCCCACTCTTGATTCATGTCACCGAACAAATACCATCGAAGATACCTGAAAGCCACCTTTATAATCACCCAGTTATGAAGTGACGTTTGATGTCCACAAAGCATTCCTCCGGTAAACGGGAGTGACATAATCTCATGGTCTAAGGAAACTATACTTGACATACTAAAAGCGTTGGCAATGAAACTGTATGACACGATCAATTGCAACTCTTTTATTATTGGGTCTTGTCCATCATATCATTACTCCTAATGATATGACTTCGTTATCAAGTGACTATAACAAGTCCATGGTTAGGAAACTCTAACCATCTCTTGACTAACGAACTAGTGCGTTAGAGGCTTACTAGGGACAACTGGTTGTTTATATTCCACACATGTATTATGTTTCCGGTTAATACAAGTATAACATGGATAATAAACTATTATCATAAACATGAATATGCTAATAAACCATTTTATTATTGCCTCTAGGGCATATTCCCAACACAAAGTACTCTTGCCGTTGATGCCCACAAGTATAGGGGATCGCTGAAGTCTTCGTTGGGAAGTATTAACCCAAATTTATAGTTCGACACGATGGGAACACAAGAATATCAATAAGACTTTAGCAATTGAGGCGTCACTCTCAACCACACCTGTATATCAATAACTTGCAGCAGTAGTAGTGATGGCAGGAAAGGATTCAAGCGAGCAGAAATAAAACAGCAGTAGTAACAAGTATTTCCCAGTTTTCACCGGAAAAGTGAAAGTGTAACTCAGAGATTAAAAACGTAGGCATGAGGTGACAGCAGGGCGTTGCATGAATGATATTGATCATATAATAAAGTAAAGCTAGCAGTGGGGCTTTTTCTCTAACTCCGATATATGTAGGTATGTGTTCCTTAAATAGTTATGCGCACTAACAAAGAGAATTTGCACAACATCTATTGCCCTACCTGCCCATTTCACCGGGGCCAACTTGGAAATACAGGTAATTAAGGTCTACCCTTTCGTGAAGACCGGGACAATGCATTAACACTCCATGAACACATAGGATCCTCAAACTAGAACATCTCCCACTTGTTTTCCCCAAACGTCACTTTTAGGGTTCGCAGGTTCGACATAACAGCACGTGATACACTTTGCAGGTAAATACTAAACTCAATTATATGATGAAGCAAAAAGGTTCAGTACTGAAATCATGCCACTCGGGCCCTAGTAGCAAGCATTAAACATAGCATAAGTGCATCAACACAATACAAAAGCATCCTCAAGATAAACCCTAAGATTATCGAGCAACGGGTAGCATTACATGATCAATCTCATCCAATCCCCACCCACCTCACATGCCTACAGCAAACTACTCACACATGGTGATGGTGAGGGAGCTCATGGTCGATGGAGATGAAGGCGGTGAAGACGGCCTCCGGATCCCTCCACCGGAGAAGAAATCCTGGATCGATCTGTCCCCCGAAACGAAGATCGTGATGGTGGCGGCGGTGTGTTTCGCGAAAACTCCTCTCCCCCTAGGGCAAGTGTTTTTCCTCATATATGAAGGCATCCGTCGCAGACCGGAGGCGAGACGGTGCCCGAGGCCCATTTGGGAGGGGCCCACGCGGCCAGGTACATGGGCCGCGTGGGGCCACCCCTTTTGGCCCTCCGGCACCCCCTCGTGTCCATCTTTTGTCCATCTTGCTTCTTTTCCATAAAAAGTGACATGGTATTTTTCCCCGATTTTATTTCCTGCAAAAATAGCCAGGGGAGAGACTTTGCTAAATACAGTGTCAGAAAAAGCAGTTTTATTCGAATATGGAAGGATCTCGGAGCAAATTATGAGGCAAAGTGCTTGGAAAAGTGGATGCATTTTGGATGCATCAGCCGTTCCGCCGGCATGTTTGACTTGTCCGTGGCCATGATCTTTAGCTCCCGGTTTTCTTGCATCTCCTTGATCTTCATCTCTTTCACCCCCCCTAATTCTTGAAACTCCTTCATCTTGTGTCCTTGCACGGTGTAGTACATATTCCACCTCTCGTTGTTGGCTTCGTGCATCTTCTCTTTGACAACGTTGGAGGATGCCATGAACGTGGCAAGAGACTCTTGTAGGGCGGAAGTCACCCCGACCTTGTGTGCCGCCGTCTTCGCCTTCTTGTTCCCAGTTGACCGTGGAGTTAGGCCAGCCCCCGGAATCCGGGTTTCATCGACAACACCACCTTGGCTAATGGACGCACGCAATGCACCCCATTTTTGACAAGATTGAAGCACATCCCAACAATGCATGTATTTGAAGGCCTTGTTCTTGTTCAACTCTTGATACATTTCGATAGTTTCCTTCAACTAAATCAAAAGGGACATGTTAGACGAACAATATAAACTTTGGTGCATGCCAAATAGAGGAGAGGTTTGGTTTAGCATCTTACTACGTCGACTTGGTTGGTGCCGCGCTCGTTTCTTGCCTTCACTTGATCCCAACATCCATGTAACTTGTTGACGGCCTCTTGTATGGACTCCCACCGCTCTATTGCATTGGCCTTGCGACGTGGAGGCACATTGAGTGGCGGGTACGCCATCCTCTCGAGGAAGTCTTTGTGAATTCGGGTCCAATACGAATTACTATTTTGTTGTACGCCGATGATGGCGTCTTGGCTTACCCCCATCCATGCCACACACGAAGCCGCATCCTCCTTTGGTCTCATTGTCCTGCCTCTATTCCCCTTCGGCAGCTTGATATCGTCGCCGGTTTCAACATCGTGCACAACCTGGCTCTCCTCGTCCTCCTCCCCGCACTCCTCCTCCTCCTCCTCCTCGCCCTCATCCTCTCGGCCGTGTTCGTAATCGTCCTGGTTGACGTCGTCTAGAGGGATCGTGCCACGGATAATATTGTTCATGGCATCCTAATTCATCAATTGTATAACTCAAATGCAATTCAAACTACCAGCGAAATCATTAAATACACAATTCAAAATGCCGACGAGATCATTAAATGCACAACTTAAACTGCCGGCCACATAGAAATGATCAAAACCTACCTCGCCAGCCGCCATTCTGCCAAGCACGTACGCGGCGTCTGTTTCGTCATCACCGAACAGCTGCGTCGGCGCTACGGCTGCGGTGCTTGCAGATCGACGAAGCACAGGCGAGTCGCTGAAGTAGGCGTCCTGGTTGAGGTAGATGCCTCGGCTATCGGCCCCGTTGTCCGGCGATCTGGAGAAGTGCGATGGCTGGAACGCCGGCAACGATGGATCGTTGAAGTAGTTCGGGGAAGACGGTGACGACCGACGAGGAGGGCGAGCTGACGAGCTCCTTTGGCTCGAACCGCCTACAGATTAGCCGGCGAGGAGCTCCGCTTCCCTCAATTTTGCGCGATGCCGCCGGCCTGCTCGTAAAGTGGACGCCGTCGACCGCAACACATCCGCGTCGAACGACAACTCCTGTTCTTCCGCCTTCATCGCCAGCGACTTCATCACCATGGCCCTCGTCGACCCCTTTGCCTTGGCGGATTTGTTTTGGGTGGGCTTTCTCAGACCCACTGGCGCCATCGGAGCCGACGAGAGGTTGGAGATGATGATCTCACCGGCGGTGGCGGCGACGAGCAAGGAGAAGGGGTGGGCGGCGGCGGCGAGGTAGTAGAAGGGGAGGGGTTTGTGAGAATGGAGGGAAGATTTGGTGGCCGGAGCGGAAATAGAGAGGAGGTTTTGGCGGCCGGTGAAAGAACATCGCGTAGTTTTGGTGATTTAATGACAATACATTTTGTGGGCTAATCATGTGTGTTAAAGTGTATTGACAGGTTTCTTAGTTGATTATGCCCAGAAGGTGAACCTTTGGAGGACCGGAAGTTCCGGCCCTTTGGCCGGAAGTTCCGGCCAAGCGCGAAAACGGCTAAGTCATTTTTGGGATTCCTCTCTGGAGGGGTCCCGAAACTTCTCCCCGGAAGTTCCCCCCGGAAATTTCCGGTGGTCCGGAAATTCCGGCCGCCTGGCCGGAAGTTCCGGCCCTGGAAATTTTCCGGTGGAATTTTGGCTAAGTCATTTTGGGTTTTCCTCTCGGGAGGGGTCCCGGAGGTTTTGGGCAGAATTTCTCCCCGGAGATTTCCGGCCCACCGGAAGTTCCGGCCTCCAGGCCGGAAGTTCCGGACCTAGGTCAGAAGTTCCAGTACTTTATATCGGAAATTCCGGCCCTGCGCTTTTTCAACGGCCAGATTTCCTGGAGGGGTATTTATACCCCTCCCCCTACCTTGGAACAGCCAGCTCTTGCAACTCTCTCTCCTCCATCACAAGCAAAAGCTCAAATCGAAGAGATCTCTCAATCCCTCCACCCAAATTCATTGATCTTTGGAGGATTGAAGGAGAAGGCCCTGATCTACATCTTCACCAAGCCGTTCTTCATTTCCCCCTCATTCACTTGAGGATTTTCGTTTCTAGGGTTAGCATTGTGTTACCCTAGAATTCGTGTGCTTACTACTTGTTGTAATTGTGACAGATGTGTTGATTTGGGAGCCCCCAATTGAGTTGTGGGTGTGTGCCCCAAAAACATTGTAAAGGCTCCGGATTCCGCCTCGAAGGATTCCGTTAGTGGAAGGTGAACCAAACCCTTGGGTGCGGTTAATCGGAGAATAGGGTGAGGCCTTTGTGGCATCTTGAGTAGGCCTCTTGTGGCGAGCTCACACCCCTCCAACGAGACGTACTCCCTTAACAAGGAGGAACTCGGGAATACATCCTTGTCTCCGCGTGCTTCTACTTTCGGTTATCTCTATCCCTTAGTTGTCTTTACTTGTATCGTGTTTCTTGCCTAGTCGTAGTTGCTTGCTTGTCATATAGGTAAATTCACCGTAGTTGCATATCTAGAGAATTTACCTTCGTGTCAAGCCTAAAATCGAAAAAGAAGTAAAATTTGGTGTAGCACCTATTCACTCCCCCCTCTAGGTGCCCATACGATCCTTTCAGCCGGCGCGGCAATGTAGGGGGGCAATTTCGCGCCATTCGCTTCGTCTGTATGACGGGCGGGCCATATCTATCGGAGGCTCGGGCTGGACAGTGTCCGGCACCGCGAAGGCAGCCCCCAAATTTGGAGGCCCTGTTCGCGGTGCCGGACAGATTTTGGGCCGGACAAAGGCTTTGCGACCCCCCGGTGTGGCCTGTTTTTCTGTCCGGCGCCCCAAATGAGCTTTACGACCCCTTTTACGACCCCCTGTGGAGATGCTCTAACATACTCCCTTTACAATTACTTCATGTTCTGGGTTTAATCAAAGCCAAACTTTAGAAAAAATATCAATATCTATAATGTAAAATCTATAGTATATATTAGAATCGTCATAAAGTATATTGTTCATATTATATGCATTTGGTATTACTGATGTTGATATTTTTTTCCTATATTCAAGATCAAACTTAATAAATTTTGATTTTGACTAAACAGAAAACACAAAGTAAATAAAAAATATTGGGAGTATTCTTAAACAATTGGAGATGCCACCATCACCTTGAAAAAGAATTTCCCTCAGTAGGCTCACCCTATCTAGTGTGACTCCTGGTCTTGACCTCGTAACATGTTGAATGGCCTTTATTATTCCTCGGAAAGTCGTGGAAGTGGGGCCATAGAAGACCGACCACCTTCGAAGTTACAACCAAAAGGGACATTGCCTCCTTAATATTTTCCGGTTCGCTAATTTAATTCTATACACAAATTGAGATAAATTATTTCTCGGTCAATTTGTATGCAAATGTGAACCCCATCTAGCTTTCCAAGCTCCCGAGTGGGCAAGCCCAAACTCTTAGCTGTCAGGTCTCCTCCCGACCATCCTCTCCGCCTTCACCGTTGGATTCTGCCTTTGTGGCGGCAATGCTCTTCTTCCGAAGGGACCGGGTAGCACGATGAGCGAATGAGATTGTGTTCCTTCCGGCGTGGACACATTACTGGCGGCGGGGAGGGGGAGGGGGAGCTTGTGCCGGCGGCATCTCAGCCGCGCGGGCGGTAGGGCGTGCCTTGTTGTGGCCAGTCTGGTCCAGTGTTATGTGTGTGCATCCGGCAGCTGCAGGAGTGATGCAGCCTTCTCGGCTTCATGGTGTACCGTCAGGGCCATGTGGCACAATTGGGACATTGGGGGAGCTTGTTTTATCACTTTTGTTTAGTATGGTAAGATACACGTTTATGCCCAAAATGGACACATTATCATGAAAAGGTTAGCTCGAAATGGTCATGACCTTGATTATTTGGCTTGAAACTCATTAAATTTTATACTATTTTTAAAAAATATGTCAAAAGTTAAAGTTTATCATTTTCCATGACCACTAGTACACATAAGAGGAGTCCATGTGAAATGATAATATTTTTAAATTATTTTTATATTCTTTGATTTTTTTTAAACGAGTGCAGATTGTCATTCCATTCCATACAAAGATCCTGAAATTATTGAACACTTCCTACGTACATTGCATAGATCACTACCAGGTAAGCGAGAACAAATTTTCTGATTTTCGTGAGCAGTCTATCACACAATTATGGTTCAATTCTGAGTTAATTTTGGTAAATGTACAAAAAAAATCATTAAATCAATGGGACAAAGAAAAAAGTCGAAAGTTCAAAATATTTCGAAAGTAAGCCTCCAATATGGTCTAAATTGTGTAAAAGCTTAAAACAGCCCGCATCTTATTTTTTTGTAACTGCTTCGTAATGCATCCCTTTTACTCATTCATAAAATAGAGAAATAACTTTTTCCCACAAAAAATGGAAATATGTTTTTATCACTTTTGTTTGTCATGGTAAGACACACCGCATTAGCACATACGTTTTCTTGCTGGGGTGTGCCAAAAAATGGGCACGTTATGATGAAATATAGTCCGAAAATCATGGCCATTTTGGTTTGAAACTCACGAATGTTCAATATGATAGGCGACCTTATATAGAAAGTTTTTCTATTTATTTTTCAAAACTTAAGTTTATCATTTTCATGGTAATCATTACACATAACAGAACTCCATGCAAAAGAACTATTCTTGGTTTTCTTTTTTTTTTTTTTCAAAAGGGAGTGCAAATTGTCGGCATGTGATTCCATTCAAAAGTATTTAATTATTCAACAATTCCTAGGTATATCGCGTACACTGTTAGGGTGCGTGAAATTGATTTTTCTATAAAAAATAGCATACTATTACACACTTGTATTTAATTTTTATTAAATTTGATAGATGTCAAAAAATAGATATATTTTTTGGAAAATAGACAATATATGAGCTTCAATCTCAAATTTTTGGAGTCTAGTGAACATGTTTTTTGAAACCTGAAATATTTTTTAACCCATGAAATGTTTTCCGAACCTAGGGAACTTTTCTGACCATAGTTTTTTAAACCCCGTGAATTTTTTTAACCTCTCACAAACATATTTTCAAACCTAGTGGATATTTTTTTTACCTATGAAATTTCCCTTCCACATTGATCCTTTAAAAAAATCTAGAATAAACAGAAAAAAGATAAAAGGAAAAAGAAACTGAAACAAGAAAAGAAAAGAAGAAAGAAAACAGAAAACGAAAAAGAACTGTAGAAGAAATAATAGTAGCAGAAAAATAACCCGCTTAAATGGGCCGTCCCTTAGCGAGGCCCTTCAGTCTGCACGGGCGAGTCCTGCCGCTGCGGGCGATGTATAATTATTAGGGCCGGGCTAGTTAACTAGGAGGGCTTTTTGTGGATGGCGAACTGCTCCAACGTGTAACTAAACCCTAAACCCCCAAACGCCATCGCCTCCCGGCCGCCGGCGACCCACCACCGAAGCAACAATGGTCTCCGCCGAGTACTCCATCAACATCAAGGTCTCCACGCTCCTCAAGGAAGCGCAGCCGAGCGCCGCCGCCCTGCGCGCCGCCGGGGAGGCCGCGGACGCCGTCGCTGAGCTCATCAAGAGCGTGCCGCCGCAGCAGGCGGCGCCGGAAGCCGCATCGGGGTTCGTGAGGGACCTGGGACTTGACGCCGAGAAGCTAGCATTTTCCTTCCGGCCGCCGGAAGTGGTGCGGCTCGCGGGGAGCCACGCGGCTGGGGCGGTCGCCAGGCCTGACGTCGCCGCCGACCTTCTCGTCCGCTTGCCTAAGGTATGTGTTTTGCAATTTGCTTTAGTTAATTTAGTTTGGAGAAACTATAGTAAGAGGATTTCAGCTCACCTGTGCTATGTTCAGTGGCGGAGCCAGAAATAGAGCAAGTTGGGTGCTAACTTATTACTTATGCATGCCAGAAATTTTTACTTGACTTCAACTAAAATTGACGATAGTGAAATTAGTTCATTTCTAGTTTCAGGATCAAGTTTCCATTTCGAAGAAATATAAAGATTTTCTGAATTGCTAAATCAGCAACTGTATCATCCATATCATTTGTAATAAGTTCAATGTGTGATCTTTTTTGTGTTACTAAACTTTTTGTAAAGGCATCTCTTGAACATCTCCCAAATTCTATAAAATTATAGAATAATAAAACACCATCTAATTACATTTAATTATCCACTTGTTACATATAAACTAAGAGGTAATGGAACAAGATAGATGACAAATTTACACACGTACACAAGGGGACGTGAGCTAAATGAGGTAGGGAGGAGGATGTAGCCGTGGACCGCCAGTGATGTCAGGGCACTTTTGAGGGCTGGAGCGCCGTGTTCTGTACAGAGGGCGTGTTTGCATCTGAGATGCTGGAGCAGAACAGGCCAGCAAGTAGCAATTCCAACCAATAGGTGGTGCGGTGCTGCAGTTGGCCTTTTGGTGCTCATGGTCTCAAGATTTGTGATTATGGGCGGACATGCTAATAGCAGAATAGCTTGTCCTTTATGTGCCGCTACTGGGCCGGTGCTACAGCCCGGGTAGCACTGGCCCTGGCTCCGCCCCTGGCTATGTTGTTCAATCAATCCCGTCAGCAAAGACTCTTGTTGGTTGACAAAATTACAAGTACAAAAGGGTCTACTCTACATGGAGTAAAGTCCTTTAGTCAATCTAATGGAACAAGTTGTCATCCATGACATACTCCACTTCTTGATATATTTTTGGATGTTGCACGGGTTGGAATCTAGTTGGTACCTTTCCAAATCAGTTATATTCAAAGCGCTTAAGCTTCTATAGAGGATTTAGATTACCATGCATGTTTTCACGCAGTACTGATTTATGTCTGCTGTTTATATAGGAATGCTTTCATGAAAAGGATTTCTTGAATCACCGGTACCATGCAAAGAGGTGTCTTTACCTCTGCGTCATAGAGAAGAGCTTGAATTCATCTCCGTTGATACGCAAGGTTTCATGGTCTACTTTTCAAGATGAGGCACGAAAGCCTGTTCTCCATGTATATCCAGGTTGTCATTCTAACAAATTACCGTACTTCTTTTTTCACCTCAATGTGCGTTCCAAGTTACTACTTATGCACTTGACTGTTCGTTCTCACCCTCTCTTCTCATTTTCCAACACTTCCATTGGCACAGAGACAGAAATTGCAGAACTTCCTGGGTTCTATGTCAGGATAATCCCGTCCGCAAACTCTCTATTCGATGTTTCAAAGCTGAATTTGTCAACGAGAAACAATGTCCGTGCATATACAAAAGGTAACATACCTACTTTAGACACTCAAACCCATACCTCTGGCTTTTAATGTAGGATTATTTTTTTAAGGCCAACTGATCAGATTTGCATTGCAGATGGTATAAACCAACCAACACCTAAGTACAATAACAGCATATTGGAGGATATGTTTCTGGAGGAAAATGCTGAATCTATCAGCTGCACCTTTGCAAATTGGAAAGCCTTGCAAGAGGCATTGGTTTTACTAAAAGTACGAGGTCCACTTCAATTCTAGTGCTTACAGAATAATTACAACTATCTGAAAGAAATACTTCTATATTTACAGTACATCAGAGGTCTACTTATTGGTTTAACCCTCGATGTCAATCTAATATTTTTTTGAAATGCAGGTATGGGCGCGTCAAAGAACTTCAATATATGCACATGATTGCCTCAATGGTTACTTAATATCTGCCATCCTTGTGCTTCTTACAATGGACTCTGGAGGAAGCATAATTAATAGATCCATGACCACAAGACAAATTTTTCGAGTTGCAATTAATTTTTTTGGTACATTCCAAGCAACAGAAAGTTGATATTCCGTACACATTTACCATTGTCTGCTATATCATAATCTGTTTACTTGTAGCAACTTCAAAATTTTGGCCGAGGGGATTGGTGATTCAGCCAATGAAGAAGCGTACAATCACCAAAGAGGTCTGTCAACCTGCTGCATATTGTATAGCTGAACCCCAAAATGATTGCATTAGTGTGTAGGCTAGTTTCCCATAGAAAAACAGGAATTGTATGTTCCTCACAAAATCATAATTTCTCCTGAGTAGGTTATTTGCCTTAGTGTGAACATGGTGTGAAACAGTTGATATTGCATAGCATACTTAGTTAATGCTCAGCTGGTAATACTAACTACACCATGGATGCCAGTTGCACCTCTGCCTGTAATTCAGTAATGAGGATACCTAGTAGGCTGGTAACTCCTCCACTTGTAAATATAGATCATTGTGCATGACACATAATTCTGTATTGAAATTTTGCTTGTAGTGACGTAATATTGAGTCTTTTTAGCGATCCTTCTCATTCTTATGATCTCCTCATCCGTGAATTTTTCAGTACATTGCTCATCTCGTGAAAACATTTGATGTTGCCATATGTGATGTATCTGGCCATGTCAATGTGGCATTTCGAATGACAAAGTCGGCCTTTTTAGAGGTACGTTCGACTATGAAAGTACTCTATGAACACCAGTTCCTTTCCCACTTTGTTTTGTTATTCACATCATATATACATGTACGTGCATACACAATCTTCGCAACTATGATATAAAACAACCATCCATGGTAGAAGTGTAGTTATCCTTGCTCCTTATGTTCAGAATATTACACATAACAATTGTAAACAAGCTTGCAAATTTCTTTGTCTTTAACTGTTATAGTCTCCACCTTAACGCAAATACTTCTTTATTCAGCTTCAAGATGAGGCAGCTTGCACACTTAACTGCCTTGATAAATGCAGAGATGGTGGATTCGAAGAGCTTTTTATGACCAAGGTTGACTTTGCTGCTAAGTTTGATTCATGCATAAGGTATGTTCAGTTAAGCAAGTATGATGTGTCACTCCCTTGCATGTTGCGATTTTGCGTCATGCTCTCTTATTGTAATCTCCATCCGAAATAGCAGTGTAGTGCATGCGGCGCTTGAGTCTGAGACCATCTATTTGTAAAAGCGTATGTTTGAGTAAAGGGGCGGTCGATCGATGGATTGATTTCGGAAGACAGTGATCAAACTTGATGAATTTTTTATATACTCCAAAAATGTACACAGTTCATGCAAGTTGGAGATGACAAGTGGCCCCAGTTCCTTTACTTGCTACCCTCAACTTAGATGCCATTTTCCACTGTACATGTTTAGTTTTATTTTGATATTTAGCTCATTTCCATTACTACCATTATTCTAAGAGCACTTGTTTTTTCGCATCAACCAGTTAGTTGTAAATTCAGTTTGCTATCCAATCATAATTAAAGACTGAAGCTAAAAAGCTTATAAAATTCTCACACGATATTTCTTGCGGTCACTGTCAGGATAAACTTGAAGGGGAACTCTAAAGTTACTGCACTAAGCTTCTGCTTGGATGATGAATCTTGGCGAGTACTTGAAAGAGATGTCCAGTCCTTGCTGAAACAAGGACTGACAGATAGAATAAAGACGATCCGCGTCCTGTGGAGAAGCACACCTTCTGAGTGGAATATAATGGATGTATGTAATATTTGTGTACTATTAACTGAACACTTACTTTTGCATTTCAATCTAGTGACAAGCACAGCTTTATAGGGTTTCTCAGAGTTTGGTAGCAGCCCACTGATTGTCGGCGTAATGCTTAGCTTGTTGGAGAAGAGTTATCGTCTTGTTGATATTGGTCCAAATCCTGAGAATCGTGATGAGGTGATTTCCCTTCTATAGATAACATAGTAATGATCAACTGCAATAACTGTGGTCTAACACACATGTCATTGTGCTCATAAATCACAAGGCTATTAAATTTAGGAAATTTTGGGGAGAGAAAGCTGAACTTAGGAGATTTAAAGATGGTGCTATTGCTGAAAGCACAGGTAAATGTTGCATTCTTGTCATTGCCTGTGAAGAGCATACAGCAATTGAATAAGTGCTGATACTAATAGATACTACTTTAAACTGCAGTGTGGGAAACTGAGACTTGCGAGAAGCACACAATCATCAAAAGAATCTCTGATTATGTGCTCACCAAGCATTTACTGTTGCGCAAGGAAGATTTGATTCATGTTGTTGATCAGCTTGACTTTTGCCTCTTGGTTGGTGGCAAAGGTAAAGTTTTAAGCTTTATATCTCGTGCTTTACAGGTCCTTGGTTTTGGGTTTAAATAATGTTTGATTGCAATTATGCAGATCCAGTGTCATCTTCTGGAGCTTTGCTTGAAGCATTTAATAATTTATCTAAGCAGTTGCGTCTGTTGGATGATGTTCCTCTTAAAATATCCACTGTGCAACCTCTAGACTCAGGTTCGACAAAATATATTCTATTCTTTACATATCCTGTTCGTTTTTCTTGCTATTTGACCACTTAGTTTTGCTTATTTCAGCTTTTAGGCACACATCTGTGTATCCTCCTGAACCTCATCCATTGGCATATGAAAAGAGTTCTCAGTGGCTGCCAAAGTTTGCAGCAACTTGTGTTCGATCTTTGGAAGTCATGATTCAGGTATGCCACGCGTTACAATGGGGAAATACTACTATTTCTTTCCTTTATGGAGTTAGACTACTCAGTACCTTGCATATCCTGCTCTGTATCTGTTTGTTAGCCATGCTTCGTTTTGGAATTTGCTTTTCACAGATCTCTTTCTTTTTATCCTCCATTTCAATAACAGCTAGAGGGGTCTGGTAACTGGCCCTTGGATCCCTTAGCCATGGAGAAGACAAAAGCTGCATTTCTTTTAAGAATTGGTGAAAGGTATGTGACATCATTAATGAACTGTATTTTGTTTGCTCAATTCCTTCATTGACTTGATCTGGTGTTATTTCAGCCTGGAGGGTCGAGGAATGTTTGTAACAGCCAGTGAAGATGAGGTCAACGTTCTTACATCTGGATATTCGTTTTTGCTCAAAATCTTTCACGAAAGAGGTTTGGTGTTACAAAAGCAAGGTTAGCTTCTCATATGCAAATATCATTTTTATTTTACTAACTGGCTTATGTAGAAGGATCATGCAGTTCCATAATTTTGTTTCTTCATCTCTCAGTTGCAGACGGTAACACACAAACTGATCCATCGGAAGATAAGGAGCTCTTTCTGCGGAGCCAGCACTCAAGCATGATCAATGGTCTGCACGGTCGTTACCAAGTGTACGGGCCGGTAGTCAGGTAATCATTAAGGTTTCGAAGGGTGTTAGTTAACACAGCATACCTAGAAAGCTAAATTATACACTTACGATATGCTCTTTCTGTTTCAAAGGCTAGCAAAACGATGGATTTCCGCACATCTATTCTCTTCATTTATCTCAGAGGAGGCAGTTGAATTGGTGGTTGCCTACCTATTTTTGAAGCCATTTCCATTCCATGCCCCATCTTCACGGGTTGCTGGGTTCCTTAGGTACAACTCTGAAACCTTTCATACAGTCTCCTGTTTACTGTTTATTACTAGTCTATATTCTATCCATTTCATACTTCCGTGTCATGAGAACAGACAGCTCAGCAGTCCTACTGGTTATATTGGCCATGTCTTGCTGAAAAATGCCAAAATTTTGTTTCTGTATCAGGAAGCGAACATATTTATTTTAAATATAATGAAAACCCCAAAAAATTATGTCCTGAAATATCCATTTCAACGTCGTTGTTCTACAATTAAGACACAAAATTTAGAGTATATTAAGAAGTGATACCCGTGGTTTATAAGGCGGTAAGGCGTCCTAAGGTGGAGGGGGTGTGCCTTACCGCCTAACGCGGCCGTTTTTCTAAGGCGGAGGAGGAGGGGGGGGGGGGGGGGGGGGGGGGGCTTAGGGACGCTTTAAAAACCATGTACCAATGTTTTGGTAAAGACTTATAAAGAATATGCTATTTTTTCTTTATACAAAAGTTTTCCAGCATCATACATTAAGATCTGTGTTCGAAGAATGGCCTTTTGCTGGTCAAGGCTTAATAAGTTATTAAGTTGTAACTGCCAGGATAAGAGAACCTTTACTGCGGTAGGTTCTTGCAACTAAATTTACCAGCCTTATAAGCCCATCAGGTTATTAGTTACCTCGAAAAGCATGGGTATCACCCCCTTCCCACCTAATTCACTAATCAGTTTTTTTTTTTACCGGTCTCGCGAGTCCATGAAAGCTGTATATGTCCTCTTACTAGTTGTTAAAAAATTGACAGGTTCCTGCGATTGCTGTCCAGTTTTGACTGGACCTTTTCACCCATGGTCGTGGACATAAATAATGACTTCAACCTGAAGGATGAGAAAGAAATCAATGTTAGTTCTCTGATTCTCTCTTTTCTGTTTTGACTTCTGAATTAGCTGTCAAGCTGCTAACATATTTCTGGATACAACTACAGGAAAAGTTTATGCTGAGCAGAAGATCTTATGAGCAAAATCCTCATGATATAGAGCCTGCAATGTTTCTGGCTACATCGTATGATAAATCATCTGAAGCTTGGACAAAACATTCACCAAGCAAGTCGGTAGGTGTTCATCTTTTTGTACAGTGAAAAGCTAGCTCAAGTCGACATCAATGATAAAGCTAGGGAAGTAAAGTGACGAAATAATGCAATATATTTTTAGTTCTTGTACATCAATGACAGTTCTCAATGTTGTGGTGTTGTTTCGCAATATCATGAGAAGCATCTATATGAAACTTCTTGCCACCACATCTTGTATGACATTTCTCCACGATAAGCATGCATATGATAACCAGCTATTCCAGAGAGGCGGTGAAATAAATGTCACAATCCATTGAAATGCCATATAAGGCTTCTGCTGGAGAAGCATCTATGCTAATTGCTAGTCGGTTATAGAGTTATACTTTTGGAATAAAATAAGTCGGTTTTATTTGTTCACCTCCTCTTTATGTTATAACCACAGGTTCTTAAACGGATGGCTTCATATGCTAAAAGCAGCGCTGAGCTGTTAACAAATCTCATCATTCATGGTCAATCAGGCCAATATACATGGGAGGTATGGTTTACTGTCATCATTTGATTGGTTCACTGTCTCATTTGGTTTTGATTTTCTCACTTGCTTCATTTACTATAGTGCCTCTTCCAAACACCTTTAAGCAATTATGATGCTGTTATACTCCTCCATCAAGAGAAGCTTTGTCGTCCTCACCATGTTCTTTTTCCTGCTGAGACTCCTAACGGTTAGTGCACGTGGCAGTATTTGTTGCTAACCAGAGGCCAAGATAAAATGCAACTCATTTTATGTATTCTAAATTCTAATGCAAATAAGTTCTGGAACAACCTTACAGGGAGGTTGGTAATCAAGGGCAATCCAAGTAATGATTTCCATCCTTATATGCCAATCAGTAAAAGCGTTGTGAGAAGCTCAAGAGATAAACTCTTGGTAAATTTCGACCCTACTGCATACTTCCTTCGAGACTTGAAGGTAAAATTAAAGCTCTTGAGTTTTGGTTGCATAATAATGACATCCATTCAGAATAGTAATACCATTTGTGTACAGTGTGCATTCCCTGTGACCTTCAAACTGTGGCATGATTCGCTTGGAGGAGACGCAATTGGTCTTACGTGGGAGAACTCAAAGGTAGATTTCTAGTAACTGACAGCTTGTGTTGTGAAGGACCATTTCTTCCATTTTGATCTTCCCAAAAGGGAATATCCCGACTTCTCAAGTACTGCATAAGATTATGATGTGCAATCCGTATCTGGTAGCCACCGATAGTAGTTTTATCACATGGAGCTTTTTCGTTTGTAGCATATGACATGTATTTAAGTTGACTTGATTTTTGCGTATCACAGAAGCGTGGCAGAGATGAGGCTGATGAAGCCATGCCGGACCCAGCATCTATACTCAAGGAGGTTGGAGACGTGGGTAAAGGTTTGGTGAGGAGTGTATATCTCCTCAAAGCACCAAAGCTTCAGTAAGCTTTTGCGTGAAGGATCTCGCCAAGTTTGGTGATTGGCACGAGGGCTCCTAACCGATTTTCCTCCACCAGCAAAAGATAGAACACCCGCCCAGTGGATCAGATGTTTATCTATTACAATGTATAATATGTGGTTCTCCTTGGACTCACTCTAATCGGAAGGTCAAGTCTTCAAAAAAAATATGTATCCCAATTTTGATTCTGAGTTGCAGAGAAGTATAGCGATGTGGTAGTTTTGTATCCTGGTCATGTAATTTTTAGTGGGTGCAATGATGTGAGATCGAGCAGGTACTGGAAAAAGTGTTACCGTGACACTGCATTCGCATGTATTGCCTCCTCATTTAGGATTATTTGAAGTCCGAAACCTGTTGAGATCTGACATGCGACCCCGCTTGTGCCAAAATCTCGTCTACTTTTACATCTCCCGACTAAATTATTTTAGCTACTACCTCTGTTTCAAAATATAAAGATGTTTTGGTAGACAATTTTTGCTTACCAAAACGTCTTATATTCTGTCACCGTCACATCATCACTTCATTTACCAAGCAGACACCTGAAGAAAAGCACCAAAACTATTGAAGAAATAAACCAGCTGGTCCGCTGCTGTTCCAATGGCGCTACGGAGCCATGGACATCATCAGTCCCGTGCACACGACGCCACCCAGCCATGTGACCCCAACCTGATGTCCTCCTCCCCTCCGGTGGCTACATCTCGTGATGGGGATGTGCTGCCACCGGTTCGGAGAACACGACTAGCAAGGAGAGGACACCATTTGTAATGATCTTAGAAATCTCTAGAGAAACTATGGTAAATCTTCACTCATCGAGAAATTGACTGACGTTTGGGGACGAGTGTACCAGTCCTCCAGTGAAATTCAACAGCCGTATCTTGAAATCGTTTGGGTTCGGCTTCTTATCACCGAGCGACCTTCCATTTGAAGTTTGATGATTGAAAAAAAAAAATCCATCCATCATATTAGTTGTCACTGAAAGAGGGAGTAGAAAAACTTGAAACAATGCTTTCATTGAGAGTTGAACTCAAGACCTCCCGCTTACTAAACGGGTGCTCTAACCAACTGAGCTATGAAAGCATGCGCTGACAGTTGACAGTACCAAAGATTTTTTATCTCTTCCACGTCAGCAAATAGGATTCTCAGGAACTCACACCAACACGTCCAGTGGCGGAGGCAACTATCTGGCAAAGGTTTAACCTCTGTCACACCTCGAAAATTTCCGACTTCACCATAAATATGTGTTAGCACTGATGAAAACTTGAGTTTCATTGTTATGGTGTATAAGAGCAACCCCAGCCATTGGTGCCCCCCCAGGACAATCACCGGATGAAAAAGTTCACGTCCTGCGGGGGCAAAATGCTTCCGCCAGCGAAAAATTTGAACCTGTTTCCCAGTCGCATCCCCACCCCAAGGCCGACCCCGATGAATACCGGCTTCGTCCACCAAGAAGACGACCGAGGCGAAGGCCGAAGCCAAGGCTGCGCCCGCCGCGATGTCGCTGGCTGCTAGGCCAAGATGTCTCGGAGCTTCACCTCGTCGCCCTCTTCCTCCCGGTGGGTCTCGCGCGTGCTGGGACGGCCGGAATCGCCGGAATCGCGTTGCGCCGGGCCGCTCGAGCTCCGGCATCCGCGACCACGGCAGAGGTCAAGCTGGAGCTCTGCGCCGCCCGCGAGCTCCTGAGGCGGAGGGCGGCGTCGGCCTCGTCGCCCTCTTCCTCCCGGTGGGTCTCGCGCGTGCTGGGAGGACTGCAATCGCCGGAATCGCGCCGCGCCGGCCCGCTCGAGCTCCCGCACCGCGTTGTGGCGCTGCGGCGGGAAGGGGACAAGGACCGCGTCGGCGCGCCGCTGCAGGAGATGGAGACCCGGCTGCTGGGCGCGGGGCGTCCGGGCGGTTCGACACGCGGCTCGCTGCGGCATGGCGTGTCCCCGTCGGTGGACGAGCTGGTGGACGAGGTCCACGGGCGCGGCGAGCTGCCGCGGCTGGTGGCCATGCTCTGCCCCGCCGACCCGCTGGTGCGCGCGCTCACGCTGGAGCTCGCCCTCCGCATCGCCTACTATGCCCGCGGTGGAGGTCGAGCTGGGTCTCCGCGCCGCCCGTGAACTCTGGAGGCGGAGGACAGCGTCGGCGTCGGTCTCCGCGACCGCGAGCTCCGCGTCTGTGCCTGCGAGCTCCGGCGGCGGAGGACGGCGTCGGCCTCGGCGAGGTTCGCGCCTGCGCCCGCGAGCTCCGGCGGCAGAGGACGGAGTCGGCCTCGGCGATGACTGCGGCGCCCTCAGGACGTGCTCTGCCGTGGACTCAGAGGCGGAGATGCTGCACGAGACTTTGCATGTGTTCCATAGCAGGAGGGTGGACCAGGCAGTTGGACACGTGGGAGCTGCGATTGGGCTTTTCTTTCGCCGGCGCCCCCAGGGCAAACCCAGCAGGCTGGGTTCGGCGTGGGTTCCCCGGCATATTTTTTTGACTAATCCAGCGAAAATTGGGATCGTGGGGGCACGGCTGGGAAGATTTTCGTTCGCCGGCGTATAAAAGGTGCTAAAAAGTGCTCTGGGGGTCTCCTGGGGGGCTGGCTGGAGATGCTCTAAGAATGCTTGCGTCATCCATACCTTACCGCTACTGAACGCGCCCGAGTCCAGCTCCGAACCTCAACTTGTCTGCCTTGTTTTCTTCCCACCGTCTTCCTCGCAGAAAATTCTCCACTGCATAAAAACTTCAGGCAAACAATGGCGCGTCTAGAGTATAGAATTTCACAAGTTTTTCTGGCTTGTAGCAAAACTAGGTGTTGAGATCAGTGCTTCAATCCTACAAAAGACAAGCACAAAACTAGAAGTAGGCAAGCGGCAAGGCGATTGCCCATGCTATTTGATTTTGCTATGGGAGCTCTGCACTTCCTCTTCCTTGGAGCTTCAGAGATGGGGGTTTTGGCCTCCCTAGCTAGAACTTGGCTGAGACAGAGTGCCTCCCTCTTTGGTGATGATGCCATGGTGTTTCTCACTCCTTCGGAGGATGACGTGCGTGCAAGCCTACTCATTCTGGATGTCGTTGGGCTTGCGTCCGTGCTGAGGGTGAACCTGGAGAAATGCGCTGCTTTCCCCATCTGATGCCAAACAGACCACCTTCTCCTTCTTGAGGATTTGCTTCCTCGTCAGATCCGGCCATTTCCATGCACATATCTAGGCTTGCCGCTCACTTCACGCAAACTGACGGTGGCCCAACTTCAGGACTTGGTGAATAGGCTGGCGCGAGATCTCCCAGCATGGATGGCTGCTTGCATGCCGAAGGGCAGCCGACTGATCGATAGTAGTCAGAAAGGTTTTATGTACGGCTCCCGTCCACGCCATGCTATCTTTGGATCTCCCCGCAAAAACGATCAAGAGGCTCAACAAGTTGTGCCGGGGTTTCCTGTGGAGCAAGCAGGCGAGCGCCAATGGCGGGCACTGCGCGGTTTCCTGGGAGAGGTTGCTTGTGCACTCAAGGAGCTGGGGGGCCTAGGGTTACTGAATTTCCATCTCTTCAATCTCGCGCTCAGGACAAGATGGAAATGGCTGAAACCTGTCGTGTTGACCCAAACGCCTTGGTGAGAATTTTATGTGGAGGTGCCGACGGAGTCTCGGGCCATCTTCCAGGCCGCCTTGAGGATGACTGTCGGCGATGGTAGGGACCCTCTCTTCTAGACAGATCGTTGGCTGCTTGGGGCCAGCCTTGAAAGCCAATTCCCGGTGTTGGCGTCGGCCATTCGCCCGGGAATTCTCTCGTCCTCGAGGCGCACACTAGCTGATGCGTTGACGGACGGGAACGGATGCGGGATATCGGAGCTGATCTCGGGGCCGTCGAGGTGCGAGATTTCCTGGCTGTCCTAATAGTGGAACACGGTTCCCCTCATGCGGTTAAAGTGGGTCCACCACCAGTGGGCCCACCAAGAAGGCGAACAAGACAAGGGTTCCCCCAATCTGCCCTATGGCAACCAGACAAGGACGACATCGACAACCACGACTAAGGGCCGGGTGGCCTTCCGGGGTCACACTCAACCCGGCAGACGACGCGGAGGTCCTGGGGACCCGGACGTCCGGCAGGAGGCCAGGCTCAACCCCGGGATCCAGCCTCCGTACAATCGAAGAGGATAACCTTGCCAGCTTCTGCTGGAAGCTCATGGAAGACTTGGGCGCCAAGAAGATGGAGGCGTCGCGGGGGGACACGGTCACAAAAGGTGTCAGCCTTTGTCTGCCCGCCCTGCAAGGGCGACCGCACCTAACCCCCTCAGAAGAACACTTGGACGAGAAGAGGCCACGTCGCCCCATAAGAAGAACCCGGAGGGGTTTTCCCACATATAACCCCTCTGCCCCCAAAGGTGCCCTTGTGGGATCCCCTTAGCCTATAAAAGGAGGACCGAGTCACCTGAGGGAGGGGACAGAATTCCCGAGAGTCGAAGGCTAGGCGAGGTAGCACACCATACGAGAGTAGCATAAGCGAGAGGTGATCTCCTCCGGGAAGGATCTGCTCGTCTTCAACCTCTAGCCAACACCTCCCGGGTTCTCACCCGCAACCACCTCTGTAAGCCACACCATGATGAACCACTCAATCCAGACATGCAGGAGTAGGGGTTTTAGCCTCCGGGCGGCCTGAACTTGGGTAAACTCCATGTATCTCTGTGTTGCTAGCTAGTACGTAGATCGGAGGTCTCGACGAGGTTCTCCCGGAAGTTGGTGTCTCCCAGCCTCCTTCGCGCCCCGTGCCGAACCTAAAAAGGGGGTATCCTTTACTCCCGGTGTCCGTGATCCAAGACACAACACTAGCTATGTGGGGTCTGTTACAAACGATGCAGCTAGAGGATGGAGTTTGGGACGTGCTTACGCGGACTTGAGAGGGTAATGGAGCCTTTTCGGCGAAATCAGCCTACGTAACGTTTTTCGGGGGCAGGTAGAGCACCCTTATAGCGAATGAGATCTGGCGATCCAAGGATCCAATGAACTGCAGATTCTTCGCGTGGTTGGCTTCCTGCAATAGGTGTTGGACGTCAGACATGCTGGTGAGGTGGGGACAGCCACACCAATATGCATGCCCATTCTGCAACCAACATGAGGAGACCGTAGACAACCCCTTGGTCAATTGTGTGTACTCTGTTAGAATTTTTGGCTAAATAGCCTAGCCCAATAATTTCTGAAAAAATCCTATAGACCCATGTGGCCCATTCATGGCAGGAGGTGGGACAAAAGTGTAGTCCGACCTCGCTAGTTTACAAGGGGTTGGACCTCTTTATAAGATAGGCTCTTCTATTAGGTGAATGAGCATGAAAAGAGAGAGATACATGAACGATTCTCCTCCACCGCCCGCCTTATCACGACACCTGCTTTCAGGAATGAGCCGAGGTAGCACCTATGCCTCGTGTACCCGTTGTTTCTTTTTGCCACGCAAGAACGGACGAATATAAACGGTTGCACGAAGCTGGAACGCTTTGCACTAGTGAAAGTCGAAACTGAAAGGTCTCTCATCATGCATTAGTGGAAGACAAACTGAAGGGTCCCTCGGTCTCTCCACAGTAATTGCAGCGATCATTAGCTTCCAGTTTCCTTTTTCTCTCTCCCACGAGGTACAAAGAAAACAGGTCATGTGTTCTCTACGCAATCACTTGTGTTTTTAATGGGCGTCATCAATCCACATTCATCCTCTCTCAACTACTAGAAATCAAGAGAAGGGTTTGGAGAGAGGCAAGCCCACCTCTATATATACGAGACGGGCGTCGGCAAAGCCGCGTGTGGCAATGTGTTTGCCAAATATCTTGGGACTCAAAGTGGTGTCAAGAAAAGAACCATTTGGGTTGCCAAACCTATTGTGGCTAACCTCTTAGGATCCAACTTGGTTGAGGACCAACTAGCTCAAACTTGATCAATAGGTGTTGTTGGAGGACATTGGAGACTTGGCTACATCATGAAGAATTAAGGGATCTTCATATACTATATCTCTCAAGCCAAGTCAATTGGATTATCTTATATCTATCATATATCCAATGTGCCTCCTTGCGGTAACTTGTACTTAACTTATTTACATTGAAAGTTACTTGCTCCCTTGCATGTGTTAGTTTTGTTCCTAGCATGTGCGTGTATATGGTGTGCTTCTTACTTACCTTGAGAAATCAAATTTGTATATGCTAATTGGCACACCATGTATATGTAAACTTTGTGTTGAGTCCTTATTGAGTCTTGTGTAGATTCTAGTTGGCTCTTTTTGTGAGATTAATGGGCTATACCATTTTTGGTGAGTGATTTGCTTTGTGCACATCACAATCCTAAAATATGTATTCATGATGCACACCACATAGTATTTATATAGCAAGATTATCTAGTCTCTATGCGGTATGTCATATTCATGAGAAATTCAAATTCTATAATGTCCATTAATTTCTCTAGTTGAATTTTATTTGCCTCTTGCTTTGAAGAAATGGATTATCACATCATGGGGGAGTAATAAGCTATGTGCATATTACAATCCTAGAAAATGTGAACATTTGAGGTTTTGCCACTTAGATTTGATTGTAAATTATCCTATTCCTATGTGGCATGTTAGCTCGAACTAGTTCCAATTTGCTTGAATTCCCTTATTGTGTCTTCTTTCGGATCTTGTTTGTGTGAGTTTTTGCTTGGTGTGGTTTCTTCAAAAAGGTATTTCCATATCTTATTTGAGAAACCATTTGTTCCATATTACTCTCACCATGGCCTTGCCGGTTGGTTCGAGTAGTTGGAACTACCAACAAACTCTATCAACATATGGTGTCTTAACTCCTACCTTTTGACATATGACTTATTTGTGAGGATGATCTTGGTTATCTCTACCACCGGGAAAATACTTCCTTACACTCATTGTCCTTGGACAATTGATATTCATGTATGTGGTAGAATAGTTTCAGTTACCCTTACTTTGGCCTTTACTCTTAGTTGCCTCATCTCTTGCCAAATACTTATTTTGTCTCCCATTGTCTTCCATGCCTCTTGTGGATCTTCTTTTTCTATTGTCGTGTTTAGTGTTGTAAATGACATATGGAGAGTAATGATCCCTTGTGTGTGCATTTTGTATTCAAATACAAATCCTTAGATAATGCATGAATCTTGGGGGACCTTTCCTTTAATATTTGGAACACTAGCTTAATTGATATTTGATTCTTTAAATTGGCATTTGATTTCTTTCTTATGTGTTTATGGAAGACAAACCTTTTCCTTTGGTGCTTTGTGCCATCATGAAATGTGTAGAGAGTGCTTGGTTCATTTGCTATAACCTTGCTCTCTTTTGGGAGGTTGATTTCTCATTCCTTGTTGTATATCCTATCTTCTTGAATGAGAAATACCATTTGAGCATGTATCCTTACTTATCCTATATGCTCATTGGCCTTGCCTCGGTACCTTCAATTGGTATTAATTGGAATTTGATATCTCTTCCATAGATATTTGTTTCAATTAGTATCTCTTATGGGAGTTTTGATACCTTTCTTTTTGACTTCTCTTTTACTTGATATCTTTCGAGTAATATCCCTTTTTGGTATCCTCGCTTCTAGTTGGTATCTTTTTCAATTGGTGTCTTATCTCTCATGAGTTGTTTGATTTGATTCCTATTGATATCTCACTTCATGTGTTGATGTGTTTTGAAATCAATCATGTGTTGATTTTGTTTTTGATATAATTTGGACAGCCTTTTTGTGTCACACTTTGGTGTGCCCTTCTTCTTGGTTTACTTGGTGTTTTTGTCCAAATTGTATCTCGTTTGGTTCTTGAAAGACTTTGCATGTATTTCCTCTAATATATATATTACATGGCCTGTTTGTCTTTCTTCTTCCAATATATAGGGTATACTCCACTGAATCCTAAATCGGCTTTGATGTGCATGAAATTCAATTTCATATCTATTTGCACATATTTATGTGGAGTGTTTCATATATATTGTAGTGTATCTAACTACTGTGGGACCTAATGAGTTTGGGAACCATTTTGTACTTGAATTTTGTTTTAGGTACAATGAATATGCATTGGATGTTGCCTCATCCATAAGGAAGGTGTCCTCACCATGATATTATAAGAGTCAAGCTATGATGATTGTCAAAAACTCATCCTCTTCATCACCAATGTCATATCGGTAACAAGTATCTATCCCATGCATACCTTCTAGTATTCAACCTTGTGTAGGTTGCCTCTTGGCATGAAAGCTTTTATGTGCAATTGTTGTGGTTTTGGCTTATTTCCTTCACTTGGTATATCTTTGTGATATTTGTGATGAAATTGCAAAAACCTTTTTCTTCAATTGGTATTTTTTCTTTGTGATACCTGTTTCCTATCTCAAAGCATCTCCACTATCTCATGTTCCCTTAGTGATATGTGTGATGTCTTTGATATGTTTGAAGTTCATTTATATACAATGAGATAAATTTGAGCTATGTGCTATGCTTTTAAGCAATAATCTCTTTTTTATATTTATGACTTCCTCTTGGATACCTTCTTCTCCTTTTCGAACCATTACTTATGTACATGTCTCTTTGTGGATGTATATCTTCAACGATTTGTCTACTTAGAAACGTATACATATGTGAGAGGTCACCTTTTAGTTGTTATCCTCTTTCTTTTGAGCTGCCTTGTTTTTTATCTATAATTCTTTGGTGGCTCAAAATTTGTTTCATGAGTGCTTATCTTATTTTTATTTGCATCCTTGTGCACTCATGTGTTTGTTGAAGATCTTTGACCTCATGCTTACCATGGTGAGTATGTTGATTTTTATTGGCTAAATATTCTCACGAGCTTTTGGCATTTTCAATTGGTTTTAGTTTCCAATTGGTACCCTTGAGCTTGTGAACAAATTCCTTTTAGTTAAAGATCTTCTTTGTATGTTGTGTGTGTCAATACATTGATATACAATTAATCTCCATTTGGTTAAGGCTATTTGTCTTACCAAATTAATTGTCTTGTCACCCACACATACTCTTGGTTGGGCCTATCTTGATTGATTTTTCTTTAAATTGGTATCTTCTTATGGATCAACCATATGTTTGGTGCAAGTGCTATGATTTGCTTTAGTTCTTGCACTCTTGCACTTGTTGTTTGTTCTAGATGATTTTGGGGGTAGTGAGGATTCCATATTTGTGCACTCCTCTATAGTGTACGAAAATTGGGGAGCTTCTCCATTTCTATTTAGAACTCTCTTTTCAGATTGCTTCGATTGCTTTTCTCCTTTGTGGAGATGTTTAGAATGAGTTCATCTTATTTGCAATCTTTGGATCCTCAATATAGTTTGATTTCCTTCAAATATTCCTCATTGGATATGTGCATTTGATTTCACTCATATCTTGAGAAATGCACACTTTATGGAGGAACTCATATTATATTGGCCTTCTAAATTTTTCCTCCCATTTCGGCAATCGGTGCCAATGGGGGAGAAGTTTAGAGGGTTTAAGGGAATTTGGTTTTATGCTTTTGTTTGGTTCTTAAGCATTTTCCTGTAATGCTCTTGCATCCTTGCTTGTTTGTCGTGCAAGGGTTACTTAATTCATTATATAAACCCTCTTAAAAGGATTGTCACCAATTACCAAAATGGGGGAGATTTAAAGAGCATGGTTTCCCCCATGTGTGGTTTTGGTAATTAATGACAATCTCTATGGACTAATGTTTGTATTGAGCCATACTTGTAGGTGTGTCCATAAGCAATGGTTGATATCCATATGTTGGAGTCAAGGCTAAGGGAAGAAGAATATTTGTTAATCAAGGCTAAGTGCAAGTTGATCAACACTCAAGGCTAGTGATGTATCATGAGGGATCATATGATCTCGTGGTATTTCTCCATGATCATGCAATGAAAGACAGATCCTATGTAGCCCATGGAGGATGGCGTCTAGTGGTGTTCTCCATCAAGGTTGTGTGGTGAAGATAATGGCCATGTGAAGATATGCCGAGAAGAGGTTATCCCATCTTGGTGTATGGGAGAGCAATATGAGAGTCTTCACCGTGCGGAGCGTAATCAAGAAAGGGTCCAACTTGAGAAGGTCCAGACCGTCATCATCTAGCTCAAGTGTATTTTGCGCAAGGCAGAGGTTTATCTATGGTTGAGACTACATGATATTGTGCATTGATATAATTGTCTACATCTTTTGGCACAAGGTATGATCCTCATCTCAAAATCTCAACCTAGTTTGATATGTCTCATATTGTGCGTATATGTTATTCTTATATCATGTTGATTATATCTTGTTGGGAATGTTTCCCTCCTTATGTGTGTATTTTCATTCCAAGGCAAACAAACTATATGCACACATTTAGGGGGAGACCTTTCCATTTTGTTAAGAACGTGATCTAGTGTGGATTTTTTATTGCAAATCCTAGTTTTGTCATCTAACACCGAAAATGGGGAGATTGAAAGAACATTTATTTACCCCTCTGTGTTTTGTGTGTTAGATAACAACACTGGTGATATTTTAATATGATGCTAAGTGTTGCAGGTTTGAAATGTATTCATTTAAATATGCTTCACACCAAAAAGAAGAAAAAGGCTAGCCAAAAAGTTGCCCATTTGGTTCCCCTGTCTGGCCGGCCTCGGAAGCTGGCTAGGCCGGGCCAAGGCCGGGCACAAGGCCGGCCGCCTCGGGCACCTGGCGGGCCTCCTGCTTCCACGGCAAGCTGACCGAGGCCGGTCCCAAGGCCGGCCATCTCAGCCACCATGCCGGCCTCCTGTGTGACGCAAGGCCGGGATCAAGGAAGGCCACTCTGCTCCTAAGCCTGCCTCCAAGATTCCAGGCCGGCCTCGTCAGGCCCAAGGCCGGGCCCAAGGTCGGGCTCATGGGGAGAGAGGATAACGCTTCAACGGTCACTTTTTGGGGAGGGGTATAAATACCCCTCCACCTTCCTCCAGCCAAGTAGCTCGACCAGAATAGAAGAAATCCCCATTGTTGCAAGCTCAAAACTCACCGATCTCCCAATCTCTCCACCCAAACTCATTGATCTTTGGAGGATTGAAGGAGAAGGCCAACATCTACATCTTCACCAAGCCGATTTACTTTTCCCCTCATTTACTTGACGGATTCGTGGTTAGGTTTTTTTGTGGAAACCCTAGCTTGTTGTTCATACTAGGTGTTGTAATTGTGATAGATTGGTGTATTGGGAGCTCCCAATTGAGTTGTGGGTGTGTGCCCCAAGTACATTGTAAAGGCTCCGATTTCCGCCTCGAAGGATTCTGATAGTGGAAGGTGAACCGATCCTTTGTGGTGAGGTTCATCGGAGAATAGGGTGAGGCCTTTGTGCCGTTGAGTAGGCCTGTTGTGGCGAGCTCACACCCCTCCAACAAGACATACTCCCTTAACAAGTAGGAACTCGGGAATACATCCTCATCTCTACATGCCTCGGTTATTTCTATACCCGAGCTCTTTACTTATGCACTTTACATTGTGATAGCCTTTGTTCTTAAAGTACTATATCTTGCTAATCTTGTTGTTATCTTGCTTAGCATAAGTTGTTGGTGCACATAGGTGAACCTAGTATATTAGGTTTTGTATGCTTGATAAATTAAACTGCTAGTTTTATTCCGCATTTATCAAGCCTAATCGTAAAAGTTTTAAATCGCCTATTCACCCCCCCCCCCTCTAGGTGACATCCTTGTCCTTTCAAAAACGCGTGGGGAGATATGGTTACCAAGGTCGCGGTGGAGTTTACACACACACGACATCGTGCTGGTCTCGTCGAGGTTGTCGAGGGTGTTGCGTTCGCTGTGGCGGTCGGCGGCGGGGCGGGGAAGCAGATCTGGGGTGATTGATGACGTGTTCGGCAGATCCGGTGCACTGCACGGCAGTGTCGGTGAAGCGGGTGAGGTGTGGTGGATGAGGTAGGCAGTGAACCAGATCTCTATGGTGCGGTGAAACCGATCTGGTGCAGTGGACTGGGACATCGGTGCACTGGTGTAGAGACCGCGGTTGAACGGATGTGGTAGATTGGTGGAGAGGAGTATAAGGTTTTGAGGTGGGGCGGGCAGGCCAGCGTCGTGCGGCATTGATGATGTTCCGGTGTGGTGGTGCTGTATGTGGGAGAGGGCTTAGCGGTTTGGGGAGAATTTGCTGGCGGAACGGCGAATCTGGACTATAGGAGTTGCAGAGCTGCCGTCAAGGTGAAATTACGAATGAAAGCCCCACCCACCGCGAACTCCTCATTTACTATGGCCATTGGGTTTTCTGTCCGAGGGGCGGAAGGGGGATTTCGAAGTGTTTGAAACTTGGAGCAAGAAATATTTCGGGGCAGGCGGGAGTATTTGGTGTTCATGAGATTTTGAATTTGGCCGACTAATAGAAAATGGTACCGTACCCCCTGTCACTTCTTCGGGCTAAATCAACTGTGTATCAGGCCACCATCCATGATCACCGATTAAAAAATATACTCTAGATCCATTTATCACAGGATGCGCATGAAAATGGTGTGTTGTCAACAGCTAATTGATTAGGTGTCAGCACATATTTCTCTGCATGAACCGGTATGTAAATAATATTACAGAACATATAAAAGTATAATCTACTCCATCAAACTAACTTAACACACACCAGTTTCGAAAATAGTTGGATCGGAGGAAACTACGTTTCATCCCACACACAAACTTAGTTGCAGCACCACCAAATCAAACAGACATCATACAACTACTACCAGCTAATGCTTTGCACAGCTCCAACCTTTCCTGCACTCCCAGCTAATGCGGTACAACCCCAAATAAAAGGTGCAGCCAGAGTTGCGTTGGCCGCCAAAACAAACACAGAATAGACTGCTGCAAACAAACACAAACTAGGCTATCACATCTTGCCCAAACAAGCCTTGTTCATTCATCATCGCAATCTTTTCGTCTCGTTGATGTTGCTCTTTTAATCAGGTGGGTTGCTGACAGCATCTTTTATTCATCACCAGGATGTTGCAGTCTGAATCAGGTGGGTTGCTGACAGCATTTGCTTTCCGTCTCAGTTGATGTTGCTCTCTAAATCAGGTCGGTTGCTGGCAGAAAATACACGAATTGATTAGCAAAAATTATAGGTGTATGACTGCACAGGTTACATATGAATGATTACCCTTACCTAGTGTCATTGTGCAGGGATATAAAGTGCAAGAAACATTAGCGAGACTTAATTTTTTCCACAGCATGGTGCTTATATAAAATTGGAAAACTCCCTCCTTCGCCCGTACAACCACGATATCTCTGTCCTCAAATGTGCATAGTATCCTTACAACATGATTCCAGTAATATGGAAATGATGTGTCTAAGGAAAGGAGAATAGCCAAATCAACATTTCTATCGCAACAGTGGAACACAGGGTTCCCCTGATGCGGTCAAAGTGGGTCCACCGCCAGTGGGCCCACCAAGAAGGCGAACAAAGCAAGGGTTCAAGACTGGCAGATGGGCCCCCATCTGCCCCATGGCAACTAGGCAAGGACAACATCGACAACCACAACTAAGTGCTGGGGAACCTTCCGGGGTCACCCCCAACCCGGCAGACGACCCGGAGGTCCCGGGGACCCGAACGCCCAGCAGGAGGCCAGGCTCACCTCCGGGTTCCAGCCTCCATACAATCGGAGAGGATAAGCTTGCCAGTTCCGGCTGAAAGCTCCTAGAAGACTTGGGCGCCTAGAAGACTTGCCAGTGTCAGCCTTTGTCCGCCCGCCCTGCAAAAGGTGGGCGACCGCACCTAACCCCCCTCAGAAGAATACTTGGACGAGAAGAGGCCACGTTGCCCCATAAGCAGAACTGGGAGGGGTTTTCCCGCCTAAGCCCCTCTTCCCCCAAAGGTGCCCTTGTGGGATCCCCTTAGCCTATAAAAGGACAACCAAGGCACCTGAGGGAAAGGACAGAATTCCAGGGAGTCGGAGGCTAGGCTAGGTAGCGCACCAGAAGAGAGTAGCATAAGAGAGAGGTGATCTCCTTCAGGACAGGATCTGCTCGTCTTCAACCTCTAGCCTACACCTCCCGGGTTCTCACCCGCAACCACCTCTGTAAGCTACACCATGATAAACCACTCAATCCAGACATGTAGGAGTAGGGCTTTTAGCCTCCGGGCGGCCTGAACCTGGGTAAACTCCCTATGTCCCTTTATTTCTTGATAGTACGTAGATCGTAGGTCTCGACGAGGTTCTCTTGGCAGTAGGCGTCTCCCAACCTCCTTCGCGCCCCGTGCTGAACCTAAAAAGGGGGTATCCTTTACTCCCGGTGTCCATGATCCAAGACACGACATCTGGCGCACCAGGTAGGGGGCGCAAGCGCTGGATTCGTCTTCCTTGGCGTCGAGATCTTCATCGAGATCTTGATCAAGGTCTGCGTCGACCTTGTCGCCAAGTTGTTTGACAAGGTCTGCGTCGACTTCGTCGCCAGGTTCTTCGACAAGGTCTGCATCGATCTTGTCGCCAGGTTCTTCGACAAGGTCTGCGTCGACCTCGTCGCAAGGTTCTTCGACAAGGTCTGCATTGACCTCGTCGCCAGGTTCTTTGACAAGGTCTGCGTCGACCTCGTCGCCAGGTTCTTCGACAAGGTCTGCATCGACCTCGTCGCCAGGTTCTTCGACAAGGTTTGCGTCGACCTCATCGCCAGGTTCATCGACAAGGTCTGCGTCGACCGCGTCGTCGAGTTCTACGACAAGATCTACTTCCGCCGCGCCGCCAAGTTATGCGCCGGCGATGTCGCGGAAGAAAAAGGCCAAGACCGATGTGGAGTATGTGCGGTACCCGGGGCTCGGCTTCAACCCTGAAGAATCCTCGACGGCACCTTCTGCCCAAGGTCAAGCCGCGGGATTCAGTTTGTCCCCCAGTAGCGCACGTCAGCCCGGTTGCCAATGAGAAGAAGCCTCAAGGAAGTGCTACAAGAAGCGATGTACCTCTTTCCCCGCAGACGCGCAGAGCGAAGGAGGAACTCTGCTTGGAAACACCACCGGCGGCACTCCTCCGAGAGGAGGAGATTTTGAGCCCAAGTGAGAAGAGCGAGCTCCCAGATGGAGATCCCCACGTCTATGTGCCACAAGAGATCCAGATCCCTTTGGGCGAAGATGGTAGCCAGGACCCTGGTGTTCGTACCATCAGTCTAATAGGCACAATGTTGATGACTGCCGAGAGCTCAACAAGCGTCCGAGAAGCGGGGAGTGCTACACCTGCGGGGAACTTGGTCACCTCAGTAGGGATTGCCCTCACAATCCGAGACCGAAGAAAGCCAAGAAAAAGAGATCGCTGAGAACTTTCGCCAACGTTTCCACTCAAACCGACAATTTGGACGAACCCTGCTCGCCACCAGTAACGCAAAGAACACAAGAGAGTCAGAGAATGACCTGCCATCAGCTGGAATCAAGCTTTCTTTTACGAAGGTCTCCCCGGAGAAGAGTGGGATCTGCCGGGTCACATCGTGATGATACACCCAGGACCAAGTGGACCTCCCCAGAAGTACTGTATCGCAAATTGGATGGCCTCCGGGCGTCAAGGATAAAGAGCCAGAGAGGGTCTCCGGACCGGCACCATAAGGGTGTCAGCAAGGCGGACGTGCCTTCAAGCGGCATCGGAAACAAGAGGGTCTCCGGACCGGCACCATAAGGGTGTCAGCAAAACGGACGTGCCTTCATGCGGCGTCGGGAACACAAGGGTCTCAGGACCGGGCCAATGGGCCCCAGCCATAAAGGTCCTGCGCCAGTGGAGGCTGGCTAGGCAGGCGGCTATTTCAGCACGGGTCCCTGACCCTGCGGGTAAGTGCAGGTAGGGCAGAGTTATGTCTTAAAAACGGCATAGAAGACTCGCCATGACGGTAAGCACGACAAAACAATTGCTGAAATAGTCAAAGGAGGTCGACACTGAGCTAAGGATAAACGTGCTTGCACGGGCTTTTTCCTTGTAGCATCTTTTTTATGCAGTTTGGCAAAGACGAAAGTGGGAGTTGCTTTGGGGTGGCGCCTCCGCGACAAAACTGTCAGTTTCCCTCGGGTAGTAGAGTCATGGGCTGAGGTCCGTGCAGGTCAAAAAACGATGGGTTCTAGGGGGGAAAGCACCCTGTGTCGGTAGTTCAGATCCGTCTGATTGCCCACGGCAGGTTAGCTCTCACGCCCACAAACCCTTCCCGAGAGCGTTAAGCCTCCACGAATGCACTAAAACTGATAAAACTTGGAAAAAGTTTATTTACATTCGAGATGTGCAAGTTTACAAGTCTTATTTGGTGGCACAACTCCCAAAACGCAGTTCACAATCCCTGGTATTATCTCGTTTGTTTTCAGGATCACTTGTCGTCCTCACGGGAGAGACACTCCATGATCTCGTTCACCTGGCGGGTTACCACGGGATCGGACAGCATCTCGGGGGTAAGCCCCTCCAGGTCGGGCAGCGAGGGAAGTTGCTGATGTCGCTGAAGCAGGGCCGCGATGAACTGGGCGGCCACCTGCCGGGCCGCAACCCTCCCCTCCTGGAGGGTGGCCTTGCTCACGCTCTCCTTGATGCCGCCAACAAGTGAAGCCACGAGCTCTAGGAATGAAGGGTAACACCGGAGAGAGTAGGAGTGGTCCCAGCGAAAGGGCGGGCAAGCCTTTCATATTCAGTGCAGCCAGTGCCTCCACGATCTTCGAGGACTCGGCGTGCATCTTGAGCAAGAGCTCGTCGTTGCTCCGTCGGTGGTTGCGGAAATCTCTCTCCTCTTTGGCAGTGTGCCTCCTTGGCCTTCGCCAGGTCACCCTGCACCGCCTTAAGCTGGTTGGACAGCTCCTCGTGCCGGTCCCAGGCTATTTGCGCCTACGATTTGCTCGTCTCCATGGCCGCCCGATTCTCGGCGAGTTCCTTGGCCTCGGTCCGTTGCACGATGTTCATGCGTTCGGTGTCTTCATCCCGAAACTTCACCGCGCCCTCCAGATTACTGGATCTTCTCTTCAGCGCGACGCGGTGAGCGCCTGCGCTCTTCTTGAGCTCTTCGGCCTCGGCAAGGGCCATCTTCTGCGCATTGACAGTGGCTGTCAAAGACGCAATCTTCGCCGCATGCTTGTTCCACTCGTCTCGAGCCCTCCGGAAGTCCTCCGGACTTGTCCCCGGCGTCTCACCTCATGGGCGAGGTCTTTCTTCAACCTGGAGATCTTCCGGTCTCTGGACGCGATGGCCTCGTCTTTCACCCAGATGGTCTCTGCTATTTCCGCTTTCACCTCATGACGAGTCCACCCCGCCATGTTTAGCATCCCTTGCTCCAGGCGTTCCTCGTCGAGGACCGCCCTGGTCTGGAACATCTCCTCCGCCTCGAGGTAGGCCTTCTCCTGAGCTTCAAACGTGCGGAGACGCTGCTGCAGCTCTTTATGCTGAGAGACAGCCTAAGCTCACAGGTGTTGAGCATCTCCTTGTCCGCTGCCACCCGCGCCTATCAGGGCGCGCACCTCCTCCTCCCGGGAGGAGAGAGAGGGCACCTGCCACCCAACCTTGACCCTCGCGAAGGCCAAGAACTCCCCAATGTTGGGGAACGTCCTCGAGAACCCTGGCGACGGGCCTGCTGCCCGCGGGCCAGGGTGGGGACTTGCGGGCCTCGACACCGAGGCGCCGCGGGAGCCTGACCAGTCTCAGCGCCAAGTTTTGGGCGGGCCGCTGGGGGCTCAACGTCACCCTCGCCCCGGCGCGGTCCTCCGCCTCATGATCAGCATCGACAACGAAACGTCAGCTACTAGGGGTGACATCACGGTCACCCGGGGGTGACAAGGACGACTCCGGAAGGAGTTACCTGATGACGACATGGAGGTTGCCGGGTCCCGACCCGGGGAGACCTATTCCTGTCCACGAGGGGGTGACATCCGGGCCGCCATCGACGGCGACCCTTCGGTTCCTCTCATCGGGGATCTGGCCCCCCGAGGGGTCCCGGCAGGAGACGGGAGCTCCTTCGCAACCGCCGCGGAGCTCTGTGCGGTCTCTCCCGCCTCCTCATCTTCGTCGACACAAGCGCGCTTCTGGGGGCTTCCGGACCCGGAGGACCTGCAACGCACGACGACGGTCAGGGCAGCCGCAATCGCTAGCGGTCACGGAAGGATAAGGGTGGAAGTCCAGACTCACCTCAGGGCTCGTTTGAACCCGGAGAAGCCCCATCGGTTCTCCACCAAATCTCTGAAGAGATACGGATCCGACACACTCTCGTCGTCTCCTTCATCAGCAAGAATCGGGGGCGGGAGGGCTTCGGATTCTCCATCTGACTCCTACCCCGCCGGCATGTTCGGAGGTGCTGGCTGCTCGGGGGGCGGCTCTACCTCAGCACCTCCTCGACTCGCAGGCACTTCCCCCTCACCCTGGAGGGGGGCGGGGGGTGAGCTCGGGCCTGCTCTTCCAGGGCCGCCTCTTCCTTGTCTTCATCGACAAAAGGCTTGGGTTCTTCCGAGGAAAAGTCACCGAAGGGTGGCCCCACCGCCATCAAAGACCTCCCGCGGGCTGTCGACTGTTTGGGCACCGGGGGTGGATCCAGGAGCTCGGTACCCTGGAGCCCGTAGGCATTGCACCTGCGGCATGGGAGGCATGACGTCTCCACCCTCAGGACGGTCGAGCAACGAGAGAACTCCCGGCGGAAGGCAGTATGGCACCCCCGGGAGCAAGAAGGCCATCTTCCCCCTCAGCAGCTTCGACGATACCCGGGTCCCCATCTTTTGGTGGGCCTCCCACAGCGGCTGGGGCCTGCACTATAGCGGGGCGATCCCTCACCGGATGAAGTCACCAGTAATCATAGCGCAAGTCACCTTGCTATCACGAAGCTCGGCCAGCCTCCTAATGGCCGGGAGGAGGGCTTCGTCCTCAGAGCTTACATCCCTGGAGTTGTCTAAGCTCTCAGCCGGGGCAGTCGGCACCAGAAGATGGGGGCTGGGGTTGTCCGCCAAGATGAAGTATCAGTTGTGCCTCCACTCTCCCCAGTTGGCACGGATCTTCGCCCTCGGGTATTGGTGCTGCTGATTCCTTCTTGAGACAGAAGGACACTCCGCCCGCTATCCACTTCGACCTCCCCGTACGGGACATGAAGTAATGTCGAAACAATGCCACGGAGGGCATCACGCGACAAACGCTTCGCAAGCGTATGCGAAGGTAGCCAAGATCAGCACCGCGTTCGGGTGCAAATGGAGCATATGCAGCCCGAATGTTTCCAGGACCGCGATGAAGAAATCAGAAAAAGGAGGGAGCAATCCCATCACGGAGAAGTCGTGAAAAGTCACCACTTCGCCTTCTTGTTGGCGGTCTGCGTCCGGGCGTATCTTCAGTTGGTCGCCCCCAAGGAACTCCGCGGCAAGCACGCTGCGGGCGCGAGCGATCCCCTCCTCGTTCGCGAACAAGCTCGGAGAGAACAAGGCTCGGGTTACCCTCGGTGGGGGAAGGGGAGTGGCCCGGGTGGGGCCCGCTGCAGCTTTCTCCTTCCCGGCGGATTGCTTCACTTTCCTCACTACTCCTTTCTCCCGCTTGGGCGCCATGAGTGGGGGAAGAGGGAGAAGCACGCGGCGCACGGCGAGAAGGATGAAGACGAAGGGCGATTGGGCGGCGATTTGGGGATTTCCGTGATGTAGGAAAGGTAACGGCTACAGTTCCCATGAGCCGTGGCTTATAAGGCATCCCACGCATCGCATCGTGGCCCCACCAATTCGGCCGGCGCGGGGATCAAGGAGACGTTCTGCTCGGGGCGCTTCCTCCCGTTAGATTCAAGACGGACATTGGCGGTCCGCGCGGATCGCAACATTCACCAAGGCGAAGAAGACCCGTGGGTTTGCGCTGCTCCTCTGCGAGCGCGGCACCGACGGATGGGACAAGACAGTCAAGGCAAGACGCCGGGGACCTACTTTGACTTTTTTGGTCATAGCCCCGGTAGCAGAAGGACGTGCCCGCCGGGACTATGCCCGGGGCTACTGTCGCAACAATGGAACACGGGGTTCCCCTGATGCGGTCAAAGTGGGTCCACCGCCAGTGGGCCCACCAAGAAGGCGAACAAAGCAAGGGTTCAAGACTGGCAGATGGGCCCCCCATCTGCCCCATGGCAACCAGGCAAGGACGGCATCGACAACCACGACTAAGGGCTGGGGAACATTCCGGGGTCACCCCCAACCCGGCAGACAACACGGAGGTCTCGGGGACCCGGACGCCCGGCAGGAGGCCAGGCTCACCTCTGGGTTCCAGCCTCCGTACAAGTGGAGAGGATAAGCTTGCCAGCTCCGGCTGGAAGCTCCTAGAAGACTTGGGCGCCAAGAAGATGGAGGCGCCGCAGGCGGACACGGTCGGTAAAGGTGTCAGCCTTTGTCCGTCCGCCCTGCAAAAGGTGGGCGACCGCAGCTAATCCCCTCAGAAGAATACTTGGACGAGAAGAGGCCACATCGCCCCATAAGCAGAACCCGGAGGGGTTTTCCCTCCTAAAACCCCTCCGCCCCCAAAGGTGCCCTTGTGGGATCCCCTTAGCATATAAAAGGAGGACCAAGGCACCTGAGGGAAAGGACGGAATTCCAGGGAGTCGGAGGCTAGGCTAGGTAGCGTACTAGACGAGAGTAGCATAAGCGAGAGGTGATCTCCTCCGAGACAGGATCTGCTTGTCTTCAACCTCTAGCCAACACCTCTCGGGTTCTCACCCGCAACCACCTCTATAAGCTACACCATGATAAACCACTCAATCCAGACATGCAGGAGTAGGGCTTTTAGCCTCCGGGCGGCCTGAACCTGGGTAAACTCCCTGTGTCCCTGTGTTGCTTGCTAGTATGTAGATCGGAGGTCTCGACGATGTTCTCCCGGAAGTAGGCGTCTCCCAGCCTCCTTCGCGCACCGTGCCGAACCTAAAAAGGGGGTATCCTTTACTCCCGGTGTCCTTGATCCAAGACACGACAATTCCTATGAGGCAACCATACATGATCGCCTATTGAAAATTTGCACTGCACCACGTTTGTAGGGTGAATCCAGTGACAACCACAAGGCCAACACCTCCATTATGCCCCTTAATGATATGAAGATTGCGCCTATATATTTCATGCGTCTGCTGAGGACACTCAACATAATACAAATCCTTTGACAGGTTGTTAAATGCAATGATACAGCTGGACTTCGTTGGCCAGTACAAAATATTCCCGATGAGAGTTGCTGGCTAGCTGTCAACCTCTATGATCCTTACAGTAGATGAGGTCCAACTCTCCCATTCTCCTAATTCTGATGAGTACCTCTTTACCTTAGCTTGGTTAGGGTGTCCCGTCGATATCCAAACAACATAGAATTTCGTTGGGTGACACCTTTGTGTACACAATCCACCATGGTTTCTTGAACAGAGATTTGTGGCATTTCTATACTTATCCAACTGATAAATCGACTGTGTATTGTCTATGTCTATTTAGTAGCACCCTACCATTGTGGTATGCTAGTACATATACTCGTTGTGTAGTTGTCTTCATACCCGGGACTGCCAACTTTGCAAAGATGGCTGGGTCAAGATCAAGTTTTGTGATGAATCGTTTGTCCTCACTGTTGTTGGTGAAGAATCCTAGCAACGAGGTTCCTCCGTTGTGTGACTGGGTTAGCTTTCTGAACGCGTAGCTTCCCATATGTATCATCCAGCCTTACAGACGGCTGATACTATCAGTATGCAGCTTGGGTTCGGAGGAAGCCTGACAAGAATTTGAGTGGCTACATCCTCTCGCAATTCGTTGATGTGTCCACTGGACCTAGTAGGATTACATAAATAGCTAAATGGATTATCAAAATTATGAAACAGCAATGCGTTGCTAAAATTATTGAAACAACACAGGGGATCATCAAAACAGAACAAAGCATCACCAAAATCACTTACACAACACAAAATGTGTCACCGAAAATACCTAAACAGCAAAATTCATCATCTAAATAGGACAGATGCATCCGCAAAAATTACCTAAAATGAGGATTGCATCATCGAAATTACGTAAACAACACATGCACCATCTAAATTACGTATAGAGAAAGAGGCACCATCATCATCAAGGATTAGCACAAATTAGAAAGTTTAATAACACACAGACAGTACAAATTTTCCATATTTTACGATCCGTTATTCAGGATTCGGTTACAACAACACCAGTACTCCAAATCTAAACTCGTTGCAAAAGGGGGAAGCCAGAACTCAGGAAGTGGACGATGAGTTTGAGCATATGGACGCCTCCCAAAAATCAGCCTGGAGCTCCTGCTCGTACTCCTGTGGTAGCAACCGCAGGCGTTCCTGTATCTGCTCGTGCTTCGGCCAGAGCTCTTGGACCTTTATTTTGAAAAAAAATCATTCATGATTGCATTTAGCTTCTAGCCTTGACCATGCTAGGCGGGTGTCGGCCATGCTCGGAAACCTTGTGCACCCTTTCTCCGGAGCGGGCTGAGGGGCGCTCTGGCTGAGGACTATTGAGCATGAGGCTTTGGCGAGACGGAAGAGGGGGAGTGTGGGAAACACTTGCTGCACGAAATATTTCGGGGCAGGCGGGAGTATACGGCGCTCAAATGAGAATTTGAATTTGCCCTTCTATATATATATATATATATATAGGGAGAGGATTTGGTATGTGTGTTAACTGGAGTGCATGCTATCGGCACCGTTAAGTTCTTTAAGATTGGTGCCGAATATTGTATCCGGTTCCTTTTTGAAGAGTTTTGATCAGACTAATTTACTAAAGAGGAATGAGTGGGCAGAATCTTTCAGACCTAGGCCCATCTAAAACAGCAACCTGGGCCCGTGATTCCTGGCATGCACTGAATACTGCCGTCTGCGTCCATCCAAAATTTTGTCCACCCGTGATCTAAATTTGGGCGAACTGACATCGTCAGATCCGCGAAGCGAACGGGGAGTTTGCCGTGCATGTCCGTGTCTCCACAGTACCGGTCCAAGCCTTTCCGTTTCGATCAATCCGCTAACTGTTTCTCCATATTATACGGTTCCCAAAAATCGCTTGGCGTTAGGCGACGCTGCTGCTGCCAGTCAACGCAGCTGCCCCAGCCAGCTGCAGCATTCAACACATCGTTCGTTTACAAAAGAAACACACGTCGTGTGTTAGCTAGGTCTGGACACCCGTGGGGTATTGTGCATAGTAATACTTTCTGTCCACTGATAACATCAGCACTAATCTTATGAACAAGGAGTATTTTTTTTTACTTATCTCAAGCAAGCCATAATTAGTTAGGGTCCACTGACGCACATGCACATTTGGTTTGAGATTTTTGTTTGGGTGATAGTCAGAAATAATAAGAGTTGTCAAATGTAGATTGGTTCTCAATACTTGTACCAAATGAAAGAAAAATAGGAGAGCGTTCCTACGGAACAACAAGTTTTGGGTAGAGGATCAACACGTATTTTGCCTACTAAAGGGAGGATCAGCTCGAGAACTAAAGTTAGTAGTACGACAAGATAAAAAAAACAACGGTTCTACTAATACACTCTAACGGTGCCTATGTGTTTTATAAATGGTACCCCGCATACATTCTAATAGTGCTCATTTATAAATATCACTGGGACGATGAGGTTACAAAGATCCATTCTCCAGCACATAAGACCTATAGTATGGTGACTTGCAAGCCGTCTAGTATAGTCATTTTATAGCAATGCACTAAGACTGGCTTCTCCGACCTTCCACCCGATCGCGCCCAGGATCGACAACTCGGTTGCTACAAGCAAGCTCTCGATCACGAAGGTTTAATTGCATGCCTTAAATATGTTAAATACACGGAATCGGTCCAAAACTACAAGCAAGGGAATCAACTCTTATTGCGTCTACGATTTGGGTGAAGGTATCAGCTCTCATACCATGTGTGATCACCGTTCCCTTCCATCGCTTCCTTATACTAGAATTCTGATGACGCGTGAAACCCCGGCTACTTCGCTACTACCCTATTGTTTATCCAATGAAACTTAATATACTCCCTTTCGTCGGAAGGCGGCGGGGAAGGAAGGGGACACTGGGAAGGATCTTTAAGGTGACACCTGGTCAGATCCTTTGTCAGTTGTCACACTCATTTTTTGAACATGTAAAATCAAAGAGTGCCACGTCGGATAATAAACCCATGTGTTCCATGCATGGTTCTTAGCATATATCCTTACGGTGCACGTACAAACATATGTCTGTAACTCAAGAAATAGATTGGACACATATTTAATTATAGCTCATTTAACATATTAATATAATGGACACAAATTATAGCTCAAAATACATATTTTAGACAAAAGGGGCAATATTGCCTCAATTTATTTAAATAAGTGGAAGAGAATTGACCGATTAATTAGCGGAAAGTCGATACAGACACCCTCGCCGACCGCCTCGAGGACACACACAACGAACCTTGCTACCAACAACAACTACACGTACCCCTAAATCGAGGGCTGTTGTAGAGGTCGCGCACAGTGGCATCGTCACCACTCCTCTTCGAGTGAGCGACTCCGACTTCACGGAAGCATGACCACTAGAGAAGCCATCACGGTAGCGACCGCGTGAAGTCGCGTCGGCCTCTATGCCAAACAGTCGACCCTTCGTGGAGAAGACTCGTAGCTCCGACTCTGATGACGAGCTCTGGAGAGGAGATATGCAAGACTCATGCCTAAGAATATCTTCATGTCTGGACTGCCCGTGTCAGGTCATCATCACTGCTCCGACTTCACAGCAAAGGAAGTCCAACACAAAAGAACCGTCGGACACAATCTTCAAGACGACGCCCTTGGGAGGGGAAGCGACGAATAATCGACGACGTCGTTCGACCCTGCAATGCAAGATCTTGGCCTTCACCCTAAGATATGAACCGAGGATAGAGCAGATGATCCTCCACACCCCACGCAGCCGGACAAAGTCGACTAGAAGTTGACGAGCCAGATCGGCCCGAAGACGACCAAATCTGACGCCGGAACTCGAGAAGAGCCGACAAAGCATCAACGACAGGAGAACACCCACCTAAGTTGGGGAAACATGTTGGAATAGAAATTCCTCTCATACTGGAACAACAATATACACAGAGAGAGATCCAGTGCCACTTCAGTACAAATGCGGTGCCTACTCTGAACACGAAACGATGCTCAGTGCACACACATACGATGCATTGCCTACCCATATCAAGACCGACCCTCAATTCACTGGCCTGTTACTACATAATAGTTAGATGTGAAAGATGATTCAGAAGCATGAAAGAACTAACACTCGTTCCATGAGATTGATGCTGACTGATTCAATATGATCCAAAGTTGGGCCAGACTTTTAGATTTATTTGTATATTAAATTCCAGACAAGATTGTAAAAATAGAAAATTAAAAATAGATTGAATCAAGGATTCAAGAAGAACTAAAATAGATTGAGTCGTTCTAAAAAAATGATGTGCTCAATACATTATGAAACAGTGCCTGTACAGAACATGGCTGAAAAAATACCAATCTAAATCTTGAAAATCCTATACCCAAATCACAGATCTTGAACACATGGGACGAAGGGAGCCCGTGTGAGATCATTCGGTGCCTACCCAAGTCAAGAAAACAGTGCCTCGTACACAACCAAATAGTACATAAACAGAAATTGCAGATAAGAAGGCAGTATCACCGGTAATTGGAAAGAAAGAAAGGTCTAACATGTTGTACAAAACATGAAAAAACAAAAAATAAAAAGAGGGTGGACTCCGGTGGCCGAAGCAGGCCTCTTCCTCCTTGTCGCAGGCCATGGCCGGCGCAGGCATCCTCCTTCCTCGCCGCACGCCACGGCCGGAGCAGGCGGCAGGGCATCGTCCTGCCTCGAGATGCTAAAAGAGCCATGGACCGCGCAGGCATCCTCCTTCCTCGCCGGCTGGCCGAACGCCACGGTCAGAGCAGGCGGCGGCGCATCCGCCTACCTCGAGATGCTCAGAGAGAGGCGGCGGATCGTCCTGTGAGCCAGCAGCCGAGAGTAGGGAGATGTGATTCGTCATCTCCGGCGCCGGGATTAGTAGGTGCGCTCGTGGATTGGCGGAGGCGGCGCCGGTCGCTTCTCGTGGCTCGTGGACTCGTGGTGCATGACATGGTACTTACGAGAGAGAGAGAGAGAGAGAGAGAGAGAGAGAGAGAGAGAGAGAGAGAGAGAGAGAGAGAAAACACGGTTCCTACTCAAACCATAAAGGGTGCCCACTATGTCACCGAACGGCGCATCGTAGATAAAACTGAACATCACATGGTCGGACGAGTAAATGATTTGCTACACTGAGCTTGATAATGTGATTTGTCTGAACATCACATGGTCGGACGTGTAAATAATTTACTCCCACCGATCCATAAAAAGTGTCGCCCACTTAATATAAAGTTTGTACTAATTTAATATAAAATAGGCGACACTTTTTATGTATCGGAGGAACAGAGGTTGTTGGTGGTCTATATCCGCTCATATCATCCTTGGCGTCTTAATCCTAGAAGCATGTTTTTTCTGTCACGAAGCCTTCTCATGCTAAGTGGCATAGTCGTGTAGGTCATCCTTCTTTTGCTATTATTAGAAGCATTATCAGCAAGAATATACTTCCAAATGTTTGATCTAAGAATATTGAGTCTATTTGTGACCGGTGCCCTATATAGATTGCAACGGTGCTATAATATTTACCGAAGGGTGCCTTGCGTATATAGTTTCGGTTTCATGAACAGTTGAAAGCACGACTTACATAAAGGATTCCCTTAAATATTACGTAAAAAAGGACCGCTGTCAAATTCGTGGAGATTAAGCTCAAAATAAAAAATAGTGGAGATGTGACGAAACGGGGATTGGAGCATCGTGGTGACTCTTTACAACCCTATAACATTATCAGCTTAATATTCATAGGTACATCCCGCCTAATAAGTCAGAAGTTTTTATATAGACTCTACTTTGGTACCGATGTTTTAATTGAAAAGAGGCCCATTTTCTTTTTGCTCGAGGATCAGGCTACGAGGAAAATAATTCATAGAGGACGCTGTGTTGGAGGCCTATATCCGCTCATATCATCCTTGGCGTCTTAATCCTAGAAGCATGTTTTTTCCGTCACGAAGCCTTCTCATGCTAAGTGGCATAGTCATCTAGGTCATCCTTCTTTTGCTATTGTTAGAAGCATTATCAGCAAGAACAAACTTCCAATTGATTGATCTAAGAATATTGAGTCTATTTGTGACCGGTGCCCTATATAGACTGCAACGGTGCTATAATATTTACCGAAAAGGGTGCCTTGCGTATATAGTTTCGGTGCCATGAACCATGATCCTGCTAGTTGAAAGCACGACTTACATAAATGATTCCCTTAAATATTACGTAAAAAGGGACTGCGGTCAAATTCGTGGAGATTAAGCTCAAAATAAAAAAATAGTGGAGATGTGACGAAACGGGGATTGGAGCATCGTGGTGACTCTTTACAACCCTATAACATTATCGGCTTAATAGTCATGTGTACATCCCGCCTAATAAGTAGGAAGTTTTTATATAGATTCTACTTTGGTACCGATGTTTTAACTGAAAAGAGGTCCATTTTCTTTTTGCTCGAGGATCAGGCTATGAGGAAAATAATTCATAGAGGACGCTGTGTTGGAGGTCTATATCCGCTCATATCATCCTTGGCGTCTTAATCCTAGAAGCATGTTTTTTCCGTCACGAAGCCTTCTCATGCTAAGTGGCATAGTCATCTAGGTCATCCTTCTTTTGCTATTGTTAGAAGCATTATCAGCAAGAATAAACTTCCATTTGTTAGATCTAAGAGTATTGAGTCTATTCGTGACCGGTGCCCTATATAGATTGCAATGGTGCTGTAATATTTACCGAAGGGTGCCCTGCGTATATAGTTTCGGTGCCATGAACCATGATCCTGCTAGTTGAAAGCACGACTTGCATAAAGGATTCCCTTAAATATTACGTAAAAATGGACTGCGGTCAAATTCGTGGAGATTAAGCTCAAAATAAAAAATCGTGGAGATGTGACGAAACGGGGATTGGAGCATCGTGGTGACTCTTTAGAATTCTATAACATTATCGGCTTAATATTCATGTGTACATCCCACCTAATAAGTCGGAAGTTTTTATATAGACTCTACTTTAAGTTTTTATAAGTCGGAAGTTTTGATCTTGACCATTCGTATATGTGTAAGCTAAAATAAGTGTCTCACATCAAAAATAGACTACTTGTTTGTGGATCGTATATGATTTTTTTTTTTTTTGAGGGAGAAGAATCCAAAAGAATCGGGTAAGTTTCCAGTGACGAAAAATATATCGAATAATCGTCTCCACAATCTGCGATGCCTATAAGCAAAAATATGTCACACCACTCCAAGCTCTAGCACATGTACATTTTGCCAAAAAAAAAAACCGGTGTGGCGGATATGGTCGTGTCATATTGAAATTACTTGATGAGGTAAACACTACGCCATCATAATGCGTCAAATAGTATATACGACTACGCAACTACACATATCGTAAATTTGTTTTTCGTGTCGATTTATCGTAACACAAAATGAAAATACATGCTGATTTTTTACTTAGGCGTTCTAAAATATTTGTTGGTCTAATAATCTGACACGAGACGGTTCATGCCAGGATTTAAACACGAGGCAGGTGGTGGAAATAATGAAAGGTGATCCAGTCAGCATGTGGGTTATTGTACGGTACTCTTGTAGGGGGGGCATACCGTGCCCATAATTAATATATTCATGGCCACGGTCGAACGTTGGGAGCTTGAATGCCGAATTCATTGTAAACATGTCCGGCTCCTTCCCGATTGGCACGAAACGTTCCCCTTGCAAGAGATTTGTGAACAAACCCAGAAGTGGCTTCGGGCCATGATGCTTCATCAGCTTGTCCAGAAAAAATGACGACCTGACAAGACGCCGCCAGTCCCGGCATACCGCCGCGATACTTCCTATGGTGACAGGGTGAGGGAGGACGCGGACGAGTACAAGCAGAGTCATGTCGTCGTTGAAGCAATCCCACGGACTGACCAAGCGAGACACTGAGTTCATCACGCTGCGATGCGAAAAGACATACAACGTTTACGATTGATTCAGTGAGCTAAAAAACAAGATAGGTACAACGGTTACACGCTACGCGGTGAAAGAAAACTACTCCACACCGCCCCATCGGCGACGATACGGAAAAATGGGCAGCAATCAATGGATGAATCAATTCGTGTCTAAAAACAGCTACGGCGATAAATACCCAAACAATGGCAGTGTCTCGTCTATTCTATTTCTACCTAGCTACGCACCGCAATGAATAGCGATCTGCTAACCTGTTGTGGAATTGCTGCTACCGCCTTCAATGCTTGCCGGCAGCGTGATGAAGAGAGGAGTGAATGCAGCAAAGTTGGGTGGAGGGAAGAGGTGTGACCAAGCTCAGGGAAGAAGATGGAGATAGCAGGAGCGGATGCAGCAAATGAGAGAATGCAGCAAAGGTGGGATGATGGAGACAAGTGCACACACTATTTTGAGGCTGCGTTATGGGACCGATCCAAGAGACAGAAATTACCAGCGGGTTCAGAATCCCTCTGTCAGAAAGCGGACAGACCGGCACCCACGCAGCTACCGGTGTAGGCTTTGACCTGCGTACGCGCTGTCAGCCGAACTTACTCGGAGCGATTCCACGGACGCAGAAGTGGCACCGAACAGATTGGTCTGTCGTCGCTGTAGAGGAACGGGAAATAAAGCCTATAAAACGGAGCTACTAGGGCTACGACCTGCACGAGCAGGTGGTCCACTCCCCAAAGCGGAAATAAGTGGCGGAGTTCCGAAAACATGAAAAAAATTAGAGGGAAAGTTTGGACCACTTGGACAAGGAGCTTGTGATGCAATCTGGACGGCTCAGATTGGTGTCACCCGAATGTGTGTTCATACGAAAACTTTTAGCTATATATATATATATATATTCCGCGTATACCAAAAGGAACAAGCAAATTAGGTCTCTGTCATGGCAATATTCATTTGATTAGATAGTACAGAGCATGGGATGTCCAAATTAATATAGCTCGATCAACTGCGAGCTAGACGCTATATAGTATACAAGAGGACGCCACACAGCTCTAGCTAGCACCACAATATTATTATTATACTGGGGATATGGTTCCGCTTCATTCTTCGAAGGGAAGGAACCGCTCCTGGGCCTTGATGTAGGATGGATCGGTCAGATTGGTCAACACGGATGTTTAGTCCCACCTCGCTAGTTTGGAAGGTAAACAACCGGTTTATAAGAAGGGCTGCGGGCTAGCATATAAAAATGCTTTTGCTTGGTGCTCTTCTAGAGTCAAATAAACATCCAAGAGATAGTCTGACTGACGGTAGAATAGCACCAAGATTAAACAAATTTTTTTATTTTAACTTAATTTGTTGATTAAATTTTTTATTCTTAGAGAAGAGATAATTTGTTGACTAATACGTGATTCCTTCGTCTGTGCGCTCTGCTACTTAATGCACCTAATTAAATTCTTGTTAGGTTCCTTCGATCCGAACTAGGTTTTATGATTTAGAGATTGTTCGATGATTAGATCTAGTTTGAAACTCATTACTTCTTTTTACAGTCCAAAAGATCTTGATATTCATTACTACCAATACTAATAGTAGTATTAGTACAACTGCTACTGCTAATTTTAAACCATAATCCTACTTCTTCTTCTGCTTCTTCGCTGGCGGTGCTGCGTCCTCCTCGTCGGCGTCGGCGTCGACATCCTGCTCCTCCACAACGTCCTCCTCGTTGTCCTCCTTCTCATCTTCCTCCTCGTCATCCTCCTCCTCATCGTCCTCCTCGTCGTCCTCCTCCGACGAGTTGTCGGAGTCATCAGGGACCTCGGAGCACTCCGGAGAGTCGCGGTCGAGGTCCGAAGCCTCTCCTGCCACTGGCTCGTGATAGGGGCGGTAGCCCTCCTCGTCTTCATCGGTAGCATTGTCACTAGGGATGCATGATTGCTACTGATGAAGAGTTGGGTGGTGCCCCAAGCGAAGGCGAAGATGTAGCAAGCAACAGTTTTCCCTCGATAACGAACCGAGGATTATCGAACCAGTAGGACCTTGAAATCAACAACAAAGTGAATGTTGAAGATCTTTGGTTCTTAATCTTCAACAAACATGGACCTGCACACACTCAACCAAAATACTTTGCCCCCAACGGCAGAAAGGTTGTCAATCTTTTGGGTCTCGTAGAAAACAAAGCGGTTAATTGTATAGTGAAATAGATGAATTATGAAAATGTACCAGAGGAGTAATGATGGTGAAAAGTGATGAGTAAAGGTTGCAATCAATGTAAAAAGATGGACCGGGGGCCATGGGTTCACTAGTGGATTCTCTCGAGTAAATAGAACATTCATATGATGGGTAAACAAATTACAGCTGGGCAATTGACAAGAATATAACACAAACTTAATCTAGCTATGACAAGGAGAACATGATAATATTTAAGTAGGCATCACGACAATGAACAAAGACCATTGAGTCCAACTGCATCTTTGTCTAAAAAGTCCACCGTGGGATCGCTATCCAGCCTGTCACCCATCGGTATTAAGTTGCAAGCAACAGACATTTGCATTAAGTAAAGCGCATGAAGTAAGAAATATTAAATATGAAAATAGACTTTAACACCGCAGTTTTACCCTTAGTAGAAACAGCACACCCTCGCCCTTAGACGTTTCTATCACTCGTGCCCAGGAACAAAAGAGGGCATGAACCCACTATCTAGCATAAATACTCTCTCTTGGAGATACGCACAATCACTTGGCCAAAGTAACTACGCACATCGGAGAGCATGCAAGAACATAAATTAACATATAAGAATCATGCACAATCTGATCATAACTTTATAATCCATCGGATCCCAGCAAACACATCACATAGCATTACAATAATCGATCTTGATCATGTTAGGCAGCTCAAAAGATCATAAGACATGAAGCACAAGAGAGACTACCATCTAGCTACTGCCATGGACCCAAGGTCCAAGGTGGGACTACTCACAAATCATCCCGGAGGAAGGCATGGCGATGAAGAGCCCTCCGGAATCGATCTCCCCTCTGGCAGAGTGCTGGGATCTACTACAGAATCACCCCCGAACTAGGGTTTGAGTTGACGGCGTCTCGGGATGACTTTTATGGAAAATAATGGCCGCCCCCATCGTTTTGAGGTTAAAAGGGATTTTGTAGGCATCGGAGGGGGCTGAGGTGGTGCCCAGGGGGCAAGGGCGGGCCCCACCCGTGGGTCCTAGGGGGGCCGTGGCCGGCACCCGCCTGTGGCCCCTGGTTGGTCCCCCAGGCTGCCCTTTGGTACACAGGTGTCTTCCGTCGCATAAAAAATCTCCGTAAATTTTCAGCATAATCCGACGATATTTCCTGTGGTGGATTTTCTGAAATACAAAAACAGCAAAAATAGGAAACTGGCACTGGGCATCTTGTCAATAGGTTAGTCCGACAAAATGCATAAAAATGATTAATATGATAATAAAAACATGTGACAACATCACAAAACTAGCATGGATCAATCAAAAATTATAGATACGTTTGACACGTATCAGCATCCCCAAGCTTAACTCCTACTCGTCCTCGAGTAGGTAAGTGATAACAAAATAATTTTTGATGAGACATGCAACCAACACGATCGTGATCAAGATAGTAATGCAAAGCATAGGATGTGAATGAAGTGATACAAAACAATTGTCTATAGTTGATAGCAAGAAAGCAATGAATAACCAAGTTGAATCATTTAAGCAAAACCTTTCATAAATAGTACGTTAAAGACATGAAAGCAATGTGATCCACATATTTGATTAATTCACATAGGTAACAATTCCATGACAAAAGTGTCTGAGAATCAAAACAAAGAAGATGTAAGTTTTAGCAAAAAGTCTCAACTTCCAACGGTAAAGTCAATATAAAGATTCATGTTTAATCTGACAATGCAATATGATCAATGATACCCAAGGTCAATGCTAGATGTTTGCTTTGGTGGAGATAGAAGGAAGAGGAAAACTGACTCAACATTAAAAGTAAAAGAAAGGCCCTTCGAGAGGGAAGCAGGGATTAGTCATGTGCTAGAGCTTTTTATTTTTATGAAACAGAAGTAAAACAATTTTGTGACATGCATGCTTTCGTCAACGACTTCACAACAGAGAAGCTATCTAGTCCCCCATAACAAGCAAGGCTTTTAGACTTGTGAGAGCAGCTGGTTTTTAGAGAAGCGAGTACGCTCCTCTTTCTCCTTGGTTTCACCACTGTCCAATGTTTAGAGCTGATTTCTCAGATTTTCATTGCACGGAGGAGAATGGTGAGTTATATTTATATTTTTGCTTAAGCTGCTCTCGGGTTGATTCAAATGAAGACGTAATCCATCAACACCGGGTGAAAGGGGGGAAATGACCTTGCTCGTCACGAGTTATATCTAGCTCTCCACTGCTCCCTCATGAAGACGTATTTTGAATTTTTAAATATAGCACATGACAAATTTACTTGGAATGGCAAGAAATACCATGCATAGGTAGATATGGTGGACTCAGCTGGCAAGATAGTTTGGCTTTGGGATTTGGATGTACGAGTGAACCATACACTCAGTACAAATTTTTGGGCTTAGCAAAGAAGGTATTTAAAGCAAACATCTAATATTAACCGGTAACAGAGTAGCATAAGACATTAGTCAATCATTACCATAAAAGCTCCACACCGTCTGCCTTATTGACCAAACAATTCTTTTGATGGAAAGATTAGCTTAATGAATTAACAACTACGAAACACCACACAGTTTCAAGCTTTTAACAATATTTCTTTACTAATCAATTCCACTAAAATAACCAGCAAGTTTAAGCTTTCATATTAATATCTCAAAACAAATGAGAAGTATCAAGTATCCACACAATGATCTACAATACTATGCAGGCTTTCGTTTCATTCCACTATCACATGAATAGCATTTTGTCACTTTGATAATTCAAGCAATTTATCAATAACAACTCTCCAACAAATATAAGTGAAGAACAAGAGAGTTTAACAAAAACTACTAGCATCTCTAAATAAGATAAAAGCTAAAAGCGAGAGCTTACTAGCAAACAAACAGTAGCTAAGAATACTCAACAAAATATAAGCGAAGCACGGCAGTATTCAAACGAAAAAGCGGAGCGTGTCTCTCTCCCACATAAACAAAGCAAGGATCTAACAAGCATATGACCAGCAAACAAACAAACAAAACTGAAAGTAAAAATACGCTCCAAGTATAGCACATAATATGTAAAGTGATAAAAACTTAGTTCAACGAAGACGACCTCATGATAGTCGATGAAGAAGAGGGGATGCCTTGGGCATCCCCAAGATTTGACGCTTGATAGTTCTTGATATTCAGAGGGGGTGCCATGGGGGCATCCCCAAGCTTGAGCTCTGATCCATCTTCAATTTCTTCATTATCCTCTCCTTTGGAACTTAAAAACTCCCTTCACACAAAACTTCTTATAAACTGATTAGAGGGTTAGTGCTCATAAATTAAAATGCACATGTGTTCAACGCAAGACAAATTGCAAAACAAATTTATTAGGCATTAGCTACTGTTTACTAAGCCTCAATGTGGCACTCCACATCTAGAGTATCACATTTGATGATAGTAAAGAGACGAATACAAAATAAAAGCAGAATCTGTCAAAATCTGAACAGTCTGTAAAGATCGAATTTTTCGAGGCACTTCTATAGCTCAATCAGAAAACTCAAAACTAACGAAAGATAAATAAAAGTATCAGGCTTGCTGTCTAAAAATTTCATAAAAATATAAAATTCAGACATTTTTTGGATTTTTGAACAGTGAAGGACAGAAATCTGTTTCTGGACAGCAAAACAACACCTCGCACTTTCAATGCATTAGAGGCTAAACTTGGCACAAAAAACCAAAAGAAAAAGATACAATGAAGTTGCTACAGAGGCAACAACTTCAAGACTCAAGAAAAGTAAAAAGCAAACTGAAAGTAAAAGATGGGTTGCCTCCCAACAAGCGTTTTTCTTTAACGCCTTTTAGCTAGGCGCAATGCCAAATATCAAGTTTTTTCGGAGGCCTTTGCAACATCAAGAGCATAGCTTGACATTATGATTGATTCAAAAGGAAGATTTTTTCTCTTTCTAGGGAAGTGCTCCATCCGTCTTCTGAGGGGGAACTGAAATCTTATATTTCCCTCTTTCATATCAATAATGGCACCAACGGTTCTCAAAAACGGTCTCCCCAAAATAATAGGACAAGAAGCATTACACTCAATGTCCATAACAATAAAATCAACGGGAACATAGTTATCATTAACAACAATAAGTACATCATCAACTCTACCCAAAGGTTTCTTTTTAGAAGAATCAGCAAGATGAACATTTAAATAGCACTCTTCCAAAGGATTTAAATTGAGCATATCATAGAAACTATTAGGCATAACAGAAACACTAGCAGCAAGATCACACAAAGCATTACAATCAAAGTCGTTTATTTTCATCTTAATAGTGGGTTCCCATCCATCTTCTAATTCTCTAGGAATAGAAGTTTCTAGCTTAAGCTTTTCTTCCCTAGCTTTGATAAGAGCATCGGTAATATGTTAGTTGAAGGCAATATTTAATTTACTAGCATCCGGTGACTTAGAAAGTTTTTGTAGGAACTTTATGACTTTAGTAAGATTGAAATTATCAAAATCAATTTCATCATATTTAAATAGGCTAGGAGGCTCCTCATTAGTAGTTTGGATAGTATAAACTTTAACAGTTTTCCTATTCATTTCAGCAATTCTAGCTTCTTTCTCTCTAGCCCACCTAGCTTTCAAGCGAGCCATCATCCTTTCATTCTCATTAATTTGAATATAAATAGCATTTAAAGATTCATTAGGCTTGTCTTGAAGAGGAGTGGTTCTAATTTTTAAATTTTCAACATCATGAGCAAGATCTTCCACTTTAGAGACAAGTCTATCCAGTTTTTCAAGTTTCTCTTGATCCTTTTTAAGCAAGATAGGAGTTTCATTAACAATTTTAGGATCAGTGGGGCACTCATATCTATTCAAAGTTTTATAATCTCCATCAATATTAATTGAAGCAACAGGAGTATTAACAACTTTAAAGACAGCAAACGCATCAGTTTCAGCAGGAGCAACGAATTCGGGTTTAGCAGCCATTCTGTTAATCAAAGTAGCTTGAGTTTGGGAAATATTTGAGATGCAAGCTTCAGTACTAACAAGCCTTGATTGAAGTTTAGATATTTCTTTATTTAACTCTCCCAGTTGATCATTTATACTTTTCAATATAAAAGAATTCTCATTCATTTGCCTAGAGAAAATTTTGTTTTGCTCATATTGTTCATGCACGAACTTTTTGGTAGACTTTTCTACTTCATTTAGTCTACTATTAATAATTTCTTGATTAGGAATTACAATAGGAATTGCCATAAGAGTTGCCATTTATGGGAGGATAAGGCTTATAGTTGTTACTACCAAAATTATTTCGATAAGCATTATTGTTGAAGTAACTTCTATTAAGAAAATTAACATCAACTTGATCCTTTTCTTGGGCAATTAATGAAGCAAGTGGGACATTATTAGGATCAATATTTGACTGATTGGTAGCAAGTATAGACATAATCATATCAACCTTATCACTCAAAGAGGAAATTTCCTCGACAGAATTTACCTTCTTACCACTTGGAGCTCTTTCGGTATGCCATTGTGAATAATTTGTCATCATCTCATCCAAGAGCTTAGTTGCTACACCTAATGTTGTGGACATGAAGGTGCCTCCCGCGGCCGAGTCCAAGAGGTTCCTTGAAGAAAAATTCAAACCTGCATAAAAAGTTTGGATAACCATCCACATAGTTAATCCATGCGTGGGACAATTTTTAACCATAAATTTCATTCTCTCCCAAGCTTGAGCAACATGTTCACTATCAAATTGTCTAAATTTCATAATGTTACTTCTTAATTGTATGATTTTAGCAGGTGGATAATATTTTCCAATAAAAGCATCTTTGCATTTAATCCAAAAATCAATGCTATTTCTAGGCAGAGACAATAAACATTCTTTTGCTCTCCCTCTCAAAGAGAAAGGGAAAAGCTTCAGTTTTATGATGTAACTTTCTAACTCTTTATACTTTTGCATATCACATAACTCAACAAAGTTATTTAAATGAGAGGCGGCATCATCAGTACTAGCACCAGAAAATTGCTCTTTCATAACAAGATTTAACAAGGCTGGCTTAATTTCATAAGATTCCGCTTTAGTAGCGGGTGGAGCAATTGGAGAGCATATGAAATCATTGTTATTAGTGCTAGTAAAGTCACACAACTTGGTGTTTTCAGTGCAAGACATAATGATAAAATAAAATAACAAGACAGGAATAAAGATTACACTAATTGTTTTGGGTTTTAAAATTTTGCAACAGGAAAAATAAGCTAACGAGAAATAAAACAAGCAAGACAAAAACAAAATAAAGTGATTGAGAGTGTGAGAATCCCCTTGCTGTAGCTCCAAGATCCCCGACAATGGCGCCATAAAAGAGCTTGATTGCTACTGATGAAGAGTTGGGTGGTGCCCCAAGCGAAGGCGGAGATGTAGCAAGCAGCAGTTTTCCCTCGATAACGAACCGAGTTTTATCGAACCAGTAGTACCTTGAAATCAACAACAAAGTTATGTTGAAGATCTCTAGTGCTTAATCTTCAACAAACGTGGACCTGCACACACTCAACCAAAATACTTTGTGAAAGTGCATGGTTGCCCCCATGTATGGTTTTGGTAATTAATGACAATCTCTATGGACTAATATTTGCATTGAGCTATATTTGTAGGTGTCCATTTGCTTGCTTGTCTCCATTTGTTGGAGTCAAGGTCTTGCTTGTTCTCCATGTGTTGGAGTCAAGGTTAAGGGAAGAAGATCATTTGTTGATCAAGGCCAAGGTGTTCGTCATCAAGTCAAAGGCCAAGTGAAGATATGCCGAAGAGAGTGTCTCCCATCTTGGTGTATGGGGAGCATCAAGTGAATCTTCACCGAAGCGCGATCGAGGAAGGTGGTGCGTCTTGAGAAGTTGAAGATCATCTTAATCGACCTCAAGTGGATTAATGCGCAAGGCAAATATATGATCTTGATAGGTTTTCTGTTTTACCGGTCTCATATTGTTTAGTGAGAGACCGGGTTATAGGATAGATAACCGTACTATCAAGAGGGGCTCTCGACCGAATATCGTGATCATATCGTCGTAGGGAGCACAAACATTTGCATCCATGCTATCATATTTATTGGTTCTTATTTGGCTCTTATCGTGGTGTGGTCTTGGTGCTTGTCATGCTTGTCATGACAAGGCTAAGTTCACCGAAAACGGTTTTCATATGCGTCTTCTATTGCGTTTTCGGTATTGGAGATTTTGCCGGTTTATCCATGCGGAAGATTTCTATCTTCCATTTCTTTGAAAAATCTCCATTGCTTGTTTGCCATTTTCAAAGGTAGCATTTGTCGTCCTCTTTCCAACAAAATTGGTTTTATTTCATTCGGACTTCAATTGCAAAAGTTATAGAATTTCCGGTTTGTGAAAATAAGTTTTTAACTCTCCCCATTTGATTTTATGATATTTTCTTGGACTATGATGTTTCTCTGCATAATTTTGTTGTGCTCGTTGTGACGATTCCAACGAGTCCAAGATTATAGAAAACGGAGTTCGTGGGTGAAAGTTATTGCATTTACGATTTGCAAATGGGAGCTTTTACCTTTTCCCATTTATCTTTATATTATATTCTTGGACTATGATGTTTCTCTGCATATTCTTGTTGTGCTCGTTGTGACGATTCCAACGAGTCCAAGAATATCGAAAACGGAGTTCGTATGTGGGAGATATTGCATTTCTATTCCGGAAAGTTTTAAAAACAGAATTTATAAAAGAAAAAAATGGTGCAGGCCAGCCGGCCAGGCCGGGCCCGAGGCCGGCCTCAGGCCGGGACGCTCGGGTGGGCCACCGGCCTTGCAGCTTCCCCAGGCCGGCCCAAGGCCGTCTTCTGGCTGGCGCTCTCTGTTGGCCTCCCGGCCTTTCCCCCACGCGGGCCGGCCCAAGGCCGGGGCTGCGGCCTCCTGCGCTAGCAGGCCGGCCTAGGCCGGGGTGTGGCCGGCCCTTCTGTGTGCCTGCTTCCCCTTCGATGCTCATGTTGGTTCGATGTGTTGCTTATGTCCCGGCCTGGCCGGAGCACAGGCCGGCCCCAGTCCGGGTATCCTGCTGCCTACTTTTTCTCTCCAACGGCTCCTTTTTGGAGCCACCTATAAAAGGGGCTTCTTCCCCATTTTTCATGTAGTCTCATCCCTTGCTCTCTCTCCTCCATTGCCAACACTTTGAGAGCTCGATTCCTCCTAATCCCTCCGATGATTCTTGTCCAAATTTAGGGAAACAAGAGAGGAGATCTAGATCCACTTCTCCACCAAACAAAATCTCCTCTAAGTGAGGGAATCTCGTTGGATCTAGATTTTGGAGTTCTTGGTGTTTCTCCTCCGTTCTTCCTCCTAAATCCCTCCATAGCATTAGTTGCTTTGGTTGGATTTTGGGGTGAAGGATTTGACCACTTGGTGTGATCTTCCCCTTTTGCATTTGTTGCATCGGGTTGTGCTCCCCACGGTGATTCGTGGGATTGACGGTTGGGAGCTTGTTACTCTTGGGTCATTGGACCCTAGACGGTGGTGGTGCCGTGAAGACTTTGGCTTGTGAAGCTTCGACACGCTTTGGGAGCCCCCAATTGAGTTGTGGGTGTGTGCCCCAAAAGTTGTAAGGGCCCCGGAATCCGCCCCTAAGGATTCCTATAGTGGAAGGTGAACCAAACCTTTGGGTGCGGTTCATCGGAGAATAGGGTGAGGCCTTTGTGGCATCTTGAGTAGGCCTTTTGTGGCGAGCTCACACCCCTCCAACGAGACGTACTCCCTTAACAAGGAGGAACTCGGGAATAAATCCTCGTCTCTGCGTGCCTCGGTTATTTCTATACCCGACCCTTTTACTTATGCAATTTACTTTGTGATAGCCTTCGTTCTTGAAGTTCATATCTTGCTATCACCTTGTTGCTTGCCTTATTTAGCTTAAGTTGTTGGTGCACTTTAGGTAAACCTAGAATTTTAGGTTGTTCGCTTATTAATTTAAACACCTAGTTTTATTCCACAATTATCAAGCCCCTAAATAGAAAAAGTTTTAATCGCCTATTCACCCCCCCCCTCTAGGCGACATCGGGACACCGTTTGTTCTTTCACTTTGCCCCCAACGGCGGAAAGGTTGTCAATCTTTCCGGTCTCGCAGAAAGCAAAGCGGTTAATTGTATAGTGAAGTAGATGAATTATGAAAATGGACCAGAGGAGTAATGATGGTGAAAAGTGATGAGTAAAGGTTGCAATCAATGTAAAAAGATGGACCGGGGGCCATGGGTTCACTAGTGGAGTCTCTCGAGTAAATAGAACATTCATATGATGGGTAAACAAATTACAGCTGGGCAATTGACAAGAATATAACACAAACTTAATCTAGCTATGACAAAGAGAACATGATAATATTTAAATAGGCATCACGACAATGAACTAAAACCGTTGAGTCCAACTGCATCTTTGTCTAAAAAGTCCACCGTGGGATCGCTATCCAGCATGTCACCCATCGGTATTAAGTTGCAAGCAACCGACATTTGCATTAAGTAAAGCACATGAAGTAAGCAATATTAAATATCAAAATAGAATTTAATACCGCGGTTTTACCCTTAGTAGCAACAACACACCCTCGCCCTTAGATGTTTCTGTCACTCGTGCCCAGGAACAAAAGGGGGCATGAACCCACTATCTAGCATAAATACTCTCACTTGGAGATACACACAATCACTTGACCAAAGTAACTACGCACATCGGAGAGCATGCAAGAACATAAATCAACATATAAGAATCATGCACAATCTGATCATAACTTTATAATCCATCGGATCCCAGCAAACACATCACATAGCATTATAATAATCGATCTTGATCGTGTTAGGCAGCTCAAAAGATCATAAGACATGAAGCACAAGAGAGAGAGATTACCATATAGCTACCGCCATGGACCCAAGGTCCAAGGTGGGACTACTCACAAATCATCCCGAAGGAAAGCATGGCGATGAAGAGCCCTCCAGGATCGATCTCCCCTCTGGCAGAGTGCCGGGATCTGCTTCAGAATCACCCCCGAACTAGGGTTTGAGTTGACGGCGCCTCGGGATGACTTTTCTGGAAAATAATGGTCACCTAAAAGTGCATGGTTGCCCCCATGTGTGGTTTTGGTAATTAATGACAATCTCTATGGACTAATGTTTGTATTGAGCTATACTTGTAGGTTGGTCCATTAGCTTGCTTGATCTCCATTTGTTGGAGTCAAGGCTAAATGAAGAAGATTATGGGTTGGTCAAGGCTAAGTGCGGGTTGATCAACACTTAAGTCCAAGTGAAGATTTGCCGAAGAGTGCTTCTCCCATCTTGGTGTATGCGGGAGCATCATGTGAAGCTTCACCAAGCGAGGCGCAATCAAGAAAGGTGGTTCGCCTTGAGGAGATGAAGATCGTCTTCATCGGCCTCAAGTGGATTAAGCGCAAGGCAAAGGTATGATCTTGATAGGTTTTCTATTTTACCGGTTTCATGTTGAGAGACCGGGTTATAGGATAGATAACCGTACTATCAAGAGGGGCTCTCGACCGAGTATCTTGATCGTATCGTTCGTCGAGAGCTCAAACCTTTGCATCCTTGCAATCATCTTTATTGGTTCTTATTTGGCTCTTATCATGGTGTGGTCTTGGTGCTTGTCGTGCTTGTCATGACAAGGCTAAGTTCACCGAAAACGGTTTTCATCTGCGTCTTCTATTGCGTTTTCGGTTTTGTAGGTTTCACCGGTTTATCTCTTCTAAGAGAGGTCAAACTCTCTCCTTATGATTTCCTCCTCACATGATGGACCATGATGTTTCTCTGCATAATCTTGTTGTGCTCGTTGTGACGATTCCAACGAGCCCAAGATCATCGAAAACGGAGTCCGGATGCAGAAGATATGCCTGTTTCCGTTTTGCTCTTTCTACTGGTTTTCAGTAGGGCGGAAGTTCCGGCCTTGAGGCCGGAAATTCCGGCCCCCAGAAGTTCCGGCCCAAGCACCGGAAGTTCCGGTCCATATTTTCATCTGAGCTTTTCGGCTAAGTCTTTTCGGCGTTTCTCTCTGGAGGGGTTCCGGAATTTTTCCCCGGAAGTTTCCCCCGGAAATTTCCGGGGGGCCGGAATTTCCGGTCCTTGGTCCGGAATATCCGGTCTAGAAAAAATTTGGCTAAGTCTTTTGCGTTTTTCTCTCGGGTGGGGGTCCGGAACTTTGCACCGGATGTTTTCTCCGGAAATTTCCGAGGCACCGGAAGTTCCGGCCCCAGGCCGGAAGTTCCGGTACTTAACCCCGGAAATTCCGGCCCCGCGCTGCTCCAACGGCTAGTTTTTGGGGGGGAGGCTATAAATAGCCCCCTTCTTCCCCAAGAGCTGGTTTCTCACTTTGCTCAGCTCACTCACTCTCTCTCCTCCATTGTTGCAAACTTGTGAGCTTGATTCCTCTCAATCCCTCCGATGATTCTTGCCCAAATTTAGGGATTCAAGAGAGGAGATCTAAATCTACCATTCAACCAATCCATTTCTCCTCTAAGTGAGGGGAACCTTGTGGATCTAGTTCTTGGAGTTCTTTTGTGGTCCCCCCCCCCCTTGTTCTTCCTCTCTTATTCCCCCCAAAGCATTTGTTGCTTGGTTGGAATTTGAGAGTGAAGGATTTTACCACTTTGTGTGTTCTTGCCTCTTGCATTAGTTGCATCGGGTTGCTCTCTCCACGGTGATACATGAAGTTGAAGGTTGAGAAGCTTGTTACTCATGGGTGCATTGTGTTCCCAAGAGTTTGTGCCTCTTGGGTGCATTGTGTACCCTAGACGGTTTTGGAGGTTTCACCGGTTTGTCTCTTCTAAGAGAGGTCAAACTCTCTCCTTATGATTTCCTCCTCACATGATGGACCATGATGTTTCTCTGCATAATATTGTTGTGCTCGTTGTGACAATTCCAACGAGCCCAAGATCATCGAAAACGGAGTCCGGATGCAGAAGATATGCCCGTTTCCGTTTTGCTCTTTCTGCTGGTTTTCAGTAGGGCGGAAGTTCTGGCCCTGAGGCCGGATATTCCGGCCCCCGGAAGTTCCGGCCCAAACACCGGAAGTTCCGGTCCATATTTTCATCTGAGCTTTTCGGCTAAGTCATTTCGGCATTTCTCTCTGGAGGGGTTCCGGAATTTTTCCCCGGAAGTTTCCCCCGGAAATTTCCGGGGGGCCGGAATTTCTGCTCCTTGGTCCGGAATATCCGGTCTAGAAAAAATTTGGCTAAGTCTTTTGCGTTTTTCTCTCGGGTGGGGGTCCGGAACTTTGCACCGGAGGTTTTCTCCCGAAATTTCCGAGGCACCGGAAGTTCCGGCCCCAGGCCGGAAGTTCCGGTACTTAACCCCGGAAATTCCGGCCCCGCGCTGCTGCAACGGCTAGTTTTTTGGGGGAGGCTATAAATAGCCCCCTTCTTCCCCAAGAGCTGGTTTCTCACTTTGCTCAGCTCACTCACTCTCTCTCCTCCATTGTTGCAAACTTGTGAGCTTGATTCCTCTCAATCCCTCCGATGATTCTTGCCCAAATTTAGGGATTCAAGAGAGGAGATCTAAATCTACCATTCAACCAATCCATTTCTCCTCTAAGTGAGGGGAACCTTGTGGATCTAGTTCTTGGAGTTCTTTTGTGGTCCCCCCCCCCCTTGTTCTTCCTCTCTTATTCCCCCCAAAGCATTNAACCCCCGGATAGTCGTCTTAGGAGCTGGCTTACTTCTCTTCCTGTGCTTCTTCTTCTTTACCTCTGGGGATGCTGGGGGTGCATCTTCTGTAGCCACATTGATTGAGTACTTGTTGGAGCCGAAGCTGATCATTGGATGAGGCCCTTTTTTCCCTCCCTCAATCCAAACCCTGACACCCTCACAGACGGTAGGAAAGAGCGATGTCAACGTCTTTGTCACTGCCTGTGCGATGACCGTCTAAATCATACTATTTTCCTCTATCGGTTCCACGCCTCCTGTTCGAGAACCCCCGGCCTCGTTATTGTCAGCCATGTTCGCACCTATAAGGAAAAAAACGTCGAAGTTAGTACGCCAAATATAAGAAAAAAATTCACTTAATTAAGTACTAAGATACCCCGGCCCATGCATTAGTCGGAATACCCCATATGTCCTATTTTTCGCGAAGTCATGCTAAAATTCACGAAAATTTTTGCCACGACCTTTGCTAAAAAAGGGACATATGTAGTACCCGAATTTGCCAGAACGGAAGTTAATCGTCGTTCCGGCAATCTCAAGGGCCTCTCGGGGTACCTGCAAGCATTTCACAAAAATATCCACATCTCCACGACACGATGGTTAGAGCACAAAGAACCACGACAATCTCCACGACACGATGGTCGGAGCACAAACAACCATGATAATCTCCACAACACGATGGTCGGAGCACAAACAACCACAAACATCTCACCTGAAAGAACGCGGATGAGCTTCTTCCAAATTTCCTGCATACGGGAAAATAATGATTTGTCAAATTCCAGAATGAAGCAATAAAAGAATAATTTGCCATTAATCCATACTTGTCAAGAACAAAATTAAGTGTTAGGTGCAATAATGTAGCTCTGATGGTTGATTTCACAGAAATCCTTATGCTAGACCATATTAGTTGGTACTGGTACTATATTTTTTTTGTTTGAGGATAAAGCTGCATCTTTGAAACCTACTTGAACAAGCACTGGAACAACTACGCTTGAAAGCACATAAACCTTGTTCTTTGTTGATTGTATATTCAAGGAGGACATTAAATTTGAACGGCATACACATGAACTACGCTTCAAAGCACATAAACCAAATAGGTATTACAAGCCAGAGAAATTTATGGAACCCTCACAGGTAGGAAACAAATTTGATGCAAACAAAAACATGGTAGAACAAAGATTTGACAGGAACTCTAATATCGCCTCATTTCTAGTTATCGTATTTGAGATACCCACGGCTATTTTTTACAAAAGACAGAATCAAACAATAAACTACACAGCTTAAGTTCTGGAACTATCTCAGCGCTCACAACATGATAACATACAGGAGCACCACATGACTATCCAAAGGCGTGCAATCCCTAAGAGTCGAGGAAAACTGAGACAACCACCCATAATGGCAGAAGTAGAATGGGATCTCCCACATTGCAGCACAAATCTCTACATTCAAGCACATCGAGTCGTCATCGACTAACAGAAATATCCTAAGTGCGGCTCAAACCAGTAGAACAATAACTCAATACTATTGGTTCTAGCATCATTTTCAGTCCCCAAAAAGGAACAAAAGAAGATCGAGCATTGCCTATACCAGCGTACTAGCTAGCTAGCTCAAACCAAAATCCGTGAGAAGGATCAAGCAACGCACGGGGTAGCAGAGCAGGACATTATTGTGGCACCCCCCTCTGACACACATCGCCAGAGAGGTGGTCGCCCCGTGCGCCAGCCCAGGATATCTGGACACACGTTACGACAATGCAACATAGCGGAAATATCATTACACAATCAGGCCCAAAGGGCTACAAATGGTTTACATGGCCTTCAAGGCATGAAAATTATCATGGCCAAGAATGGCACGGGACAGAGTTTAACTGGCAGCGGAAGACAAAGATACGGCAACGGCTTGGCGCGGCTCCATTCCACAGGCATCTGGCTGGGCTACTGATCCTAGCACGCTCTTGCTCCATCTCCGGACTAAGGTGGTAGATGAATCCTCTCAACGTCTGGCCACATGAAAAGCCAGTCTGAGTACAATGATGTACTCGCAAGAAAATAACCACAAGACATGAACCGTCAAGCAATCAGGCATAAGTAACTAGCTGCAATAGCGATCTAAACATGGCATAAGCAAACAACGGGAGTATCACCAGTACAGAGTCCAAGCCAGGTGGGGTTGGATCGTATACCGGAGATCAAACAAGGAACTTACCTGTGACGAAGAACGGGTGTACCATTGGTACCGAGTAACTCAACAAATCGTATTATCACAGCTAGGCTCACTGGCCTCCAGCCTCACGAGGCTAATCTCATCTGTCACCACCGCTAGGCACACTGGCCTTATCACCTTTCTTATCTCAAGTAACATTCCCTGCATCATCTTATTGTTTATTAGGTGAGGTCAGGTCGTTCATCAATTCTTTTAAACATATCTTAAGTTAAACCTCCGGACATGACAAAGACAATAGTGTGACCGACACTGAACTGGTGTTCCATATCCCAGGAACGAGGCTAGCTTGCTAGGTTGAGACTCTCGAGAGTTTGCAGTTACCACTCATCTAAATGCACCTTACTTAGCTAAGGGAAGATACACTTACATAACCGTTCACGCTACCAGGACACTCCTTGAATAACTACCGACTTACCACTCGGGCTAAGTCTTATGACGAAGTGAATCCGGCACGTCCCCAACGAATGAGCAACGCCTAGCTCCGGAACCTTCGCAAGACTAGCCCCGACCACAACTATGCAGTAACCGACTAGACTTGCCAAGAGGGTAGCATCCAAGGAGGCTTGATAGGTTACATAGGTTAAGGCTCTCCCATTTGGGGCGACAGTGGTAGTGCGTTCAAGGGTTCAGATTAGTGGCACTATGAATAGACCTCATCGTTGTTTGTAGGGGTGTTTCATTTAATCAAGTTTCAGCATTCACATGCCCAACCAACAAAGGATTAGTTCAACACAATAATCACAACCAACAAGGCATTAGCAACACAAACAAGCACAAACAAACATAGCCTAGAACATGCCTAACACTTGCATGAATAAATAACCACATCACAATAATAATACCCGGGTGACTGTGGCGGGCAACCCGGCCGGTGTCACACGGGGGTTAGTGTCACAGAATAACAAGAACACCCGGGTGACGGTGGCGGGAGACCCGGCGGTGTCACTCAGGGGTTGGAGTCACAGAATAATAATAAGCATACCCGGGTGACTGTGGCGGGCAACCCGGCCGGTGTCACACGGGGTTAGTATAATAATACGGCACAGGCGGAGTCTGTTACGCATCCGTTCCTCCACGCGCAAGTCTTTGGCGGCGTTATCGTCCGACCGTTGACCAGGAAGTGGGGAGTTGGGCATATAGTCTCCAAAACTAAACCGAAAAGCAATCATAAGAATGAGAGAGCATCCATTCCACTCGAGGGTTCCCTCGACGTGGTGTCAGCAATCTCGGCAAAAAGAACCAAATGGAAAGTCAGCTCCCAAGCGTCGCAGTCCGGGTGGTCTACGCCAACCATATTGACGGAGGGACAAGAAGCAAATAACTCTTTTGGCAAATGCCCCCAACTCCGAGGATCACGGGCCGACATTTGTCCGCACCTAGCCTCGGCGTTGAAGAAGAAGCAAACAATCAACGCATGTTTTTGTTATTTAGTTGTCAAAGCCACGCAAGTGCGAGGCGCACAAATAATTCATACATCAATCTAATGCATATATGGATGAAGTACAAAACAAGGCAACATTAACAGACCGACATAATATAAATACCAAACGCAGACAAATATAACACTTGGCATGACAATAAGCGAATAACAAACAACATGCGGGACTGCTCATAGCAAGGGGTTAGCTTGCCTTCGACGATCGACGCCACCGGGCTTGGAGAGGTCGGGTTGGTTCCGCGGCGTAGGGCAGCGATAGCCCCGTTCCACGGACTCCGGAATGCACGTACAAAAGGGCACCCCCTAGAACTATTTTGGGAATGAGATGAAATCAGTATCACCGGAAAGGTCTTGTCGAGACGAAGATTTAGAGATTTGAATCGCCGAAAACGGACTTACGGTTCAAAAGATATTGACGTCTGAAAACTATGCAGCAGAGAAAAAGATAAACTGCTGCGGGAAAAAAAAACGGCGCAGGCCGCAAATGGGCCGCTGCGCGCCGCGTGCCGTACGCGCCTGTGCTGCGCCTGGACAGGTCGTGGTGGGCCGAGCGGCCTGCCACGCTGATGTCTCCTGGACTGGGCTGCGATCCGCTGCTGGACCGAATCGATCGAGGGAGATGGACCCAGCGTACGTTGACCTCCTGTACGCTCCTTGTCCAGCGCACGGGGAGCTTGCCGGAGCGGCGGCTCGGCAAGCTGGCCGGCGTCGGCGGGGATGAAGTGGAGGCAGCAGGGGCCGTGGCCAGGGGGAGTTGGGAGGGGACGGAGGCGTGGTCATCGTTTCCCTCCCGCGCGGGCACGCACGGGAGCGTACGGAAAGGCGCCGGAGGTCGACGGCCGCCGGCGATGGGCGGCCCGGCAGAGCCAGCCGAGGATGGAGGTGAGGCCGTGGTGCAGCACCGCGCTCGGGGACGGCTCCAGCGCGCGGGGAAGAGGCCGGGGCGTCGCGTGCATGCTCGACCGAGCTCGGCCAATGCGGCCGTGGCGGGTCGAGCACGGGCGGTTCCCTGCGGTGTTGAGGGGAGGGCCAGGGGGCAGGAGGAGGTGCTACTTGCTCAAGCGCGTAAGCGCACGCGCGTCGGCCGTGGCGGTCGACCACGAGCAGCTCACAGCCACGTGGGGTTGGACGATTTGGAGCCGGGAATCGGATGCGGAGGTCGTGGGGAGGCTAGTAGGCGGTTTGGCTCGGGCTGGGAGGCGTGGACGGCTCGAGCTCGTGCTCAACATGGCCTCGGTGGCCACGGTCGAAACCGGAGGGACGAGCTTCGCTCCTCCAGGGGGACGAGGGGAGAGTGAGGTGCGCCTGCGAGGGAGGGCTCGGGATGCCCTTTTAAAGGCCGGGGAGGGGAGAGGTAGGTCGGGGCCGGTGCTGCCATCAATGGCCGCCGAGGTCATTGCTTACGTCTCCGGCCACAGGGAGGAGATAAGGAGGGGGAGAGGATGAGGCAGCCGTGCTGGTTGCATAGTGAAGCACGAGGCACACTGCAGCAGAAGGATTAGGCACCGACCACGGCAGTAAGTGGAGATTAGGTCTTGCCAAAGCGCGCGTCCTGGACGTCCGGAGCGCGACGCGAGCGGCATCATCGCGTTCCCGATGATCTAGGGCACCAAAAAGGCAAAGGAAGGTACCCATGGGTTGCTAAGGACCATGCCTACGCTACAACAAGGGTCACCTGCAAGAACTCCACACTTGGTAACACGAAGTTTTCCGGAAACCGAGGGTGCGCCAGGTGTTCGATGAAATGATCAAGGCTTTGCCCATCTCAGAAAAATCCCCAAAATTCACAGTATGCTAGGATAGGTGTATGTAGTATGTATGTGGAATTTCAGATCAAATGGAGGCCTGGAGCTTGGTCAAATAAATTGGTGTCCAAAAATGCCCAAATGGCATGGGCATGCCAATTGTTTTTATTCAAATGATCTTGACCTGATATTCTGGATATGTGGTTATATAAGGGAGTTGGTCAATCTGGCAAAGTGGCAATGCCAAATGAATTTTGTAGCTAGGGGTTGCTTTGGAAATCACAATTAGGCATAATTAGGGCATTACGAAGAAAGTACCTCAAATATTGCTCAAATGAGGTTGGGCCAATGGAGTGGAATGTTCAGGAGGTCAAATCATGCACCTCACCAAAATTTCAGAATTTCTGGATGAGTGGAAGGTGCCCAGATAATTTTTGGATTGGAAATGGCATAACAGGAAATATGAATAAACTTGGAATTATTGCATGGGACTATGAAATGTTTTCCCATGGGAGTGATGTATAGGTATGAGGGAACCATATGGTATCTTGGTGGAATTTATTTCAAGGTACAATGATGGTGGTGGCTTTTGGTGGGATAGACAGAAGGATTTTGGAAACTCCAAATGGAACCAACGTTCGACCGTCAAAACAATGGCATGGAAATATGGTGGAGGTTGACGAGGATCGGGAATTGCTGGGAAATTTCCAAGAGAGTGGAACCAAAGTCAAGCCAAGGACCATCTGGTTCAGGGAAAACATTTTGAAAGTAGAAAAAGTTTTTCAGGTGTGAGAAAACACCACTAAAATTAGGGATGGATTTTTGGGGTGTTACAAACCTTCCCCCCTTAAAAAGAATCTCGTCCCGAGATTCGGAGACTAATAGAGATCCCTGGGGTTATAACAAGATATTTCTTGTATGGTTTAATATACCCTATATTTAAAATATTTAAAAACTTTTTCTACAAAATTACTAGAGTTTAACACTCAAAAGGATGAACACCCAGCAGGATATTTTACTAAGACAATTATTATCAAGCATGGTATTTTTACCATACTCAATGCAATTAAAAGATGGCATGGCAGGGGCTCACGCAACTCAATCAACATAGGATCTACTAGCACATTTATTAAAATTAAATCTAAAGTTTTGCTCACCAAACACAAACCTGGCAAGATCAAACAAGATCTACAACCAAACTATCAACCAACAAATGAAGATTCATCTTGGACAAATAATTAACTCAAGTTTGGGAACACAACGGTTTACGGTTTTCATTTTAGAAAAGCTGTATATTCATTTTCATGCACACACAGGTTTTGAAAAATAACAGGGTTTCTTTTAAAAGGAACTACGTGTGCCACCGATAATCTGGTTCACAGACACTGTGAGATAGGGTTATTTCAAAAATCATTTGCCGTGGTATGGCATAATCATTTCAACCATACCGGTTAACAAGAGAATAAGAACACCAAGTTTTATTACGAGTTGATTCGACATCAACCAGAAAACAAACAACAAACTAGCATTACAAGCCAATACAAGAAAAACAAACAACCTCGCTGATTCTCACCTACCAACAAAAAGGCGCCACTCAGGCTGGCTAAACATGGGTTCTACTCCGCTTGGCGGCCTCTGGTAGTCGGTGGAGCGCGGCCGAGACGAAGAGTGGTGTCCACATCTCCATCTCCCGCGGGGTGGGGAATTGCAGGCACGCCTTCGAGGATTATACCTCCTGCTTGGAGGTACTGCTGGGCTGGGGCTGGTGCTTGTGTCCCAGAGGCATCAAGACTGGATCCCGGCAAATCACCTGGGAACGGGAGTCCTGTACTCTGAGCTGGCCCAAGGTCGAGGTTAGGTAGGTTCCCTGCTCGACGCAGTTGCATGCGGGCACGACCAAGGTTGCGCCTTGTGGTGAAGAGTTCATCCCTCAGAGAATGGCAAAACTTTATCATTGCAGGCCCGTGAGTGACCAGGGTAATAACGGCAGGGTCGACCTCTTCTCTAACGGAAGTTTGGACAGCCTCCGCACCAGACTGGGGTCTAGCTGGGAGAAGGTGGAAAGCTCGACTTTTCGCCATTGCTGGTTCAGAGTACCGCAGGCGGACGAGACCTTCCCAGGCTGCTACCTGGATGGCTTGAGGAAGAGTGGGCATGGTCCAACCTTGGATCAAGTAAGGCTGGCTTGTCCCCAACGGACACGAGCCGATATGCACGTCTGCTCGAAATTCACTTCCGGCAGGCGAGAGTGAGTTCTCGAACACCACATATCGAGGGCGAGCAGGCCTACCAAGGAGAACACAGACGGCCTTCCAAAGCATCAGTGGAAATCCGCCATGATCCTCGGCAGTGGTTTCCAGGACGGCCTTGGGGTTCGCCATCGGATTATTTGTCTCTGGGTGTAGGATGAGATAAGAACGCGGGATTCCTTTGCGGGATCCTTCTTCAAGAGGGCTGGGTTGCCCAGGATTGCAGGCGAGGGTGGTTATAAAGCAACTAGGACCGGGTCTCAGGTTCACTGGGTAAGGTCGGCTTCTTCTCATGGAAGAAACCGGCTCGTCTTGTTGGGAAAGATTGGGACAGGTCCTACTGCACCATACTGTTGACCGACACGAGCCATGCCGGTTAGGCGGAGATGGGTTAAATCCATCGGGCTCACTGTCGGGCAAAAGTAGGGCGGGGTTTTCCATGCTAGGGTAGTCTGCAGCCAGCCTGGTGCTCTGATACCATGCTCTGTGGCACCCCCCTCTGACACACATCGCCAGAGAGGTGGTCGCCCCGTGCGCCAGCCCAGGATAACTGGACACACGTTACGACAATGCAACATAGCGGAAATATCATTACACAATCAGGCCCAAAGGGCTACAAATGGTTTACATGGCCTTCAAGGCATGAAAATTATCATGGCCAAGAATGGCACGGGACAGAGTTTAACTGGCAGCGGAAGACAAAGATACGGCAACGGCTTGGCGTGGCTCCATTCCACAGGCATATGGCTGGGCTACTGATCCTAGCACGCTCTTGCTCCATCTCCGGACTAAGGTGGTAGATGAATCCTCTCAACGTCTGGCCACATGAAAAGCCAGTCTGAGTACAATGATGTACTCGCAAGAAAATAACCACAAGACATGAACCGTCAAGCAATCAGGCAACAAGTAACTAGCTGCAATAGCGATCTAAACATGGCATAAGCAAACAATGGGAGTATCACCAGTACAGAGTCCAAGCCAGGTGGGGTTGGATCGTATACCGGAGATCAAACAAGGAACTTACCTGTGACGAAGAACGGGTGTACCATTGGTACCGAGTAACTCAACAAATCGTATTATTACAGCTAGGCTCACTGGCCTCCAGCCTCACGAGGCTAATCTCATCTGTCACCACCGCTAGGCACACTGGCCTTATCACCTTTCTTATCTCAAGTAACATTCCCTGCATCATCTTATTGTTTATTAGGTGAGGTCAGGTCGTTCATCAATTCTTTTAAACATATCTTAAGTTAAACCTCCGGACACGACAAAGACAATAGTGTGACCGACACTGAACTGGTGTTCCATATCCCAGGAACGAGGCTAGCTTGCTAGGTTGAGACTCTCGAGAGTTTGCAGTTACCACTCATCTAAATGCACCTTACTTAGCTAAGGCAAGATACACTTACATAACCGTTCACGCTACCAGGACACTCCTTGAATAACTACCGACTTACCACTCGGGCTAAGTCTTATGACGAAGTGAATCCGGCACGTCCCCAACGAATGAGCAACGCCTAGCTCCGGAACCTTCGCAAGACTAGCCCCGACCACAACTATGCAGTAACCGACTAGACTTGCCAAGAGGGTAGCATCCAAGGAGGCTTGATAGGTTACATAGGTTAAGGCTCTCCCATTTGGGGCGACAGTGGTAGTGCGTTCAAGGGTTCAGATTAGTGGCACTATGAATAGACCTCATCGTTGTTTGGAGGGGTGTTTCATTTAATCAAGTTTCAGCATTCACATGCCCAACCAACAAAGGATTAGTTCAACACAATAATCACAACCAACAAGGCATTAGCAACACAAACAAGCACAAACAAACATAGCCTAGAACATGCCTAACACTTGCATGAATAAATAACCACATCACAATAATAATACCCGGGTGACTGTGGCGGGCAACCCGGCCGGTGTCACACGGGGGTTAGTGTCACATAATAACAAGAACACCCGGGTGACGGTGGCGGGAGACCCGGCCGGTGTCACTCAGGGGTTGGAGTCACAGAATAATAATAAGCATACCCGGGTGACTGTGGCGGGCAACCCGGCCGGTGTCACTCGGGGGTTAGTATAATAATATAGCACAGGCGGAGTCTGTTACGCATCCGTTCCTCCACGCGCAAGTCTTTGGCGGCGTTATCGTCCGACCGTTGACCAGGAAGTGGGGAGTTGGGCATATAGTCTCCAAAACTAAACCGAAAAGCAATCATAAGAATGAGAGAGCATCCATTCCACTCGAGGGTTCCCTCGACGTGGTGTCAGCAATCTCGGCAAAAAGAACCAAATGGAAAGTCAGCTCCCAAGCGTCGCAGTCCGGGTGGTCTACGCCAACCATATTTGACGGAGGGACAAGAAGCAAATAACTCTTTTGGCAAATGCCCCCAACTCCGAGGATCACGGGCCGACATTTGTCCGCACCTAGCCTCGGCGTTGAAGAAGAAGCAAACAATCAACGCATGTTTTTGTTATTTAGTTGTCAAAGCCACGCAAGTGCGAGGCGCACAAATAATTCATACATCAATCTAATGCATATATGGATGAAGTACAAAACAAGGCAACATTAACAGACCGACATAATATAAATACCAAACGCAGACAAATATAACACTTGGCATGACAATAAGCGAATAACAAACAACTTGCGGGACTGCTCATAGCAAGGGGTTAGCTTGCCTTCGACGATCGACGCCACCGGGCTTGGAGAGGTCGGGTTGGTTCCGCGGCGTAGGGCAGCGATAGCCCCGTTCCACGGACTCCGGAATGCACGTACAAAAGGGCACCCCCTAGAACTATTTTGGGAATGAGATGAAATCAGTATCACCGGAAAGGTCTTGTCGAGACGAAGATTTAGAGATTTGAATCGCCGAAAACGGACTTACGGTTCAAAAGATATTGACGTCTGAAAACTATGCAGCAGAGAAAAAGATAAACTGCTGCGGGGAAAAAAAAACGGCGCAGGCCGCAAATGGGCCGCTGCGCGCCGCGTGCCGTACGCGCCTGTGCTGCGCCTGGACAGGTCGTGGTGGGCCGAGCGGCCTGCCACGCTGATGTCTCCTGGACTGGGCTGCGATCCGCTGCTGGACCGAATCGATCGAGGGAGATGGACCCAGCATACGTTGACCTCCTGTACGCTCCTTGTCCAGCGCACGGGGAGCTTGCCGGAGCGGCGGCTCGGCACGCCGGCCGGCCGGCGTCGGCTGGGATGAAGTGGAGGCAGCAGGGGCTGCGGCCAGGGGGAGCTGGGAGGGGACGGAGGCGTGGTCATCGTTTCCCTCCCGCGCGGGCACGCACGGGAGCGTACGGAAAGGCGCCGGAGGTCGACGGCCGCCGGCGATGGGCGGCCCGGCGGAGCCAGCCGAGGATGGAGGTGAGGCCGTGGTGCAGCACCGCGCTCGGGGACGGCTGCAGCGCGCGGGGAAGAGGCCGGGGTGTCGCGTGCATGCTCGACCGAGCTCGGCCAATGCGGCCGTGGCGGGTCGAGCACGGGCGGTTCCCCGCGGTGCTGAGAGGAGGGCCAGGGGGCAGGAGGAGGTGCTACTTGCTCAAGCGCGTAAGCGCACGCGCGTCGGCCGTGGCGGTCGACCACGAGCAGCTCACAGCCACGTGGGGTTGGACGATTTGGAGCCGGGAATCGGATGCGGAGGTCGTGGGGAGGCTAGTAGGCGGTTTGGCTCGGGCTGGGAGGCGTGGACGGCTCGAGCTCGTGCTCAACATGGCCTCGGTGGCCACGGTCGAAACCGGAGGGACGAGCTTCGCTCCTCCAGGGGGACGAGGGGAGAGTGAGGTGCGCCTGCGAGGGAGGGCTCGGGATGCCCTTTTAAAGGCCGGGGAGGGGAGAGGTAGGTCGGGGCTGGTGCTGCCATCAATGGCCGCCGAGGTCATTGCTTACGTCTCCGGCCACAGGGAGGAGATAAGGAGGGGGAGAGGATGAGGCAGCCGTGCTGGTTGCATAGTGAAGCACGAGGCACACTGCAGCAGAAGGATTAGGCACCGACCACGGCAGTAAGTGGAGATTAGGTCTTGCCAAAGCGCGCGTCCTGGACGTCCGGAGCGCGACGCGAGCGGCATCATCGCGTTCCCGATGATCTAGGGCACCAAAAAGGCAAAGGAAGGTACCCATGGGTTGCTAAGGACCATGCCTACGCTACAACAAGGGTCACCTGCAAGAACTCCACACTTGGTAACACGAAGTTTTCCGGAAACCGAGGGTGCGCCAGGTGTTCGATGAAATGATCAAGGCTTTGCCCATCTCAGAAAAATCCCCAAAATTCAAAGTATGCTAGGATAGGTGTATGTAGTATGTATGTGGAATTTCAGATCAAATGGAGGCCTGGAGCTTGGTCAAATAAATTGGTGTCCAAAAATGCCCAAATGGCATGGGCATGCCAATTGTTTTTATTCAAATGATCTTGACCTGATATTCTGGATATGTGGTTATATAAGGGAGTTGGTCAATCTGGCAAAGTGGCAATGCCAAATGAATTTTGTAGCTAGGGGTTGCTTTGGAAATCACAATTAGGCATAATTAGGGCATTACGAAGGAAGTACCTCAAATATTGCTCAAATGAGATTGGGCCAATGGAGTGGAATGTTCAGGAGGTCAAATCATGCACCTCACCAAAATTTCAGAATTTCTGGATGAGTGGAAGGTGCCCAGATAATTTTTGGATTGGAAATGGCATAACAGGAAATATGAATAAACTTGGAATTATTGCATGGGACTATGAAATGTTTTCCCATGGGAGTGATGTATAGGTATGAGGGAACCATATGGTATCTTGGTGGAATTTATTTCAAGGTACAATGATGGTGGTGGCTTTTGGTGGGATAGACAGAAGGATTTTGGAAACTCCAAATGGAACCAACGTTCGACCGTCAAAACAATGGCATGGAAATATGGTGGAGGTTGACGAGGATCGGGAATTGCTGGGAAATTTCCAAGAGAGCGGAACCAAAGTCAAGCCAAGGACCATCTGGTTCAGGGAAAACATTTTGAAAGTAGAAAAAGTTTTTCAGGTGTGAGAAAACACCACTAAAATTAGGGATGGATTTTTGGGGTGTTACAATTATTCAGGCATGAATCCTAGCTATGCATGAATCCCTACTGTCTAATCTGCCACGGGACCAGGAGGAGGAGGAGGAGGGGAGGGTCCTTACCGGGTGCGGGGACGGCGGACGCGGGCGCGAGGACGGCCGTGGATGCAGCGGGCGCGGTGGACGTGGTGGTGCTCGTCATGCTCCTGCGGTGGTGGTGGTGCTCCTCCGGTGGCGGTGGTGATCCTCCGGTGGCGGTGGCGGAGAGAGAGAGGGGACAAGGGCGGCTCCTCCGGTGGCGGTGGTGCTCCTCTGGTGGCGGCGGTGCTCCTCCGGTGGCGGTGGTTGCCGACGAGATCGATCGCGAGCGCGGGCGCGTGCAGTGGTGCCGATGAGACTTGGGGAATTTTTGGAAGAGAGAGGCGGGCGCGGGGGAGGGCCCACACATCAGTGGGTGCAAAATAATTCTGTGGCGCACGGTCGGCGGGATGCGCCACAGAATTCTGCAATTCTGTGGCGCATCCCGCCGACCGTGCGCCACAGAATTCCCTGTCTAACAGTGCTAAAAAGCACTACTGGTTGCATTTTGACCAGCACACAAGACTTGGCCTAGTGGTTAGCCACTGGAACCTGGGGTAGCCAGGTACGAATCCTGGCTGTCTCACATTTTTTCTTTAAAAAAAATAATTTTTTGGTTAAATTCAAAGAAAAGAACACACATATTTGTTAATTATTTTTTTAAAAAATATTTTTAGTTATATTTAAAGAAAGAATATACACTCTTTAGTAGGTAGAATATTTGTCTCACACAATATATATATATGCTTGTCTCACAAATAATATATTTGCTTGTCTCACACATAATATATATGCTTGTCTCACACATACACACAAATTAAATACACAAAAAAAGTCTTCTTCGTCCCGGCTGCCGGTTCCGAGCTAGCTTCTCTTCTTTCCCTTCTTCGCGGTTGAATACTTTAGGCCGGGCACCTTGAGATTTCTTCGCGTGAACGGACAACCTTTAGTAGGTAGGGAGGTCTTCCTTCTTTCTTTGCTAATAGTAGGCATGTCGAAGTACTTGTCGAATTCCTCCTCGATCTTCGGATTGCCGTTCTTGTCCAAGTCTTCCTCGTTGGCGTCTCCTTCCATTCCGATGATGCTCCTCTTGCCCCTCCTCATGACAACACGACTAGGCTTTGACGGGTCAGTAATGAAGAAGCATTGCTCAACTTGGCTAGCGAGTACCCATGGCTCATTTTTCGCGGAGGCGTTCTTCGATTTGGCATCGGGTATTACCATGGTGGTGAAATACCGGTCTTCTTTGACGACGTCCTTGGCCCATCTCACACGGAACATTTGCACCAACTGTCCACAGTAGTTGAGATCCCATATCTCCTCGATCCTTCCGAAGAATCTTTCCTTGACAGTAGCCTCGTCATCGCCATAGGATAGCATAGTTACTCCTGAGTTTTGATATTCGCTATTCCTGTCCTTTTCCTCGGTGCAGAATCTGTAACCGCTGATGTCGTACGTCTGATAGGTCTTTACGTTGTACCCGGGGCCCTGTGATAAGGAGAATATGAGTTTTTCATCTTCCGTAGCTGGCGGTATGCTCTCTGCTTGAACCAGTTGCCTTTTCTTGAACCAACGCGTGAAGCTGGAGTTGTGCTCTCTGGTTACGTCTCCCTTCTTCCTCGGTCGGCCCAGGTCGATGTAATTCTGCTCGATTAAGATTTTGTGCTCTTCCACCCAAGGTTCGATCAATTGTAAGTGTTGTAGCGTGACCCGGTGAGCCCTGTCGAAGTCGTTTTGTCGACCATGAATGCCGACATGGAGTGAGCGGTAGCCCTCGCGGTGACCAAATCCCTCGAGCCTGCCGAGGTGCGTCCTGGTTGGCAGACCAACATCCTGGTTCTCGGTGCTCAGATAATTCTGGCAGAAGGAGATGCACTCGTAGTTTCGGAAGCCCTTGGCCATGCTTGCGTCTGGATGGGACCTGTTGCAAACGTATTGTTTCATGACACCGTTCTGCCTTTCGAACGGTATCATGTAGTGCAGGAACGTCGGCCCGAGCTGCCTGATGTCATCAACGACATGGAGAAGGAGATGCACGCAGATATCGAAGAATGCGGGCGGGAAGTAAATCTCGAGCTCGCATAGTATCACCACGATTTCTTCCTGTAGCCTGTGGAGCTGCCTCACGCCGATCGACTTCCTGTTGATGACGTCGAAAAAGTTGCAAAGGCCAAGCAGCGTATCACGGACATGCTCGTCCATTAGCCCTCGGATTGCAACGGGGAGTATCTGCGTCATCAGCACGTGACAGTCGAGAGACTTCATCCCGCTGAACCTCTTCTTCGTTGCGTCCAGATATCTTCTTATCTTTCCCGCGTAACCGTAAGGAAATTTGACTCCTAGGAGGCACCTAAAAAACTTCTCGAGCTCCTCCGGACTCATAGTGAAGCAGGCAGCGGGAAGCACCACCGCGTTCTTCTTTACCCTTTTGCGGCGACCTTGAGTCCCTTTCGTCTGATCATCATCATCGTCGTCGTCATCACTATCGGGTGCCTGAAGATCTTTACTTATGCCAAGCCATTTCAGATCGTATCTTGCTTTCGTCCCATCCTTGGTCTTATCGGACATGTTGCAAAGAGTGCCAAGCAGACTCTCGGTAATGTTCTTGGTAATGTGCATTACATCGAGGCTATGGGGCGTGTGGAGTACCTTCTAGTACTCCAAGTCGTGGAAAACAGACCTCGCTTTCCATACACCCAGCAGGGGGTCTACCCTCGGTCGCTTCTTTCCCGGCGCAGGGCACTCCTCCCAATTTTTCAAAAGCAGGGATCCCTTGGTAGCTGGAGATGCGGGGTCTTATCCATGCACCTGACACATGCGCAGAATCCATGGCCTACCTGGGCCGATACATATGAGCAACCAGGATAGTCCTGCACCGTCGTGAGCAACGCGGCTCTCATATCGAAATAATCTCCAGTGTAGGCGTCCCACGTACGGACTGGCGTCTCCCACAACCTGACTAACTCCTCTTTCAACAGCGCGAGATACATATGTATGTCGGTACCTGGTTGTTTCGGCCCCTGAATGAGAATACTCATGTGTATGTACTTTTGCTTCGTGCACAGCCACGGGGGAAGGTTGTAAGGCCATACAAACACGGGCCAGGTGCTATGCGTGCTACTCTGGTTGCCGAACGGATTGAGTCAATCGGTGCTCATACCCAGCCTGACATTCCTTGCGTCGCGCCCGAAATGTTCGAAGGCCATGTCCAATGCTTCCCACTGGCAAGCGTCTGAAGGGTGTGTCAGGATCACGCCCTTCTCCGGATCTTCTTCGGGCTTCTCCCTTTTCGCGTGCCATTGCATGAGCTTTGCTTCCTTACGGTCCACGAAATACCGCTGCAGACGGGGAATGAGAGGAAAGTACCATACAACTTTTCGAGGAACATTCTTGTTCCCACTCTTGTACCGTCCCTGGCCGCACACCGGACATGTGGTTCTGTCCTTGTACACGCCCCGATAAATTGCGCCATCATTGATGCAGGCATGGTATCTCTCGTACGGTAGGTCAAGAGGGCACACGACTTTCTTGGCCTCCTCGATACTGCTTGGCAATGTGTTCCCCTCGGGAAGACGATCGTACCAGAATTTCAGGTGCTTACTGAAGCTGACGTCAGTCCATCTGTTTTCCTACTTCATCTGTAGAGCATCAAGCGTTACATGCAAGCGCGTATCCTGGGGCCGGCAATCACGATACAACGGAGTCATCACGTCTTTCTTCATTTGCTCCAGCTTGGCTTTCTCTCTGGCTGCACCTCTGGCGTCGCTCGTCTCCTTGAGTAGGAGTTCTTGAACATGAGGGTCCTACAAGGCCGAAGTTAGCGAGGTCTGCGTGTCCGCGTCTTCTCCACCACCATCTACTCCTTCATCATGACCATGTCTGCCGGCATCTCCTTCGTCATGATGATCCTGTCCGCCGGCATCTCCTTCGTCATGATGATCTTGTCCGCCGGCATCTCCTTCGTCATGATAACCATGTTTGGGAGACTCTTCGTCTTCTCGCCCGCCCTCGTTTTCATGCGCACCATTTGCTGTCGGCGCCTTGTTGAAACCTATCCAGAAACCGCGCCTGAGCAGGTGTTCCTCCAATTGTCCGGAATCAGGGTCGATCCAGCTCATGAGTTTGCATGTTCGACACGGACATCTTATCTGGCGCCTGTTGCACCGAATCATGTCCGTCTTCGCTTCTTCCTTGTATCTACCGATTTGACTGGAGCTCATCTTGATGACCATGGTTGCTATATATAGATAAAGCAGAAATAAGAAACGAGAGTATGTTAAGTAGAACCGCAACATGCACACGCGCGCACACACACACACATGCATGGTCTCCGGAAAAATTTGGCATGACCTCTCCTAAATCTAGGACATATGGGTAGTGCAAAAATTTGCCGAAACGGAAGTTAATCGACATTTCGGCAAACATCCATGCACCACGCCGGCGCAAGCAACAACAAAAAATTTCTTCGCACATGCAAAAATTCATGCACACCACACAAGTTTCATGTACAAGCATCGTCTCGCCATCATGCAAACCACCCGTCGACAAGTGCTTCACCTACAACCATACACATATCGGCCACACAAAACATGCATATGCATGTCCATCCAACTATACTCACCTAGTAGATTTGCCACCGAGACGTGACCGCGATCGATGAGAGAGAGTGTGCGGTGTTGGAGAGAAAAAGAGATGTATTTGGGAGAAGAGGAGAGTATATATGGAGCCTCCCCCGGTCCCCTCACCAATTACCTATCAAATAAAGTAGGTTTAACTACAAAGAATGGAGAAAAGTATGAGCAAAATGGGGTGGGAGGGAGGAGGAACACGAGCTGCTCTAGGTGGGAGGAGAGGGGAAGAAGAAGACAATGGGGGTGGTGAGTGGGGGGCTGCCCTTTTTGTAGTTCTGGAAAGACATAGAAATATGCATTTCTGTGGCGCATCCTTCCCCATGCGCCACAGAAATATGCATTTCTATGGCGCATGTGGTTCCATGCGCCACAGAAATACCTCCCCCCAATCATTGGTGCCGGGACCCACACATAATTCTGTGGCGCATGTGTCCAGATGCGCCACTGAAATGCAACTTTTTGTGGCGCATCCAGTTCCATGCGCCATAGAAAAGGTGTGGTAGGATGCCATCCAGCCGTTGGTGGTGGGGCCCACATGTTTTCTGTGGCGCATGGGCACCAGTGCGCCACAGAAAGTACCAATTTAGTGGCGCACCGGGCAGACATGCGCCACAGAAATCCTCATCTTTCTGTGGCGCATCCCCAAAGGTGCGCCACAGAATATTATCAGTGGCCCATGGCAGCTTTGGTGTGCCACAAAAACACCTTCCACCTATAGCTAGTTTCCTAGTAGTGCCTTTCCGGTTTGTTAGGGGGTGCCGGCCCCGTGCTGTTTGCTTTGTTTCTCAATGAGCTCTTAGTTTCATTCCCTGGGGGTTAAGCTGTAGCCCCCAGCAATTTGTACGGATTCGGTTGTGTGAACCTCTTGCTTTATTAACTTAAAGCAGGGCATTTATGCCTTTTATCTAAAAACTTCAATGACCATGGGTGCGTGCGGTAGCTGAAGGAGTGCAGAACAATGGCGTCCGTCCATGGCTGATGGCTACAACATATTCCTCACTCCGCCTCACTTGTCGTGCTTGCCCTCCATGGCCCAAGTCCCACTACTAGCGGCGATGGGGCCTGGACCGGCGGCCATGGGGCCTGGAGCTGCGGACATTGGGGACCCAATCTGGTGGCGTGCGGGAGAACCGTCGGCGGCGTGAGGTGCGCGGGAAACTGGGCCGGCTGCGGGCGGCGCGCCTTAAAGTATGCCGGCGGTGGGCAGCAGGTGGCGCGCGGGAGGCTGTTCCTGGGGCCAGTGTAGCGCCCCGACCCCGGAATTATACAGAGAGGCTATGTAAACAACACAACCATCAAGGTATAAAACAAAGATCGAGACTTGTGGAACAGAACTGGCACAAAGCATGACTCTACGACACAAAACATTCATAAGGCAACTCATATAACGAGGAGAATACAAATATTACAAGGCAAAAGGATCACAGATCCTACAATTCAACAAGCGGAAGTGAAGTAGCGTTGTCTAATACAACAAGAAGCAAATTATGGCCTAAGAGGCCTACAGATAAACATCACCCAAGCCAGCTTGTTCCACGGTCCCAAGCTGCCACCTGGGAACCCCGGACTAGTAGTCGACGTCCACGAAGAACCCACCTAGTTGCTCGGTGTCTTCCTCCTCTGAAATACAAAATCATAAAGGCAGCAAAGAGAGACTGAGTACGATGTACTCGCAAGTTTAGTAGGGCGATATAGGCCCAATGACTGACGGAGGCTCTAAAGCTTTATATGTATTTCTTTTTGCATAAAGCGAAGTTCATAAACATAAATATAACTGACACATGGCATTCGTCTACTCAGAAATACTTTTTAAAAGGGGTAAGAGAGTATCATTATCATCTTCGGTTCTCGGCGAACCTACTCACAACCATCATCACTCATCTCACACAAAGGCACTCCCTCGACTCCCCCTCGAGGAAATGAACCTTTATCACAAGTTTGTTATGCAACCTCTAGCTGCCATATCAATTAGGTTAAAGTTATCTATGAGCTAATCCGCCTTTCCCAAGAGTTTGTCCATAACCGTGGACACGGCTTTTCGAAAAGATTAACCCTGCAGGGGTGTACTATTTTACCCATTGGTACCGTCCGGCTCACCTAGTTGGCCCTCTTCCGGGGAAGGCCGGCAAGCGGGCGCGGTTAGACCTTTACAATGCATGAGACTATCCAAGAGTCATCTGTGGCCACAGGACAAGTTTACCCAGCCTCAGCCCCTACCCCATCGCCACATCCTAACACCACCATCCTCATCATCCCTTTTCCGCCCACACACACGGCAAATGGAAATAGCAAACTAGAGGACCCTTGGATACGCCCTCACAAATTATTCGGTCAGTAAGGCGCCCATACACCCACCAATGGCAGCACGCTCGGTTCTTGGTTCTAGCTAAAAGCACGCTCAACCTAGGCGGCAAGAATGAGGCAAACCACCCTCCCCAAGGGCAACTCATCCAAGCCTTCTTAGCATTTTAATTAAGCAACCCACATATCCACCAAGTCCGCATCATTCCATCTTCAACAACAATTATGGAAATAAACAACGGACATAACTAAAATCATTAACTAAGCCTGGCTAAGCATAGCTAAGCATATGAAAGCATCAATTCTATCTTTATCTCGGGCCAACACTTCAACCCTAGATTTCATAGGTAGGGATACATGTAGTTGGCTCGGGGAAGAACATGCATTCATAGGATATTCTAATATTTACTAAAAAGGACATTTGAACCGCATGCAATATTATGGTGGATAAAATAAGTTTATGAAAACATAGGATGCTAGATGCCAAGAAGGTTAGGTTATCTCTTGCCTTGCTGCCCGGTAGTGAAGCACTGATCGTCGGGGTAGTTAGAGAGGTCCTCGACTCCGGAATCTATCGATACCCAAAAGAAAAGCAAAGAACACATAAATCACACAACTCAAGATGCAATGCTCAACCACATGATGACATGTCAAAATTTATGCAAGGATTCCATTATATAACTTAAGGGCACAATTAAATGGGGAGCCAAATAATTAATGAAATTATTTGGAAAACACCTCATATTTAAATTAATGTCCAAATGTTCATAGAGATTACATTATTTTAGAAATGGCTAAAATATGCATGAACATGACATGATTAATATAAAAGGGCAAGTTGTTGTCATGAGGTGGTACTAGCATATTTAGATAGCATCTGAAACAATGATCAAAAAGGTACACCATTTGCAAGATTTAACGAAAAGAAGTCAAATTACAAAGTTCACAAGTTTTCAGCTTGGGTCGGAATGCATCCGGATTGGGCCGGAATATTCCGGATGGTCCGGAATAATCCGGGCTAAATCCGAACCAAATCCGAGGTGACCTCCAAAACCTTCTGTTAGTGTTCCGGAATCTGTCCGGAAAGGTCCGGAAAAATCCGGTCGACCCGGAATCGATCCGGAATAATCTGGGCGATTCCGGACGGCTCGAATGTGGGCAGAAAAACAACGGCGGCGGTGATTTCGCACGGGCGAACGCGCACGAGAGGGAGAGGGGGAGCGGGACGAGGCCTAAGAGGCGTGTGTGCTCACCAGGAGCACTCCCGTGTGGTCGGAGAGGACGGGGACGACCGCGGTGGCCGGATTTCGCAGGGAACGGGCACGGCGAACGGCGGGCCAACTCGGGAAGCCGAGCTCGATTAGCTCGACTCGAGGCCTCCCAGCAAGCGTCCTTCGGTGGGGAAGGTGGAGGAGGAGCAGGCGGAGCGAGTGGTGGCTTCGGCTTGCTCCAAGGTGACCGGAGTCGACGGCGATGCACGGAGGACGGCGGCGGTGCTACGGCGTGCGGTGAGAGGAACGAGAGCTCTCCCTCGATCCGGGAAAAGGGGAGGGACGAGGAGGAGAGAGGAATACGGGGCAGGTGAGGCCGTTCACGGGCTTGCTAGCCCTCCATTTGCCACGGCGGCGTGCGGCATGGGCGCGGAGGAGGTGGCGGCATGGCGCCAGTGCGCCCTGTCGCCACTGTGCTTCGTCCGGAATTTTCCGGAGGGGTCCGGAAAATTCCGACTGGCTCGGAATAGATCCGGAAGTTTCCGGGCCATTCCGAATGAACATGACATGGCAGAAAAACTGAAATCTTACAAGGGCTCCAAAACACTTCCAGAAAATATGCAAAAATTCTGGGAGTTTCTCCACACGTTAAACTAGCTCAACATACATATACTTGGGCCTTTGAGCATCACGACATGGCTTACCAATAACCAAGGTTAGGAACCACTTTTGGAGTTGAAGTTGAAAACACAATGGAGGCCAACCATTTGGTTCCTTTGCAAAAGAGTGAACTTAGGTGAACTTCCTAGACCATAAAGTCACTTGCCATAACATGGGTTGTAGCAATTGGTGCATTTCAAGAAGTAAAGGTTTTGGGAAGTTTTGGCTTCCCTTTTTATTGTTTTCCCATTTGGTCACTTGTTAACATTAGCAAATTAGAGACATGCCATGATGCAAACAAGAATGCAAAAAGTGGAAAAATTCTTTGTATTTTTCACTACCAAGGTAGGGATGTTACAAATCTACCCCCCTTACAGGAATCTCGTCCCGAGATTCTAGGCTTGAGTGAAGAAGGCGGGGTACTCCTGACGAAGACTAGTTTCTCTCTCCCATTTGGCTTCTTCCTCGGAATGGTTAGACCATTGGACCTTGAGAAACTTGATGGACTTGTTGCGGGTTTTCCTCTCCGCTTCATCCAAGATGCGGATAGGATGCTCGCGATAGGTCAAATCCTCTTGAATGTCCAATGCCTCATGATCAACCCCACGGATGGGATCCTTGAAGCACCGGCGGAGTTGGGAAACATGGAACACATCATGGACATCCGGGAAATTGGAGGGCAACTCAAGTTGATAGGAAAGATCTCCTCGCTTGCCTACGATGGTGAAAGGGCCGACAAAGCGAGGTGCTAATTTGCCCTTGATTCCAAAGCGACGAACGCCTCGGAGAGGAGAGACTCGAAGATAGGCCTTGTCACCAATTTCATAGTGGACCTCTTGATGGTGCTTGTCATAGTAGCTTTTCTGACGGGATTGAGCGGCTTTGAGGTTTTCTCGAATGACACGGACTTTCTCTTCGGCTTCATTGATCACATCCGGACCGAAGAGTGACCTCTCCCCGGTTTCAGACCAATTGAGAGGAGTCCGGCATTTTCTCCCATATAGGACCTCGAAGGGAGCCATTTGCAAGCTGGCTTGATAGCTATTGTTGTAGGAGAACTCGGCAAGAGGGAGGTACTTTTCCCAACTCTTGCCGAAAGAGATGACACAAGCCCGAAGCATGTCCTCAAGAACTTGATTTACCCTTTCAGTTTGCCCGTCGGTTTGAGGGTGGTAGGCGGTGCTGAAGTTGAGACGGGTTCCAAGAGCCTTTTGGAAGCTTTGCCAAAACTTGGACGTAAACAAGCTTCCACGGTCGGAGATGATCCTCAAAGGAACCCCGTGCAAGGGAACAATCCGGGCCATATAGAGCTCGGCCAATTGAGCGGAATTGATATCCTCTCGAACCGGGAGGAAATGGGCGACTTTGGATAGACGGTCAATGACGACCCAAATGGCATTGTTACCCTTTTGTGACCTAGGAAAGCCGGTGATGAAATCCATTCCAACTTCATCCCACTTCCACTCAGGAATAGCTATGGGGCAGAGGGTACCGGCTGGCCTTTGATGTTCAGCCTTCACTCGGCGACAGACGTCGCATTCCGCAACATACTCGGCGATCTCGCGCTTCATGCAAGACCACCAGAACTGAGGACGAAGATCTTGGTACATTTTTGTGCTACCCGGATGAATAGAGATGGGTGACTCATGAGCTTCAGAGAGGATCAACTCCCTCATATTTCCACTCTTGGGCACCACTAGGCGGTCACCAAAATAGACCACACCATGGTCATCAACCAAGAAACAATTGGCCTTTCCATTAGCGATCTTCTCTTTGATCTCAAGAGTTTCAGGATCATTTTGTTGGGCAGCCTTGATATCATCCTCGAGAGTGGATTTGATCTCAAGGTTAGATAGAAAACCCGAAGGAAGAATTTCCAGGTTCAATTTAGCAAATTCCTCGTGGAGAGCCGGTTGCGCCTTTTCAACCATCACGGTATTGCAATAGGCTTTGCGGCTCAGAGCGTCCGCCACGACATTTGCCTTGCCGGGCTGATAATTGAGAGTCACATCATAGTCCTTTATCAATTCCAGCCATCTCCTCTGCCTCAAGTTCAGATCCGGCTAGGTGAATAGATATTTCAGACTTTGATGGTCGGAGTAGATCTCGCAACGGTTGCCCAAGAGGTAGGGCCTCCATTGCTTCAGAGCATGTACCACGGCGGCAAGCTCCAAATCATGAGTTGGATAATTTTGCTCGTGTGGCTTGAGTTGACGTGAAGCATAAGCGACCACATGGCCCTCTTGCATCAAGACACATCCCAAACCTTGTAGAGATGCATCGCAATAGACGACAAAGTCCTTGGCGGTATCGGGAAGGACAAGTACCGGGGTGGTGGTGAGCTTGACCTTGAGGGTTTGGAAACTCTCTTCAGCCTTGTCTGACCACACAAATGGTTTGCCTTTCTTGAGGAGTTCAGTCAGCGCCTTTGCTATTTTGGAGAAGCCCTCAATGAATCGACGGTAATAACCCGCCAATCCAAGGAAGCTTCGGATATCTTTGACGGATTTGGGGGTTGGCCAATCCAGGATTGCCTGAATCTTGTCGGGTATCACCGCTACTCCGGCAGCTGACACCACATGGCCGAGAAATATGAGCTCCTTCAGCCAAAACTCACATTTAGAGAACTTGGCATATAGACGGTGATCTCGAAGCTTGGTCAGGACAAGTCGAAGATGTTCAGCATGTTCGTCTTCGGTCTTGGAGTACACAAGGATGTCATCGATGTAGATGATGACGAACTTGTCGAGGTACTCGTGGAAGATGGAGTTCATTAGCCTCATGATGTAGCCGGAGCATTTGTGAGGCCGAAAGACATGACGGTGTACTCGTATAAACCATAGCGAGTAGTGAAAGCCGTCTTCGGAATATCCTCCTTTTGGATCTTTATCTGATGGTAACCTAACCTCAAATCCATCTTGGAGAACACCGTGGCACCAGCCAGTTGGTCGAACAAGTCGGTTATTCGAGGAATTGGATACTTGTTCTTGATGGTCACCGCATTGAGAGGGCGGTAGTCAACGACCAGACGAGGAACATTTGTATCCCTCTTCTTGACAAAGATAACCGGGCAGCCCCAAGGTGAGCTACTCGGTCGGATGAATTCTTTCTCCAGCAGCTCATCAAGTTGCTTCTTCAGTTCAGCTAGCTCTTCCGTTGGCATACGGTAGGGCGTCTTGGAAACTGGGGCGGTTCCCGGAACCAACTCAATCACAAACTCCACGCTGCGATCGGGTGGCATGCCGGGCAATTCCTCCGGAAAGACATCGGGGAAATCACACACCACAGCGACTTCAGATATATCAGGCGGGGTGATTCCTTCCAGGAAATAAAGACTGATCTCCGGCGAGAGAGGAGTAGCTGCGGAAGGAGTTGCAGATGTTGGGGACCAATAACGCACTTCCCCATATCTTGGGTGGAATACTGTGACAGTCTTGGCAGCACAATCCAGGTTGGCCTGATATTTCACTAGCCAATCCATGCCCAGAATAACATCGATACCCTCTGACCTCAGGGCTATCAATGAGAACGGAAAAGGGACTGACCCTACGGCTATTTGAACATCGGGAGATATCCAATTGGTACGCCAACTAGAGCCGGGTGTCTTGACCACTAACGGAGGATCCATCATCACAAAAGGTATTTGATGGTTGTGTGCATATGCTATGGATATGAACGAATGCGAAGCTCCAGAATCAAATAGCACTGAAGCTGGATAAGTATTGATTTGAAGCGTACCCATAAGAACTCCGGGGTCCTCCTCAACGCCTTCAGCCGAGACGTGGTTCAGGCGGCCACGGCTGACGGGGGTAGCCTTGGCGGCTGGAGTAGAAGGTGCTGGTGCAGGTGCTAAGGTAGCCGGTGCCTTCTGGGGACACTCTCTGGAGTAGTGCCCCGGCTAGCCACAAGCGAAGCACGTGACTCCCGGTGGTGCAGGCAGTCGGGGGCGAAAACCGCCTCCAGCCGCACCCAAGGTCGAAGTAGCTGGGCGAGGCGGAGGGGGCAGGTACCCGGTGGGCTTCGGCGCGAAGGGCGCCTTCGGCACGGCGCTGAAAGGCACGAAGACCTTGCGCTTCTTGCCCTCAGAGGAGGAGGAGCTCTGGTGGTCGGTGGAGACGGGCCTCTTAGAAGCCTCTAGCTCCTTCCTACCTTGCTCCATGGTGAGAGCCTGGTTGTAGAGCTCTTGGTAGGAGGTGAACTTGAAGGGCAGGAGCTCGTATCGGAGACGAGGTGCGAGCCCCTTGCGGAAGAGATATTGCTTGTCCTCATCATTCGTCACGTCCCGAGGGGCGTAACGGGAGAGGTGGTTGAACTCCCGTCCATAGGACTGGACGTCCATGCGTCCCTGGGTTAGGTCCAGGAACTCCCGCCTCTTGAGCTCGAGGATGGGCTTGGGGATGTACGCCGCACGGAAGGCGGTGCGGAACTCCTCCCAAGTGATAACATGGCCCGCGGCGACCATTGCCACGTGGCTCTCCCACCAAGAGCCGGCGGCTCCTTACAGAAGGTAGGTGGCGAAGTTGACATGTTCTGCCGCCGGAACGTGAAGAGCGGCGAACTTGCGCTCGATAGCCCGAAGCCAATCATCCGCATCAAGCGGCTCCTTAGCCTCGGAGAAAGTGGGAGGTTGGGACCGCAAGAACTGGTTGAGAGTGGTGCAGTCCGTGTTCCTCCTGGCCCCTTGCTGGACCAGCTGCTCGAGCAACCGCTCATTGCGCAGACGATTTTGTTCAATTGCCATCATAACCTCCGCCATCGAAGGGGGCGGTGGTGGATCAGGGCTGCTATGTTCCCCACGACGGGTAGGAGCCATTCTGAAGAATTGGAACAACGACAAGTTAGTAACCGATTCCGACAGATAAGATAGGTCATTGTTGCTTCCAGATATAGATAAATAACATCAGGGTTCAACAGAAAGATCTTGGGTTAAAGATCAGCTTCATGCACTGGGACCCACAATAGCATAACACTCACAAGGGTGACAGCCCTCATGAATAATTACACCGGAGCCCTAGCACAATCCGGGACCTTCGGTTCAAGATCTTGGGCTAAAGCAAAGAAATATCTTGACGAACCATCATACTTCCTTTCTTCATGTTTTAGGGTTGGCAGAGGAGTAAGGATAACTAGTAACTAAAGGTAGGAACCCAAACCCCGTGATCCTAAAGATTTAGAAGTTGCCGACGATCAGAAAACCGTTAATATCAAATAGAGGTAAGATGACACCGAGATCAGAGTGAATTGGATGAGGAGTAAAAAGAATCCTAGGAAGGTTTTCACAACTCATTTTTAGGTTAAAAATAATTTTCACGAACTAGACTCGACATCAACCAAAAGAAAGGGTTTCCTACAGGCAGTCCTGCTCTGATACCAACTTGTAGCGCCCCGACCCCGGAATTATACAGAGAGGCTATGTAAACAACACAACCATCAAGGTATAAAACAAAGATCGAGACTTGTGGAACAGAACTGGCACAAAGCATGACTCTACGACACAAAACATTTATAAGGCAACTCATATAACGAGGAGAATACAAATATTACAAGGCAAAAGGATCACAGATCCTACAATTCAACAAGCGGAAGCGAAGTAGCGTTGTCTAATACAACAAGAAGCAAATTATGGCCTAAGAGGCCTACAGATAAACATCACCCAAGCCAGCTTGTTCCACGGTCCCAAGCTGCCACCTGGGAACCCCGGACTAGTAGTCGACGTCCACGAAGAACCCACCTAGTTGCTCGGTGTCTTCCTCCTCTGAAATACAAAATCATAAAGGCAGCAAAGAGAGACTGAGTACGATGTACTCGCAAGTTTCGTAGGGCGATATAGGCCCAATGACTGACGGAGGCTCTAAAGCTTTATATGTATTTCTTTTTGCATAAAGCGAAGTTCATAAACAGAAATATAACTGACACATGGCATTCGTCTACTCAGAAATACTTTTCAAAAGGGGTAAGAGAGTATCATTATCATCTTCGGTTCTCGGCGAACCTACTCACAACCATCATCACTCATCTCACACAAAGGCACTCCCTCGACTCCCCCTCGAGGAAATGAACCTTTATCACAAGTTTGTTATGCAACCTCTAGCTGCCATATCAATTAGGTTAAAGTTATCTATGAGCTAATCCGCCTTTCCCAAGAGTTTGTCCATAACCGTGGACATGGCTTTTCGAAAAGATTAACCCTGCAGGGGTGTACTATTTTACCCATTGGTACCGTCCGGCTCACCTAGTTGGCCCTCTTCCGGGGAAGGCCGGCAAGCGGGCGCGGTTAGACCTTTACAATGCATGAGACTATCCAAGAGTCATCTGTGGCCACAGGACAAGTTTACCCAGCCTCAGCCCCTGCCCCATCGCCACATCCTAACACCACCATCCTCATCATCCCTTTTCCGCCCACACACACGGCAAATGGAAATAGCAAACTAGAGGACCCTTGGATACGCCCTCACAAATTATTCGGTCAGTAAGGCGCCCATACACCCACCAATGGCAGCACGCTCGGTTCTTGGTTCTAGCTAAAAGCACGCTCAACCTAGACGGCAAGAATGAGGCAAACCACCCTCCCCGAGGGCAACTCATCCAAGCCTTCTTAGCATTTTAATTAAGCAACCCACATATCCACCAAGTCCGCATCATTCCATCTTCAACAACAATTATGGAAATAAACAACGGACATAACTAAAATCATTAACTAAGCCTGGCTAAGCATAGCTAAGCATATGAAAGCATCAATTCTATCTTTATCTCGGGCCAACACTTCAACCCTAGGTTTCATAGGTAGGGATACATGTAGTTGGCTCGGGGAAGAACATGCATTCATAGGATATTCTAATATTTACTAAAAAGGACATTTGAACCGCATGCAATATTATGGGGATAAAATAAGTTTATGAAAACATAGGATGCTAGATGCCAAGAAGGTTAGGTTATCTCTTGCCTTGCTGCCCGGTAGTGAAGCACTGATCGTCGGGGTAGTTAGAGAGGCCCTCGACTCCGGAATCTATCGATACCCAAAAGAAAAGCAAAGAACACATAAATCACACAACTCAAGATGCAATGCTCAACCACATGATGACATGTCAAAATTTATGCAAGGATTCCATTATATAACTTAAGGGCCACAATTAAATGGGGAGCCAAATAATTAATGAAATTATTTGGAAAACACCTCATATTTAAATTAATGTCCAAATGTTCATAGAGATTACATTATTTTAGAAATGGCTAAAATATGCATGAACATGACATGATTAATATAAAAGGGCAAGTTGTTGTCATGAGGTGGTACTAGCATATTTAGATAGCATCTGAAACAATGATCAAAAAGGTACACCATTTGCAAGATTTAACGAAAAGAAGTCAAATTACAAAGTTCACAAGTTTTCAGCTTGGGTCGGAATGCATCCGGATTGGGCAGGAATATTCCGGATGGTCCGGAATAATCCGGGCTAAATCCGAACCAAATCCGAGGTGACCTCCAAAACCTTCTGTTAGTGTTCCGGAATCTGTCCGGAAAGGTCCGGAAAAATCCGGTCGACCCGGAATCGATCCGGAATAATCCGGGCGATTCCGGACGGCTCGAATGTGGGCAGAAAAAACAACGGCGGCGGTGATTTCGCACGGGCGAACGCGCACGAGAGGGAGAGGGGAGCGGGACGAGGCCTAAGAGGCGTGTGTGCTCACCAGGAGCACTCCCGTGTGGTCGGAGAGGACGGGGACGACCGCGGTGGCCGGATTTCGCAGGGAACGGGCACGGCGAACGGCGGGCCAACTCGGGAAGCCGAGCTCGATTAGCTCGACTCGAGGCCTCCCAGCAAGCGTCCTTCGGTGGGGAAGGTGGAGGAGGAGCAGGCGGAGCGAGTGGTGGGCTTCGGCTTGCTCCAAGGTGACCGGAGTCGACGGCGATGCACGGAGGACGGCCGCGGTGCTACGGCGTGCGGTGAGAGGAATGAGAGCTCTCCCTCGATCCGGGAAAAGGGGAGGGACGAGGAGGAGAGAGGAATACGGGGCAGGTGAGGCCATTCACGGGCTTGCTAGCCCTCCATTTGCCACGGCGGCGTGCGGCAATGGGCGCGGAGGAGGTGGCGGCATGGCGCCAGTGCGCCCTGTCGCCACTGTGCTTCGTCCGGAATTTTCCGGAGGGGTCCGGAAAATTCCGACTGGCCCGGAATAGATCCGGAAGTTTCCGGGCCATTCCGAATGAACATGACATGGCAGAAAAAACTGAAATCTTACAAGGGCTCCAAAACACTTCCAGAAAATATGCAAAAATTCTGGGAGTTTCTCCACACGTTAAACTAGCTCAACATACATATACTTGGGCCTTTGAGCATCACGACATGGCTTACCAATAACCAAGGTTAGGAACCACTTTTGGAGTTGAAGTTGAAAACACAATGGAGGCCAACCATTTGGTTCCTTTGCAAAAGAGTGAACTTAGGTGAACTTCCTAGACCATAAAGTCACTTGCCATAACATGGGTTGTAGCAATTGGTGCATTTCAAGAAGTAAAGGTTTTGGGAAGTTTTGGCTTCCCTTTTTATTGTTTTCCCATTTGGTCACTTGTTAACATTAGCAAATTAGAGACATGCCATGATGCAAACAAGAATGCAAAAAGTGGAAAAATTCTTTGTATTTTTCACTACCAAGGTAGGGATGTTACAGCCAGCGAGGGAGCACACCGGCGGTGAGGGAAGCGCCGGTGATGGGGATCCTCTTGGGTGGAGGCAGTGCTGAGACCGTGCTAGTATTTTTGTCGGGACGTTGATGCGATGGCTTGATCAGACGGCGAGAAAACGTCCGCTCGATCGAGCAAGATTGCTTTTTAGCACTTGGGTAAAAGAAATGAGGAGTTCTTCGTGTGGGAAACTTCTTTCTAAGACTAAATGCAAAATAAAATCGTAAAAAATTCATATGGTTACCAAACAACTTTGGAGGAGAGAAAATATGCAGCAAATGCTTCAAGACACTCTGTGAGAATGTAATGCGAGTCAGTTTTAATAAAGTAGTAGAAGTACCAGTGAGTATGATCTTAAAAGAAATGAGGAGTTCTTCGAATTGAATGATTGGTTGTTGGACCATCATTTTGACTACTCACTACTCATCAGGGTAGGTTGGTCTGCAAAAAAAATACTACCATGAAAAACCCCACGAGCCCAATTGTTGACTGGAAAGTCCAAAAAACAAGGCTAAGAGAAAAAACCCTATTCGCTGCTCAACGGCCGCCCCCGTCAGCCTGCAATTGACCGTAAGTCAAAGACAGCAATATGAATCCCACCTGCAGCCTCTCTCTCAGCCGCGCGTCCACCTCGCCTCGGTCCCACTTCACTGGAGAACAAAACGCACACCCCACGTGCCAGCGTAACCAAGTCCTCCTCCTCGCGAATCGCGACCCCCTGCCTGAAGCCCACTCAGCCGCTACAAAAGCCAAAAAAAAACCTGAAAAAGCCTGCCCACACCGTGCACGCTTCTTCCTCGCGCCGCGCCGCCGCCGCCACCAACCCCCCGTACTCCTCCGGTCGCTCTACATCCAGCCCAAATCGAATCCACCCGCCCCGGAGAAAAGCCGCCACCCAATCTCCGTTGGTCCTGCAGGCAAGCGCTTCTCCTCCCCGTGCTCCGACTCCCCCCTTTGAATTGTTGGGATTTGCCTCCGTGTTTGCTCATTTCAATCTGACAGTATCTCCGTTGGCAGCTGTAGTGCGGCGGGGGAGCATGAGCATGGCCTTCTCTTGCGCAAGTGTCCGCCTGCACGGTCGCGTCGGCGCCGTCCAATGCCGCGCCGCCGCTCTGGCCAGGCCGAGCGGCTGTTCGTACCCCAGTGCACGGAGGTGGACTGCTAGAGGAATCCGCTGCCAGCTGCTTCCGCCGCGGGCCAGTGCGGATGGCGGTTCCGCCACCACCTCTGACGCAGCGGTCGTCGTGCCAGAGGCCGGCGAGGTTGCTGGTTCCGCTGAGGAGGCCGCCGCCGTTGTTATCGAACCGGCTGTGCTTCAAGAGAAGGGCGGGGATGTTGCTGATGTTGGCGGGTCCGGCGGGGATGGGAAGTTCCCGCCAGGCGGCGGCGGTGGCGGTGGAGATGGGGATAATGGCGCCGGTGGCGGTGGTGCTGACGGCGACAGTGAAGGGGACGATGAGTTTGGGCCGATCCTTAGCTTCGAACAGGTGGTCCAGGAGGTGGAGAAGCGAGGGGTTAGCCTTCCCAGCTTGCCCGCTGATATGATCGAGGCGGCGAAGAATGTCGGGATTCAGAAGCTGCTGCTGCTGAGATACTTGGACATGCAGGTTTGTTGGAAAGGGCTCTTGTTCTTATTCAGTCCTTTTGGATTGCGATGTGGCTTTAACTCGGATTTATTTTGCTGTTTCGATGTGCTAGGCCTCAGCTTGGCCCCTTGGTCCTGCCGTTAGATCCTGTGGGCTTCTCCGGAACAGGATGCTGGTTGATCCTGCATTCCTCTTCAAAATTGGGACAGAGGTAGGTTCCCTTCTTTATCCTTTAGGTAGTATTGCACAATGATAAGTGTTTATTGCTAGGATTGTTGACTGATTGTTTTGGCGGAGCATTTTGCAGATAGTTATTGACACATGTTGCGCCACTTTTGCGGAGGTTCAGAAGAGAGGCGATGAGTTTTGGTCAGAATTTGAGTTGTATGCAGCGGATATGTTGGTAGGCGTAGTTGTTAATGTAGCTTTAGTCGGCATGTTGGCACCATATGCCCGATTCCGCGGGGGCTCTGCATCAGCAGGTCTTCTTGGGCGTGTTAGGCATGCTTATGACGCTCTCCCGAGCAGGTGAGTTATGAACTATGTAAACAGTTCTGTGGGAGTAAAATGTGGATAGCAGTATTTTGTGTTATAACTCAATTGCATGTGATTCTCATTATGTTTCTAGATGAATGCCATTTCATATTTCTTTGTACATTTTAGTTCTAATATAACTTGTAATTGTGCAAAACCAGATGTATTACTGCCTTCCTGTCCTGTAAAATCTTTAGTCTTTTGCAATCTAGATTATTTGTCTTTTATGCTGTAATCTCCATAAACCAAGCCACAAAGTAAGGGAAAAAACACCCCTAAAAAAGGCAAGGTTTACCAATCGATAAATCCCGGCCGTGTGAGAAACTTATGCTTAGACTAGTATACATAATCTCTAGCTGTAAACTGTAACAGTAGTCCTAGTTGCTGATGAGATTCAAACACAATATTGCTGAGCGCATACTTCTCTTTCTAGAAGTTTTACATGCCACCAGACAATTTATTCAGATAAATACTACTTTCTTGGCATTTTAGACTTATTTTTTGATTTCCTTGTTGCATGTTGATCTGATTTTGTGCTACTATAATTTGCTGGCATTGTTTTGCATTACTGTTTTTACTTGTGCATTCACCTTTTCACCCTGTGAGTGCTGATGAAATCTGAACTCATGTAGTGTTTTTGAAGCTGAAAGGCCAGGATACAATTTTTCTGTTCAACAACGGATAGGATCATACTTTTTCAAGGTAACTTTTGTGTTCGCTGAAGGACTTCTTGTTTTGACCCAGAAGTGTTAAAAACTTATTATCTCTTCTAATATCTGGAATACCCTATGTTGAGAACAGGGGTTTTTATATGGTGCAGTTGGATTTTCTTGCGGTCTTGTGGGACAAGGAATTGCAAACTTGATAATGACTGCAAAACGGTATTGTACATCTCGTTATGTTAAAGTCAATGTTGTCACCAATATGTAGATAGTTATTGATATATTGAACTATTTTTCTGTCTATGATATAATTTTATTCTGGTAGGCCCTCTAGCAATAACTACTATTAGCATGACAAATTAAATCTCATTATGCAGTTTGTTAGAGCTCAAAAATATTGAAACCCATGTGGTTCTTCTTGAATCATGGTAAAAATAGGGCTTGTTGTCTTGAATGCGAAACTTGCATTAGTTTTCCACACAATTATTGGCAGTTTTTGTAACGTTAGGTCAATAAATTGTTAGCCACACTTTGGCTCGACATGGCTAGCTGTATATTTTGGTCAACAAGTGTAAGACCCACGGGGCAAAGCCGTGAGCTGAACGAAACACCTACCTAACTTGGTCAAATTTGTCTAACCTAAATTAATTGTTTGGCACTGTGGCTAGCAACCAAACGGGTGTATAGTAACCATAGACATGTATGGATCACCTTTGACTTAGGTTTTCATAATTGTCTCTGACGCTACAAAGTACAAAGATTAAGAGCGAACTATTCCCCCTATTCTTGTATTTAAGGCATATTTTGACTTCCCAAATTCACAGTTTGACCAAGAAATAATCCAATAATATGTAGGTTATATTACAGAAATTTGTAGTTGTTGGATTCATATTAAAAACACTCATATTATTGTGACTTTGTAACCATTAATAAAATATTGTACAAGTAATTTACAGTCAAAACTCGTACTTGGACGGTCAAAATACACCCAATATTTAGGAAATGTTGGAGTATCTCATAGCATGTGTGGGCCTGTTTGTTTTGCACGATTTAAATAAAAAAACACATGTATATAAACGTAGGATCACAATGTCAGGGCCTTTTTGAATCTTATATGAATTTGTACCAAATGGTATTTGATTGCACCATGTAGGAAAACATAGTAATATTTCCCAAGAGGTTCAAGTCATTGGAAGCTTTTTCTATGAAATGTAGTGCAAAGCAATCCATAGATTTTTCATTTTTGTATATTTGTGTTGTAATTCATTGATGACTGGGTTACTAATATATAAATAACTCATACAGTTAGATAAGTTCTAAGAGGAACAAGCACAATGCTAACAATACTGATTATAAAATAGATGTTTGCCGTGATTCCAATACTCAACAAAAGATGTTAGACAGATATGTTCCGAACACTGTTTTCTTTATCCAACTTCTGATTTTGAATGTACTTATGTGCACGATATGATTGTACTTTACCTGCAACGAAACACAGTACCTTTTCGTTAATAGTATTTTCTCAGATTAGTACTTTCATGAGAACATTTGTGCAATATGTCTACATTTTATTTCTGTACTATTATTTATGCATCTCAGAACTTATTTGTTTCCTTGAAATTTGTAATGCAGGAGTGTAAAGAAGTCAGAGCATGATGTACCTGTTCCACCCCTTCTAAAAACTTCTGCTTTGTGGGGTAAGTGAAAAGATGTTTTGCCTAGCGAGGTTATTTATAAATTATTGAAAGAAGTCCACAGACACTGCTAAGGTTTGATCACTTGAGTACTTAACCCCCTCAAGCTTAGAACTGGCTATCATACTCACCAAACTACCCAAAAACGTTCAAATAAGCCGTGAGGTTGTTTGTAACTGTTGTAGATGAAGTGGTAGATGACTTGGCACTGGCCATGCAGCAGTTCCGACCACATTGCCCTCGTCTCTTCCTGGCTACATCGTCCAATCCTCTCCTGCTGCGCCGCTCACCCATAGGGCCGCACTGACCCCCATCTCCTCCCGTCACCCCACTCTGTAGTGCTATCGCTGTCACCATGTCTTCTCGTTACTCCCCTCTGTATGTCCGTTGTTTCACTCTCGCTGAGCTTGGGCAATGGTGCATGGGTTTCGTCTACGGTTGCCTCTGGCGAACTAGAACGGAAGGGTGGCATCGGAGGTGAAGGAGAGGGAGAGACATACTGACAAGTGGCCCCACTGTATTATTACTTTGTTTTATCTATTTGCTGAGTCACCTGGCATGCCACGTTATGTGCTACACCAGTCGCCACATGAAAAAACCGCTGTCAAAACCACGTCAGGCCTTGTTTGGTATAAGTATTTTTTTAGAGGATTAGTGGGGATAATCTCCACAGGGATTGAGTGAAACCACCACTCCCCTCACCCAATTCCCTCAATCCTCTTCCCAATCCTAATCCCCTGCAATCCCTCACTTAAAAAGTGCCATTTAGTAGGCAGGGTTTGGTACATAACTTCATAACAGCAATGTCAAGCATCAAGGAAGGCAAATTAACACAGATTATAAAAGATACAATTTTATATCAGCACATGAACAAATACTTTTCAAAATCAGCATGCAACAATTCTCAGCATACAGAAGATAAGAACTTCTGTCACATAAGAACAAACCAAAAAAATCTTAAGAACAAACTAATGTACATTTTAGTATAGAACTGAACAAAATCACAGGACAAGATTGTGCGACATGACTTGATTAAAAATTACTGCTGATGGGTAAGACTACGGTCCTATTCTTAATCTATATCAGAAATTAACCAAACCCATGTTCCTGAACTACTAGAACAACCAAGCATTATGAATGAACCTATCTTTTTTTTTTATTTGCAAAATCACAAGAAAACTAAGACAGAACCAGAACCCACAAATGGCTCTCACCAAACAGATGGCTGTCCGAGCTGTCGAACAGCATGTAACAAGCAACCTTTCGTCTCCTAGCTACAAGGTTCGTATGGCTGAACACTGTCAGCATCAGCACCTCCACCAAGGACAGCATGTAATTACCAGCAACCTTTCCCCTGCACACTTTCCCATGCCAGCTGCTTCACCGGCACCATCTGCTCATCTGAAATGCCTGTAAGAACAGATGGCTGTCCGAGCTGTCGAACAGCATGTAACAAGCAACCTTTCATCTCCTAGCTACAAGGTTCGTATGGCTGAACACTGTCAGCATCAGCACCTCCACCAAGGACAGCATGTAATTACCAGCAACCTTTCCCCTGCACACTTTCCCATGCCAGCTGCTTCACTGGCACCATCTGCTCATCTGAAATGCCTGTAAGAACAAAAATCAATCGAATCTTGCACCGGAAAAGGGATCAGAACAGAGTAGAATCAAGAGCTGTAACTCGCTTGTGCCTTGTACACCTTACAGAAGCCACCTTCACCGAAATTGGCCTCGCTGAAGTGGCTGTAGCCAATCGTCAATGAAATAGGTGGCGTCAAGGGATGAGCTGGATCGATGTGCCCTTGCCGATGCGGTACGGAACTCACCGTTGCCTTGCGGGACAGAGTGTCATTGGAGGCCGCCGGATGGGATGGAACACGTCGACGGCGATGTGTCTGGGGCGAGCTTAGGTGGTGTCACTGCGAGCTGGCTGTGTTGTCGGGAGCCGCGACGTGTCAACGCGAGAGCGACCAAAAAGCGAGGGGAGGGGGTCGATTTGCACGGGTATCTGTGTGTTTTCGTGAGGATATTTGGGGCTGCCCGTTCAAATCCGGGCAGCCCAAACAGGCTAGTGGTGATTTTCGGGGATCTCAGGCTGGGCCGTGAAAATACTCTGGAAACCCTGTCAATACGGGCGCCAAATGATGCCTTGGGGAGTAATTGAAATGTTTTTGTACAGTCTGGGTGTAGGAAATCATGTTTTAAATTTGAGGGGCTTAAGTAATCGAGTGGCCAAAGCTCAGGGGGGTTATGTGGTATTTTTCCTTAAATTTTTTTTAACGTGTATCTCATTGGATTTATATTTCCCCACTACTACTGTGCTGTATACTGAAATACAGAAGTTTCTATACAGGATGTATTTCGCTAAATAGATGATCATGAATAAACCTGAGGATGGTTTTTGTTTAACCGGTTATATTGGTTCAGTTTATGCATGTGGGGTTCTTCGGTTTGGGTGCTAATGGGTTTGATCTGTGAACAGTTGGGTTTGGTTCGGTTTCCCGTGAAAAATAGGTAGGTTTGCTCAGGTATGGGTTCCAACCATTCATTTTCAAACAGGCCCAACCCGTGGTTACAAACTGGTTCCTGAGATTGGTTAGTGCTTCCTAGGTCTGCTCGATCGATTGCTTCGTCTTTCCCCGTTACCGTAGCCGCCGCCGCTCCTCTCGCGGCTCGCCATCCGCCCATCCAAGCCCCCGCGACGCTGAGCAGCGCAACACGGCCACGCGCGTGCACGACGCTGCTGAGGTCTAGTCCGGACTGCCACTCTCCTTCCTCTCGTCGCTCACTCGCCTTTCCCCAGCCGAGCCGCCGAGACGCCGTCGCCGCCGCAGCAGCGACCTCTCCGTCTCCGCTCTCCCCACGCGCTCACCGGGACCGGGAGCGCCGCCCAAACCTCTAGGGCTCGGATCTCGTCTCGTCCCGCCGCGGCACAGGCCCGCCCAGCCCGATTTGCTCCGCCGGGGCACATACATCGCGCTTCGGGTTGGAGTCGCCGCATCCCCCCTTAGCTCTTGATAACTCCGGCATTCGAGATGGACGACGACGGGGTCGGAAGCAGTCCGGATGGAGCTCTGGTCAGGGAGGATGACGCCATCTGGTTCATCTTTGGGGAGGACGTTGCAGTCCGGACGGACGACGGCGGCAGCAGCTTCGACGGGTCGCTCCTGGAGCTTCAGGCGTATTCATGGACGTCTTCTCTAGGGCATGCTCACCTGCTGCGCCCACGGAGGCTGCAGGGTTCACTAGCAGCGGAGGCCCAGACGTCGCTGCTTCCGAGCGCCTGCTTTGCCCCGCACAAACTCATTTGCTTAAACAGTTTTCAACCCACGGTTAAAGACTTGGTTTAGTTTGGTGTGGGCAATTTTTTTAGCAGGTTTGGTTTTGGTCGGGCGAAGCGAATATCAAATAGTTTTAGTTTTGGTTCGGGTGCCAAGTTAGCTCGCTTGGGTATGGTTGAGGTATGGTTTAGTTGTCAACCCATTCTCAGCTTTAATCATGAATATAGTTATTTCAATAGATCACATATGGCACTTTTTTCGCCTATAACCATGTGTTAGATCGAGGTCCTTTTTTTTTTGGCAAAAAGGACAATAAAGGAAAATGTTGGATTAAAAAATTACCTAGATAAATCCTATGCACTTCTCAAGTCTTGTGCTTGAAGTTATTTGTACTGCCAATAGGTGATTTGGAATCTGAAAAGTTGATTATGTATTGTGTTTTCAGTTCGACTATCTCTTACCATAATTGTACAATTAGCCAATTAGGATACATAATTATTTGATGTGCTTGTATATATGATTTTTTTTGAATGCGTTCTATGAGGGTGATATATTTGCTATGAGGGTGATATATTTATAGTTTGATATTACATGTTTTTCATAATAAAAGCCATGTAGTTAATGTAGCAACAACTGAGCTTGACAGTTCATATCCTGAGCAATACATTTTAGCAGCAATATACTAATCTGATCCATGGTAGCAGGCTAGCAACGTCTGAGTTTGCCAAATACACAATGCAAATAATTATAGATATTTATTTCTTTGATATGCCTGTACTTCCATATGCTGAATTGCATCCAAGCAAGCTCCCTAAATATAAATCTTTCTGGTTGTTTCAGGTGTGTTCCTTGGTGTCTCGTCCAACACCCGTTATCAAGTTATTAATGCGCTCGAGCGCGTGGTTGAGGGTTCACCTCTTGGGAAGCGTGTCCCAGCTGCCTCTTTGGCATTCACTGTCGGCGTGCGCTTTGCAAATAATGTCTATGGAGGAATGCAGTTTGTGGACTGGGCCAGAATGAGTGGTTGTCAATGAGGTGCATGGCGGCCCTATTTTTCATGGTGAGTTCGTTTTTCTTTGTTAACATATGTGTGCAAGCCTTTCACAAAAGCAGAGACCTTGCCTATCAGCAATTTATCATCAATATAAGCATATTGTTTATGCTATGAGTGTATGCTTATGGGGACCATTGATTTATTTTGTCACAGTTATCATCCACATTGATGCTGTTGCATGTGATCCGCTGTTTGATATAACAATGAAATTCGTCGAATTTGCTCCTTCCCAAGTTAAAGATGTGATACCATTATTAATAACATCTTGGCTGCAGAATTCCAAAAATAAGCGTGAAGGCCCCCCGGAGATTGATTGGAGTCTTGATATGTTCTGGTTCTGTTAGGCTGCTAGAAAGTACTCATCAGAAGTGCATCACGATCAGGATTATCTACTAGGCATATTTAAATTGTTGAAACTGAAGCATGTCCAAGTGCTTAGTCATGCATCCAGCGATCTGTAGCTCTAGCAACTACAAGAAATTGAATTATTTGTTACCCTGTCCAAGATTTCGCCATTTTGATTTGGATTTGGGTAGTTGAATCTGTTGATTATGCTGGTTTGAGTATGCCTTCTAATTGACGCCCAGGTAGCGTTTCCAAATTTTGCCTTACCACCATGCACATGTTCCCCATGTCTCCAAACAAATCATACAATTCATCCGTCCTTGTCGGGCATGTATAAGAAGAAAAATGTCGGTACAAGAAATTATGTAATCATGACTAGTTTCCGCGAAGCCGGCCGTAAGTAAGAAAACCATAACCACAGTGTATGTGATCCCTACCGTAAATCAGAAAATCATAACCACAGTGTATGTGATCCCTACCGTCAAGGATTGGTGGACGGACATTATACACATACACAAGAGGGCTCAAAGCGATGGCTTCTCTTACCATGCTTGTCTTTTGGGAGATTTGGTTGGAGAGGAATGCACGTGTCTTACGAAACAAATCATCTACATCCACCATGCTCACCGAGAAGATTAAAAATGAGGTGACAATGTGGTGTCTAGCCGAGGCTAAAGCCCTTAGTAATGTCAGGGCAACTCCAATGCGCCGACTCATTTCGTCTGTTTTGCTCCGTTTCCGTCCGTTTGGGTGGAAATCAGGGCTCAACGCGCCGACGCAAACGGACACACGTCCATTTTTTCGTCCGCGGCAACCCAATTCCAACCCAAATTTGAGCCGGGTTTGCGTCTGCATGGACGCGCCTGGACGCCGCGCGGACTCCGCCCCGCTTCACCCTCTGGCCCGCCCACCAACGACCCAAGCCTCTTTCTCTTCTCTATCTCTAGTCTATCTCGCCCGTCCCCCACCCCCGCGCCATCCATCGTCGCCGCCGCCACCTCCCGCCGCCACACCTTGACCGCAGGACCCCCCCACCGGTACCTCCCGCCTTCATCGTCGTCGTCGGCGCCGGCCGGAAGAGACCGTCTCCACCAAGACGGACTTGGGGGGGGGGGGGGGGGGGAGGAGACTGTCTCCACCACCAGGACCGAGGTCGCCCACGAGGTTTTCGGCCGTTTGCCCAAGGTACGAATCGTCACCATGGATAGCGCGGACGAATATTTCTACAGCAATGTGTTATGTGAATCGTCCTCCTTGGACTCATCCGACGATGAGGCCGAAGTTTTGGTCGCAACACTTGCCGTCAACGACCATATTGCAAGGCAAGAACCAATGTACAGGGGCTCGGTACCAGGCCGTGCACCAGCGTTGGATCGCAACAGAGAGGGCGGCCGCGTCCAACTGTTCAAGGATTACTTCGACCGCAATCCAACATATCCGGCCGAACTTTTCCGTCGCCGGTTCCGAATGGCAAGACATGTGTTCAACCGCATTCGGGTCGGAGTGATGGTCCATCATGATTACTTCAAATGCAAGTGGGACGTCCTTGGTAAGCTTGGATTCTCCTCTTATCAAAATGCACTGCCGCTATTCGGATGCTTGCATATGGAGTTGCCGGTGATCTTGTCGACGAGTACTTGCGCATGGGTGAGTCCACATGGCTAGAGGCCAGGTACAGGTTTTGCAAAGCCATGTACATGTTCATCATATATGGAATCATTTTGGGAACCAAAAGTCCTAGTTGCTACATTCTTAATCAATTTGGTTGTACTGAATTATTTTTTTATTCAATTTGGTTGTAAAACTATTTGACGAATAATTTATTCGATTTGATTGTATAACTATGTTATTTATTTAATTTGGATGACATCTATTGTCTACCAAAATAGAAAGGGGCGGACCAAATAGGTCGGCCCGTTAGGTGCAGTGACAAAAAATGGCCGGACGGGGACGGACCACTGTCCGTTTGACGATCCAAATTGATGAAAAACGGATCCAAAACTGGTCCGTTTTGGGTCGGCGCATTGGAGTTGCCCTAATGCCGTGAGAGTGAGGGCCTTTGTTCAGGTGTGGGGGGTTTTTGCCCACGGTTTTGCGGTGTTGTAAGACTTCTAAAAAACTTCCTCTTATTAAATGAAAACGGCAAAAAATTTACCTTGTTTCAAAAATAAATAAATAACCACAGCGTAGAGTGAGTTCTATTACCACACACAACCATCTAACCTAACCTGTTGGGCCCGTGATATGTACAATGATTCAAGATTACATAGAAATGTTAGCTCGCAAATAGACCGACCCACTTGATGCATTCAGGGATGTCCTGACATGGTTGCTGTTCTCTGAAAATGATAAAAGACTGAAGCAACTTGCACATCGCAATAAGACAAGCCAAGCAAAATAATTTGGCAGTGCTAAGTAGTACCAACACAACAAGAACACGCATAGATTTAGTGATAAACGTTCACATGCATCTCAGTTGCAATCTCACTGCACTCTCATCAATCATCACACAGTCGCTACTCTAAGCACAACAAAATTCAACCAAAGCATTAGGTGGAGCTACTCGACCCGATTCGAGCTAGCGGGTGAAGGCGTAGAAGACGATGCCGATGTAGATCAGCATGGCGGTCGGCACGAGCGTGACGAGCGGGATTACGGCGCCCCATGCCGCGGAGCCGCCGGCGCCGCACCCGAGCCGCCCGAGCTTCACCTGCACCACGTTGACCAGGGCCATCGTCAGGAACCCGCATCCGCACACGGAACCCACCGCCGACGACAGAATCCCCACCCGGAGCGCTGCCCGGTTGATCTTCGCCGTCCAGCTGACGGCGGATCCGGCGGCGGTTCGGGAGGCGCGGCGGTAGTGGGGGAACGTGCGGACGATCTGCTTCAGGCAGAGCGCGACGAGGCTGGAGAAGAGGAAGCAGGCGAAGGCGAGGACGTGGAAGGTGACGAGGTCGGACTCGATGCGGTCCCCCGCCGCGCATGCGCCAAGGTGGTCGGCGCCGTCGGCGAGGCCGGGCCCGTCGGAGGAGGGTCGCCAAGCCAAGCCGATGAAGGCGGCGAGGGTGAAGAGAGAGTTCACATTCACGATGCCGTCTAAGGCCGTGACCTGGATGCTCGTTCCCCTACCGCCGTGGCCGCCGCTGCCGGTGGCAGTGTCGCCGTGTTCCATGGCTTGGTTTCTTGGTTCGGAGGATGTGGGCGTCTGTGGGGATTGGGCAGGGGGCTGTCGGCTGGTCGATGAGCACGTGTGAGCATATGAGCCGAGCTGGGACGAACTACGGAGTAGTAGGAAGTGATAAGAGCATCTCCAGCAGTCGCCCTATATTTTGCCGCCGTAAACCGGCGCTGCAGCGCGCGGTAAACCGATCCAGCGCAGCGCGCCGGTGATAGCTTCAGCAGACGCTGCATATTGCATTGCGTGCAGGTGAGCCGAAAATGCCGCTTCACCAGGCGCTGCAATATACAGCCGCGCGGCGCAGCCGCAAACAACAAACAACCACAATATGATCTCCAAGAAGATCAAAAAATGCAAAATAAATCAACAATAAATTGTTTAGTTTATTATTACAACACAACCAAATGTTACATAAGAAATACAACAAATACAACAAATATTTCTATAACAAATAGAACAAAGATTTCACCAACAAATACAACAAAGTTCATCATCAACAAATAGAACAAATACAACAAATTGTATCTCACCTATTGGTGTCCATTCCATTTCCACCATTCTTCCATGAGATCTTGTTGAAGTTCATCATGTGCATCGTTGCTCCTAATGGAATGATAGGACGCAATGAAACGAGCCACTCTTTCTGGTGTCCTCCTCACTTGCACCGGGATACCCATCAATTCATAATGGGTGTGGTCAACATCTTTGCCACGATCGGCCTCTATGATCATGTTATGCATGATGACACATGCTGTCATGATATACCAAAGACAATCTTGATCCCAAAATCTCGCTGGTCCCCTCACAATAGCAAATTGGGCTTGTAAAATCCCAAATGCTCTCTCCACATCTTTCCTAGCTGCCGCTTGTGCCGCATGAAAACTACTTGCTTTTTTACCTTTGGCTGCGATAACCGGCTTCACAAATGTTTGCCACCTTGGGTAGATGCCGTCGGCAAGAGAATAGCCATAGTTGTACTTATGGCCATTTGCTTCGAACTCCACTTTTGGACCTTCACGCAATGCAAGCTTTGTCATCAATGGTGATCTTTGCTGAACATTGATGTCATTGCAGGACCCCGGCATTCCGAAAAATGCATGCCAAATCCAAGTCTCCTGATCGGCCACCGCTTCAAGAATAATAGTGGAATCTTTTTTATGTCCTTTAAATTGTCCATGCCATGCCGTAGGACAATTTTTCCAACTCCAATGCATACAATCAATTGAACCAAGCATACCTTTAAACCCCCTAGCTTCGTTCTGCTCCAAAAGCCTTGAAGTGTCTTCTTCAGTGGGAGATCTCAAGTATGTGGTGCCAAAAATTTGCAAAATTGCGACGACAAACCGCTTCACACACTTGATAGCGGTGCTCTCACCCATGGCCAAATGGTCATCAACAAGATCCGCCGGTATACCGTATGCCAACACACGAAGGGCGGCAGTTACCTTTTGATAGGTGCTATGACCAAGCTCTTCGGCGGCATTCCTCCGTTGCTCAAAGTACGGATCATGCTTCTCCACCGCCTTGGCGATTCGGGTAAACAATTCAATGCTCATCCGAAAACGCCGACGAAAATAGCTCTTGGGATATGTCGGATTTTCATTGAAATACATCCGCATCAACTTGTTGTGGCCTTCGATCCGTTCCCTCCACAACTTTTGTCTACCAAAAACCGACCCACCAATCTTCGGCTTCTTATTAGCGCGCAGGGCCAATAGCATGAATATGTTCTCCTCTTCCTCACAATCAAATTCGTCGTCGGACGAATCGTAGGCTGAGGACAACTACAAACATATAGCATACTTTGAGGTACAATTTTTATTAGCTATTTCTACTAAAATTACACTACCTACTTCAACTAATATGGCGCGCATCGCCGGCGGAACATACCTCGCTGGCACCTACTGTGTGACATGTCGCATCGCAGGAGGAAGAATACATATTCGCCATGCTTGACGGCGGGGCGGCGACACAGCTGCGCGGCACCAAATCCGCCGATTCGCCGGAGCTCGCGGCACCAAATCCGCCGATTAACCGCGCCCGCGCGGGCGGGGGAGTCACCCGAAGGCGTAGTAGCGGCGGATCTAGAGCGCCGGCTACCAAATCGGCGAGGCGGCGGGCGGCGGGCGGCGGCAGCGGACTGAAATGGGGAAGGAGGGGCTGGGGAAATTTTCAGGGTAGCGGTTGGGGCTGCGCGCGTGAATGTCAGCGTTGCCGCGCGCTCCAGTCGACGCAGCATATTTTGGGCGTAGAATAGCGCAAAACTCCGCCCGCGCCAAATTATTTACCGCGCGCGGCTTTCCAGCAACTGCTGGAGCGATCAAAATCGCACAACGCGCTGTATATCGGCAGTTATTTTAGCGCAGGCGCTGTTTAGCGCGGCTGCTGGAGCTGCTCTAAAGCGTGTCACTCGTTTTGTTTTTCTCTCCTCAGTCGTGAGTACGTGCTGTTCGAAATAGCTACAATTTTTTTAAAAAAAAAAAAATCTGCTAGAAATCTAGGGTTATACATAATCAAAAAGTAAATCAATATTTTTTTGATAAAATCATTTTATTACTCATAATATCATAATTATACGAAGTATTACACCCGATCTCTGTATAGTTAGAATGCATGTAGAAAAAAACATTAAAGATGATGTACAATAATCATAGTAAGCTTTTATAATACGTACGGAACTGGAGGGTCAATTCATCGATCATGCTGCCATTTCTGTGGGATAAAAGAATGATCACCGTGTACTCCACGACAATGAATGAAGCATAAGCGTGCACGGATAGATGACCCGCTTAAGAGAAAAAATTACCATTAAAAATATTATCACTTTTACATGACTAAAGCGACCATATTATGACAATTGTCCGCACCCTAAGAACAACTCTATAGTTGTGATCAATACCATATTTTAAGTTGACAAAAACGTTTGTAACATTATGGGACGGGTACAAGTTAGAAACTATTTGGATGACCAACCATGTAGAACCGCAAATTTATAATGGAAAAATAAGTGTTTGATTGTTTCATTTTGGTGAGAGAGCACACACTTTGTATCCCCATGTTATTTGTGTTTAACAAGTTTGTCTTTGCTAAGAATTACTCATGATTTCTTTTAATTTTAAGTGATATCTTCATTCTCTATATTTTTTATCGACTGAGATTTCAGCCTTAACAAGTCTTTATACATAAATTTCACTGAGAAATTACCGGTCATCATGTAGATTCCGCCGGCCTCAGCTGATCGGTGGGCACTGTGAGCATATGAGCCGAGCTGGTACGAACTAGGTAGTGATAAAGCGTGTCATGGCGTTTTCCTTTTCTCTCGCGAGTCGTGAGCATGTGCTATTCGAAACAGATATATATTTCTCTTTTCTGACTTATTAAGTCAATTCAACTAACACATATACTATCTTGTTTAAGCCAATAAATAGAGTTGGGAAGTTATTAAGATATATATATATATATATCCTATTTAAATGAGCACGATATTCAAATAAGGGAAGAGATCCTTCTTTCTACTAATTTGATAGAAATTTCTTTTTCTTTTTTTAAATACATTTATTTTCTGCTAGAAATCTAGGGTTATATAAAATCAAAAAGTTCATCAATATTATTTTTTCGATAAAGGACATATTATTACTTATAAATCATAATATCATACGTATATAAAGTATTACACCAACCTCCGCATAGTTAGGATGCACGATAGAATAAATAAAGAAGCATAAAAGTTGATGTAATAATCATAACAAGATCCTAGAACACATATGGAACGGAGGGTCAATCTGTAGATCACGCCGCCATCCATGTGGGATAAAATATCCCTCACTATATACTCTTTCTGTGAAAAAAAAAAACACCATTACAAATATTGTTATTTCTACATAGGCAAAGCCACACGCGTCCACGCCCTAAGAACAACTCTATACTTGTGATCAAAACCAGGCCATTTGACAACGTTTGTAACATTACATGCGGGTATAATGCCGCCAGCCTGAATCCGATTAAAGCTCTTCTGAACATATATTTGGAGGGGGTGTCTCCAAAACCGAACGGAAGTATCACTCTTATAATGTACAATAGTGTGTAAAAAACTATCAGAAGTTTTTTAGATATAAAAGTGCCAAAGGTTAGTGCTCAGTGACAACATACGGGACGCTTATTTTAGGCTTATGCTTATGCAGAAGCAATCTAATGGATTTTGGTGGGGAGAAGCTTATGTTAGAAGAAGCTTTTAGAAACCGCTATTTCTTTTCTTTCGTGCTTATGAAATTTGGTCATATGAGATGTGTAATTTTGTATTGTTACTAAAATTTGTTATGTGTCATAGATAAGTGAGGATACCATATATATGTATGAAAAAATTAGTTTTTTTCCTAAAAAAGGGGAGCATAGCCCCGACCTCTGCATCGAATATATGCACACAACCCAACTTTATTGCAATGTTCAAGTATTAAACATTTTAAAAACCACGGATCACACAAAGTTAAAATAAAGATCAACCAACCAAAGATTGAAGCTCTAAGCATTTAATCTTCTGGAATGTTGCCACCCACCCTGACTGAAGATAGCCTGAACGACCGCCATCAAACGAGTACATGCAGTACTCTTAAGACCCCGCTGGCCGGCTGGTGGAAGGAGAAAGGACCACATGTGGATCCAATAACTGATCAACAATCTTCTTCTTCAAAACTCGCTATAGACTCAGCACTCGGATGATCATTCTTCGGATCATGCCTTAACATCACAATGGTCATCACTTTATCCTTTTGTTTCTCTGTCACAATCTCTTTAGATACATAGTGAGTTTTTCACTTGATAGTATGCCCCATGTTAAACTCTTCTCTTGTAATCTTTCTCTCAAGATACTGATCCTACATTGCTTAACTCATAAGCTAGAGCACGACAACCTTTGAGTTCTGATGGCTACAATAGCTTATGTGTGTATTGTCGGTGGTCGCCCCAAGGGAAGGTGTATGATGTAGCAAGCAACAAGTTTTCCCTCAGTGAAGAAACAAGGTTATCGAACCAGCATGACTCGGAGGTCTCCAACATGGTGCTTAGAGGCGTGGACCTGCACATAGTCAACCAAATTACTTTGCCCCAATGGTAGGAAGGTTGTCCGGCTTCCTGGTCTGCTGAAAACAAAGAGATTAAATCTTATAGTGGAAAACGAACAATTATGGAAACGGTCCAGCGAGCAAGCGAAAGTGAAGAGCGTGTAAACGGTGTTATAATCAATGGAAAAAGATGGACCGGGGGGTCATGGGTTCACCAGCTGTGTCTCTACAGAAGATAAAATGCACACATCATGGGTAAATAAATTACATCTGAGCAATTGACAAAATTGTGACACAAACTTAATGTATCTATGACATAGAGAATTCATATGCGACATTCATGTAGGCATCACGTCAAACATACATAGACCATTATCCAACTACATCTATGACTAATCATCCACCTACGGATCGCTATCTAGCCTGTCACGCATCGGTATTAAGTTGCAAGCAACAAAGAAAAGCATTAAGCGAGTGCGGATTTGGTGTCGCCCGTGGGCTATACCACCCCCGTTCCTGCCGCTGGATGTCTCGTTGGAGATCCGTGCGGGGATCCGTGCGGGGACGAGTGGTCCGACCAGGTGACTGACAAATGAAGCGGGTGATCCGTAATTCGGGTAGTTAGTTACCTAATTTACCGTCGATTAGATGCATGTGATCAGAACGCTCTGCGTTGTTCCTCTGTTTCCGTAGTAAAGACACTGACAGGTTATATAGTGCATGTAGATTCATTTATTGTGCATGGTGCCTTACCCGTCGTTGCAGATGGCATGCAAAACTCTGAGCGACCTAATAGTGGAGGCGAGCTCAGAGCTGTCCGTAGACAAACGCTGCATGCGACGGATATAGCACACTGGATGGTATGCATATCACTATATTGGATTTGACTAGCCGCCGACACGTTACCTCATGCAAGATTAAGCTATTTTTTTATACCTGCGAACGCACAGTGCGTTTTGACTAGCTACAACCCACATTACCGATCGTGTAGGGCCTCCCGCATCAATTATTTTTCGTCGGTGGTACCAACAAAATGAGCTGCGTGTGTAAATGCAAGAAAAAGGACCAAAAGAAAAATTGAAGATGCTAATTAAGCTGCAAAGAATGGAGAGAGTGGCTCCGCAGCAGATAGTGCTATGAAGAATGTCGTTGCACACGATATCGCCACAGTGCAAATGAACCTTTTCATCTGCCGCACCAAAACAATGAATGAGGTCTTGTCCCTAGAAAAATGAATAAAGAAAAAAGAAATAACAAAACGGAGTCGTACCTTGTACGATGTCTGCGGGATGAAAAGAGCTTGTCCCCAACCCTGTACCGGGTCTGTAATATTTAGCTTTGGTGTTAGCTTCAGAAGATGTGTGGTGCTCTGCTGGCTAGCTGGCTGTTCGGAAAATATATAAGCTGTCCCCTAGGTCCAAGTGAAAGTTAGATGGATTTAATGCGGACTTTGATCGAAATGTTAGTTCGGTCAGTTGGTGTCCTGTCCCATTCCGTCTATTCTGGCTGTAAGAGCAACTCCAGCCGTTCCCCCACGAAGCCCCCCAGGACAACTTTTCGACGCCGGCGGTCCATTTTCCCCGTAGTCGCGCCCCCAGGACCCCCCAAGGCCTCGTTTTTCGCCGGATTTGGGCCAAATTTTATCCGGCGTCCCAGGCCGAACCCAGCGCGCTGGGTTCGGCCTGGGGGCGCCGGCGAAAGGGGAAAACCGCGCGGGCCACCACTGTCGGCGAGAGAACGCACCTTTCCACGAACGGGTTCGTCCTTTACTCCTCTCCTTCTCCCCGTCGCCGGCACCGACTCCTCCCATTCCGCCGCGAGCTCGCCACCAAAACCACCGCCAACTACCGCGACGACACCCTCTGTAGTATCCCTCCCCGCACCAGCCGCCTCCACCCCGAGAATCGCCGTCGCGGTCAAGTTTCGCGCACATCCGCATCCACCCTGCCCGCGAGGTGTTCGACGCTTTGCCTCGATGGACTCCGACGATGAGGAGATGCTCGCCGCTCTGCTGGACGAGGAAGCCGACTCTGCCGCCGCCGACGACGAAGAGCACTTACTGATGCTCGCCTGTCTGGCTGGCCTGTACGACGCCGATGCACAGCCGAAGCGCGGTGGTTCGGCACCAGGTCGGCGCAAGAGCAAGGCACGTCAGCGTGCCGAGGGGTATTGCATGCTATATGCCGACTACTTCGCCGACGATCCAGTACACGGCGAGAAGACATTTCGGCGCCGTTTCAGAATGAATCGGCACCTTTTCCTTAAGATTTTGCATGGTGTCCGAGAGTTCGACAACTATTTCGTTTGCAAGAAAGATTGCACCGGTACGGTTGGTTTTTCCTCGCTTCAGAAGTGCACGGTCGCATTGAGATTGCTTGCATATGGAGCTCCAGCTGATTCGCAGGATGACTATCTGCGCATGGCTTCGTATGATACCTGGATTTGGCATTCCTTATTTGGAATGCCAGGATCAAACAACGACATCAACATCCTGCAGTGCTCGCCTGTCTTCTCCAAACTTGTTGAAGGTATTGCTCCCCCGGTGAACTTCGAGATCAACGGGTACCATTACAACAAGGGATACTACCTGGCAGATGGTATCTATCCAAAATGGTCAACATTTGTGAAGACCATCTCAAACCCTGTGCCGAAGACGGCTAAAGCTTGGTTTGCCAAGTGCCAGGAGGCTTGCAGGAAGGATGTTGAGCGGGCATTTGGTGGGCTCCAAGCTCGATTTGCTGTTGTCCGGTATCCCGCTATGTCTTGGTCGAAAGATCAGATGTGGGAGGTGATGACTTGTTGTGTGATCTTGCACAACATGATCATCGAGAGCGAGCGGAAGTATCCAGTGGATGAGAAGGAGAAGAAGGTGCCATACTTCAAACAGGGTCCTCTCGTGGGCGAGGATCCAGAGGAGAGCGAGCGTCTGCCTATACCGAAATCATGGACTGCCTACCTTGCAACGCGTCAGGAAATCCGAGACCCAGTAGTTCATGAGCAATTGCAGCAAGATCTGGTGGAGCACCTGTGGAGGCGCAAAGGCGAGGTCTAGGTTTTATGTAATTTGATTTTAAAAACTTGTTTTAAATTTTATGATTTGTTAAACAATTTGTAATAATTTTTCTGTCGAATTATTTGATACAAATGATAAATTTGCTTCAAAAATAATAGATTTTACTAGTAAAATGGGGGTCTATGGGAAAAACGCCGGAAAACGATTAAAAACGCCGGAAAACGCCGGAAAACGCCGGGCTGGGGGGCGACACGGCTGGGAATCGGGCTGCCCCCAGGCCGTTTTTTTCCGCCGGCGCCCCCCAGCAGGGCCAAAAAATCGCCGGCAATTCGGCCTGGGGGGGCCAACGGCTGGAGTTGCTCTAATATCCTGTCGCGGTGTCAGGTTGCTCAGGTGGTTTGCGGCTTATGACTCTAATTATATATGGATGTGCTGACGGAGTTGGAATCTAAACGTTCCATTCTACGGCTAATAAATGGGGGTATAGCCAACCGGTGGCACGGTGACAAAATTGTTTGGTGACCATTTATTTTGTCGATTTAAAAACCACGGGACGTGGTTTGGCCAGACAACGCAAACATACCTGTACCGGCTGCATACTCTTCTCCCACAGGCCGGCGCGGAGACCAGGCTTTGCGCAACGTCTAAACTACCCATCACAATGCTCGGTTAGACCAAATAGTTTCCCATGCATGTGCCTACTGCTATAGCAAGTCAGTAAAACTATAAATGCTACTCTGCTAGCTCGATCCTAGGGTGGCTTGTTTCAGGTTTGAGCATGACCGTAAAACCAGGACTTGTTACATGCAGGTCTGCCAGGTGATTTGCAGGTGCACGTGTAATTAGATTGCACCTTACAAATAATGTGTACGAATCTATATGTTGCATCCAACGACAGCTAGATGGGTGGTATAGCACCCGGGCGGCACCAACATATTTCTGTAAGCAAAATACATAATGTAAGCAATATTTATAATCATAAAGACATAAACACCGTTGTTTTATCCCTAGTAGCAAGAACACACCCTCGTCCTTGTACGTTTCTGTCACTCGAGTGCAGGCACAACAGGGGGCATGAACCTACCATTTAGCATAAACACTCCCTCCTAGAGATACAAGTGCTCACTTGTCCAAAGTAACCACACACATAGAAGAGCATGCAAGAGAATAAATAACATATAAAGATAACATGAACAATTTGATCATAACTTCACAATTCATCGGATCCCAGCAAACACATCATATAGCATTACAATAGTTAATCTTGATCATGTTACACTACTAGGAAACAGGCTATAGGTGAAACCACCTTTTGTGGCGCACCAAACATGGCGTGCGCCACAAATAATATTCTGTGGCGCACCTGGCACAGTGCGCCACAGAATTGCTCCACTTTCTGTGGCGCATGGCCGGCGCATGCGCCACTGAAATCCTTCTTTCTGTGGCGCACGCTTGCCCGTGCGCCACAGAAATGCTGTGGGACCCACAACCAACGGCTGGCTTTGCATCTACGCCGCCCTTTCTGTGGCGCATGTAGCCAGGTGCGCCATAGAAATGTACATTTCTGTGGCGCATCTGGTTACGTGCGCCACAGAAATATGGTGGGCCCCCGGCACCAATCATTGGGGGGAGCCTTTTCTGTGGCGCATGCGTCCTCATGCGCCACAGAAATGCTTATTTATGTGGCGCATCTAACTCCATGCGCCAAAGAAATAAGCATTTCTGTGGCGCATGTGGACGCATGCGCCACAGAATTTCTTTCCAGATATACAAAAGGGTGGCAGCCCCCACCTACCATCCCCATTGTCTTCTTCTTCCCCTGTCCTCCCCACCTTGCTAGCTCGTGTTCCTCCTCCCTCCCATCCCATTTTTCCAATACTTTTCTCCATTTTTTTGTAGTTAAAGCTACTTTGTTTGATAGATAATTGGTGAGGGCCGGGGGAGGATCCATATATACTCTCCTCCTCTCCCAATACATCTCTTTTTCTCTCCAACACCACACACTCTCTCTCATCGATCGCGGTCATGTCTCGGTGACAAACCTACTAGGTGAGTATAGTTGGATGGACATGCATATGCATGTTTTGTGTGGCTGGCGATGTGTATGGTTGTAGTTGAAGCGCTTGTCGACGGGCGGTTTGCATGATGGCGAGACGATGCTTATTGTACATGAAACTTGTGTGGTGTGCATGAATTTTTGCAGGTGCGAAGAAACTTTTTGCTGTTGCTTGCGCCGGCGTGGTGCATGGATGTTTGCCGAAATATCGATTAACTTCCGTTTCGGCAAATTTTTGCACTACCCATATGTCCTAGATTTAGGAGAGGTCATGCCAAATTTTTCCGGAGACCATGCATGTGTGTGTGTGTGCGTGAGTGCATGTTGCGGTTCTACTTAACATACTCTCGTTTCTCATTTCTGCTTTATCTATAGCAACCATGGTCATCATGATGAGCTCCAGTCAAATCGGTAGATACAAGGAAGAAGCGAAGGCGGACATGATTCGGTGCAACAGGTGCCAGATAAGATGTCCATGTCGAACATGCAAACTCGTGAGCTGGATCGACCCTGATTCTGGACAATTGGAGGAACACCTGCTCAGGCGCGGTTTCTGGATAGGCTTCAACAAGGCGCCGACAGCAAATGGTGCGCATGAAGACGAGGGCGGGCGAGAAGACGAAGAGTCTCCCGGACATGGTTATCATGATGAAGGAGATGCCGGTGGAAAAGATCATCATGACGAAGGAGATGCCGGCGGACAAGATCATCATGACGAAGGAGATGCCGGCGGACACGGTCATGATGAAGGAGTAGATGGTGGTAGAAAAGACGCGGACACGCAGACCTCGCTAACTTAGGCCTTGCGGGACCCTCATGTTCAAGAACTCCTGCTCAAGGAGACGAGCAACGCCAGAGGTGCAGCCAGAGAGAAAGCCAAGCTGGAGTAAATGAAGAAAGACGTGATGACTCCGGTGTATCCTGATTGCCGGCCCCAGGATACGCGTTTGTATGTAATGCTTGATGCTCTACAGATGAAGGAGGAAAACAGATGGACCGACGTCAGCTTCATCAAGAACCTGAAATTCTGGCACGATCGTCTTCCCGAGGGGAACACATTGCCAAGCAGTATCGAGGAGGCCAAGAAAGTCGTGTGCCCTCTTGACCTACCGTACGAGAGATACCACACCTGCATCAATGATTGCGCAATTTATCGGGGCATGTACAAGGACAGAACCACATGTCCGGTGTGCGGCCAGGGATGGTACAAGAGTGGGAACAAGAATGTTCCTCGAAAAGTGGTATGGTACTTTCCTATCACTCCCCGTCTGCAGCGGTATTTCGTGGACCGTAAGGAAGCAAAGCTCATGCAATGGCACATGAAAAGGGAGAAGCCCGAAGAAGATCCGGAGAAGGGCGTGATCCTGACACACCCTTCAGACGTTTGCCAGTGGGAAGCATTGGACATGGCCTTCAAAGATTTCGGGCGCGACGCAAGGAACGTCAGGCTGGGTATGAGCACCGATGGACTCAATCCGTTCGCCAACCAGAGTAGCACGCATAGCACCTGGCCCGTGTTTGTATGGCCTTAGAACCTTCCCCCGTGGCTGTGCACGAAGCAAAGGTACATACACATGAGTATTCTCATTCAGGGGCCAAAACAATCAGGTATCGACATACATCTGTATCTCGCGCTGTTGAAAGAGGAGTTAGTCAGGTTGTGGGAGACGCCAGTCCGTACGTGGGACGGCTACACTGGAGATTATTTCGATATGAGAGCCGCGTTGCTCATGACGGTGCAGGACTATCCTGGTTGCTCATATGTATTGGCCCAGGTAGGCCATGGATTCTGCGCATGTGTCAGGTGCATGGATGAGACCCCGCATCTCCAGCTACTAAGGGATCCCGGGTCTTCAAAAATCGTGTTCCCAGGGGCTCGAAGGTGGCTTCGCATGGATCACCCGTGGAGGAAACGCGGTGATTTTTTCAATGGTAAAGACGAGCTCGAAAGAGCCCCGTGCCCGAGGAGCGGCGAAGAAATCGACGAGCTTTTGAAAAATTGGGAGGAGTGCCCTGCGCCGGGAAAGAAGCGACCGAGGGTAGATCCCCTGCTGGGTGTATGGAAAGCGAGGTCTGTTTTCCACGACTTGGAGTACTGGAAGGTACTCCACACGCCTGCTTCACTATGAGTCCGGAGGAGCTCGAGAAGTTTTTCAGGTGCCTCCTAGGGGTCAAATTTCCTCACGGTTACGTGGGGAAGACAAGCAGATATCTGGACGCAACGAAGAAGAGGTTCAACGGGATGAAGTCTCATGACTGTCACGTGCTGATGACGCAGATACTCCCCGTTGCGATCCGAGGGCTAATGGACGAGCACGTCCGTGATACGCTGCTTGGCCTTTGCAACTTTTTCGACGTCATCAATAGGAAGTCGATCGGCGTGAGGCAGCTCCACAGGCTACAGGAAGAAATCGTGGTGATACTATGCGAGCTCGAGATTTACTTCCCGCCCGCATTCTTTGATATCTGCGTGCATCTCCTTCTCCATGTCGTTGATGACATCAGGCAGCTCGGGCCGACGTTCCTGCACTACATGATACCGTTCGAAAGGCAGAACGATGTCATGAAACAATACGTTTGCAACAGGTCCCATCCAGACGCAAGCATGGCCAAGGGCTTCCTAACCTACGAGTGCATCTCCTTCTGCCAGAATTATCTGAGCACCGAGAACCAGGATGTTGGTCTGCCAACCAGGACGCACCTCGGCAGGCTCGAGGGATTTGGTCACCGCGAGGGCTACCGCTCACTCCATGTCGGCATTCATGGTCGACAAGACAACTTCGACAGGGCTCACCGGGTCACGCTACAACACTTACAATTTATCGAACCATGGGTGGAAGAGCACAAAAGCTTAATCGAGCAGAATTACATCGACCTGGGCCGGCCGAGGAAGAAGGGAGACGTAACCAAAGAGCACAACTCCAGCTTCATGCATTGGTTCAAGAAAAGGCAACTGGTTCAAGCAAAGAGCATACCGCCAGCTACGGAAGATGAAAAACTCATATTCTCCTTATCACAGGGCCCCGGGTACAACGTAAAGACCTATCAGACGTACGACATCAGCGGTTACAGATTCTGCACCGAGGAAAAGGACAGGAATAGCGAATATCAAAACTCAGGAGTAACTATGCTATCCTATGGCGATGACGAGGCTACTGTCAAGGAAAGATTCTTCGGAAGGATCGAGGAGATATGGGAGCTCAACTACTGTGGACAGTTGGTGCCAATGTTCTGTGTGAGATGGGCCCAGATCGTCATCAAAGAAGACCGGTATTTCACCACCATGGTAATACCCGATGCCAAATCGAAGAATGCCTCCGCGAAAAATGAGCCATGGGTACTCGCTAGCCAAGTCGAGCAATGCTTCTTCATTACCGACCAGTCAAAGCCTAGCCGTGTTGTCGTGAGGAGGGGCAAGAGGAGCATCATTGGAATGGAAGGAGACGCCAACGAGGAAGACTTGGATAAGAACGGCGATCCGAAGATCGAGGAGGAATTCGACAAGTACTTCGACATGCCTACTACTAGCAAAGAAAGAAGGAAGACCTCCCTACCTACTAAAGGTTGTCCGTTCACGCGAAGAAATCTGAAGGTGCCCGGCCTAAATTATTCGATCGCGAAGAAGGGAAAGAAGAGAAGCTAGCTCGGAACCGGCTGCCGGGACGAATAAGAATTTTTGTGTGGAGAGGTTTTTACTTTAGTTAAATGGAGTCCCATACCTCTTGAGAGTGATCATTCATCTTGTTATAAAATTGTAATTTGTGTGTATGTGTGAGACAAGCATATATATGTATATCATGAATAAAATAATGGTCTACTAAAAATGTGTGCATATTCTTTTCTTTAACATGTGTGTCGGTTCTTTATTTAAATATATGTAACGCACCAAGATCGGCACTATGCAGATTTGAGCAATCTCGCCAAATCCGCATAATAACGATCCTAGGACGCCCACCAGGCATAACGTGCACGTCGCAACACACACGTTATGCGGGTGGAATTGTGATGATCATTACAATAGTTCACGATGGAACCCACAAAAGAACATATATACAGCAACGACTCACCGAGTCAAGAATACAAAAGGTACATTACAAAGATCCAAACAACAGCGGAAGCGAAATAGTGACCGGCTACGGACAAGATACAAATTGGACTAAGAGTCCTGAAGATAAACGAAGGCACCATAACCCTGCCCAGGCCAAGCCGGAGGGATTCCCAAGCTAACATCGTCAGACTTCAAACCTGTCGGCTGCATTGGAATAGCAGCCCCAAAGGGGTCAGTACTAGTAGAAGTACTGGCAAGGAATACTCACAAGATATCAAAACTTGAATTCCGGGGAAAGAGGGTTAGCGATTGAGGAGGCGGCAAGCAGCACTAACAACTTATAGAGAATCGCTACAACTTCCGTCTAATTAGAATAAGGAAAGAGAGCGCAAACTCGAAGAACCTATTCTACTCACCAAACAATACCCGCCCTAAGACAACTCCATCGTATCAGAGACCCATGAGGAAGAAGTCCGGGCACTCACACGTTGATCAAATTTTAGCAGGTTTATTACTCGAGTATGGCTATTTACTAGTCAATTTAGCTATTTAAGATATACGGTGATGTCTATGATCTTTTTAGCCAGCACATTACCCAAGTCGTCCATAACCGCGGACTCGGCTTTTCGAAAAGATTTAACCCTGCAGGGGTGCCCAAATGTAACCATACACGTTCGATCAACCATACGCCACAAAGGCAAAAGGTATCTCAACACGACCTTCCCCTTCACTACTACATTGGATAGAGAGCCACCTATCTGAGACTGATCCACGTGGGGAGCCCGGCCGAAACTGCTTTGCGGGCCCAAACGTTGCATGAACGGCTTCGGGAGGATAACACTCATACGATTGCTCCTCCTTCCACATGCGGTTAACGCCCATCCCGCAAACCTATATGCGCCCCCCATAGTTGTAACCTCTCATCTTCAACATGCATCGTGCGTATGCTCCAAATGGTAAACACCCGAACTACTTTGTGGCTCCCTAACCAATATAACAGATCCGGTACTGAGTTGCGGGGGGTTCCATAAGTCTTCCCACGTGTGGGTAGGGCGCTCATTCTTGGATAAGCGGAAAAGAACGGTTTTTCCTAGGCGACACTAGCTGAACAAATCAGCATAATTGGCCTTCCGCCGGTGCCTTATCTTTATTATAAAAGTTCTCCCACATAACAGGTCTTCATTAATTAAATTATACCATCTAAACATCAGCAATGTAGGAGATAAACCACAAACAACTCCTAAGCATGCACTACGACTCGCAGGGCTAACAATCAACAGGTTAATAGGGTGTGGGGAAAATGGCTATATCATGGCTGCGAGGTAAACATGCAAATACAAGCATCGATATATAAGGCTAGCAAGGAACAAAAGATAGCAGGAGTAAGAGACATAAAACAAGCAAAGATAGCAAGTGAGTAGTCCTTGCCTATAATCCGGTAGAGGTAGCAGAACCTGTCGTTGCTCACATCAACTCATCGTCCTATTATCGAATAAGCAACAAACACTGGATAACGAAAAAGATGCATTTTACTACTACGGCAAAAGATTCGGCATGTTGATGCAATGTATGCATGACATGGCAAAATGCAGCTTTAGCCAATTTAAATGGAACCGAGATTCCAACATTTAACAATAGGGTTCAAGTTATTTACCTACCCATCAAATTAAATTTACCTACCCATCAAATTAAATGTTGTTAGCATGTTAAAGCAAGACATGGGTGATCTATGCAAAAATTAGATGGAATAGGGCACTATTATAATTAATTACCCACACATTCCTTATTCTTTTATTTAGGTGTTCATGCAAAACCCCACTAAACCTCAAGTTACATGATGCAAACATGGACATGGATGGCATATTTAAATTCTACATATTTTTCTGATAAAATTTCATATAAAACATTTTCAGTTTGAACTTATAGATTAGGAGATAAAATTTGAAACATAATTTGCAAAAGAATAAAATAACAGAAAAAAGGGGCGATTTGGTGCTGCCTATGGGATTTGAACTTGGGTCTGCACGGCTGGAAGCTAACAAGCAAGCCACTGGGCTGGGCCTCGATTGGTGTTAGGATTAGGATAGGAATTTATATGGAGGAACAGGGGCGCTGTTAACTGAATTGAGACTGAAAGTGCAGGCCTTGGATTCAGAGAACGCGGACGGAGATCAGCAGCGCTGCTGGTTCCTGCCTGTGCTCGGGGCTCCAGGGTGCAGCTGGGTGCGACGTGATGGTGTTCATCTGCAGGAGGGTGTGGTGCTTGGTGTGTGGGAGTAGGGAAGACAACAGGGAAGCAGCTACGCGTGCGTAGCAGGCCGAGCTCAGGAGCTTATGTGCAGGGCGTACATGGCAAACGGACAAGGATCGGAGAGCTGCATCGGTTCCGGTATGAATTCGAGCTGGGGGAGAGAGGGGAAGGAAACGGAGGCTCACAAGGAGGTCGGTGATGTAGCAGATCGTCATCGGGGACGAAGATGCTGGCCGGGAGTGGAGGAAGACGAGGTTGACGTCCATGGCGTTCCCGCGGCGTACGGGCGACGATCTGGCAGCTCCGGCTCCCGTTCTTCCGTGATGACGACGATCTTGGCGCGGCGGATCCATTCTGGTGTTCTCCTCTCCATGCGAAGGTCCTGGACGGCGACGACCGAAGGAGTCCTGGACGGCGAGCTCGGCCGTCTCTCTCGGTTCTCTCGGGAAGAAGGAGAAAAAGGGGAAGAAAGCGGCGGCGGCTGGGAGGGAGAGATAAGAGAGGGGCTAGGGTTTGGAGGGCGTTGGCCGCTGGTGGTTTTAAAGGGGGGGGAGGAGAGGAGTGGGGCGCTGGTGGTGGAGGGTGACGCCAGCCATGGGAGGGTCACGCTATGCTCGTGAGAGGAGGAAGAAGGTGGGCTGGGGCTAGTTTTTGGCCAAAGGAGAGGGAGGTGAGAAAAAGGAGATGGGCTAGAAGAAGTGTCCCTGGCCCATACGAATTTCGGGAATTTTCTCCAATTCCAGAATTTAAAAGAAAGGGAAAGAAAAGAAGATTAAAGGAGATAGAAAAGCGCGAAGAAAGAGAAGAGGGGAAAAAGGAGGGGCAAGGATTTACAAAACTTTAATTTTGATTCAAATTAGTTTTTTTTGCAATTATTTTCCAAATATTATGTTGGGTTAATAGAGAGAGAGAAAGATTTATTATTTGCAAAACAAAGTAAGGTTTGCAAAAATATTATTTTTCTGCTTAGAAAAAATATGCAAGGTGAAAGATGCATCATGATGTCATGATGATGCAAAAAGAAAAACAAACAACTCTAATTTGGGAAAAACCCCGGGACATTACAATATAACTATTTTTTTTAAGAATAACAAATGTGTGTATATTCTTTTCTTTAAATATAACCAAAAATATTTTTTTAAAAGAAAAAAAGTGAGGCAGACAGGATTCGACCTGGCAGCCCTAAAGTACAAGGTTCACTACTAATTAACCACTGGGCTATGTTAGTGTAGCTGTCATAGAACAGCAGCAATTTTTTAAAAACTTCAGGCCACCTAATTCTGTGGCGCATGCCTCAGAGATGCGCCACAGAATCACACATTTCTGTGGGGCATGCCGCTCACGATGCGCCACAGAATCATGCAATTCTGTGGCGCACCCAGACGGATGCGCCACAGAATTCGGTGACTTAGCCGTTTTCATCTTTCTCCTTTCTCCTTCTCTCCACACCTCGCACAGGGAAATTAACCGCACGCGCGCTCGATCGTCCATTGCCGTCGCCGACCGCCGCTCGCCACAACTCGTCACCGTCAACCTCGAGCCACCGCCAACGACCCATGTCCCCTCGCCCTCTCTCCCCGCCGACGAGCACCAGGAGGAGGAGGCCCGCGCCCGCCGCGTCCACAGCCGTTCTCGCGCTCGCGTCCACCGTCCCCGCGCCCGCCGCGTCCACGCCCGACGCCCGCCCCGGACGGCCTCGCAGGTTCCCCCCTCCTCCCTCCTCCTCCCTCCTCTCGCCCTGCGCCCTCCTCCCTCCCTGCCATCTTCCTCCTCCTCCCTCCTCTCCATGGAACATGCACTCTAGGTGCTTGTGGGAATGTGGCATCCCCCTCTGACACATGTCGCCAGAGTGGTGGTCGCCCCGTGCGCCAGCCCAGGATATCTGGACGCACGTTACGACAATGCAACATAGCGGAAATATCATTACACAATCAGGCCCAAAGGGCTACAAATGGTTTACATGGCCTTCAAGGCATGAAAATTATCATGGCCAAGTATGGCACGGGACAAAGTTTAACTAGCAGCGGAAGACACAGGTAAGGCAACGGCTTGGTGCCGCTCCATTCCACAGGTATCTGGCTCGGCTACTAATCCTAGCACGCTCCTGCTCGATCTCCTTACTATGGTAGTAGATGAATCCTCTCAACGTCTGGCCACATGAAAAGCCAGTCTGAGTACATTGACGTACTCGCAAGAAAATAACCACAAGACATAAACAGTCAAGCAATCAGGCAACAAGTAACCAGCAATAATAATAATAATCTAAACATGGCAAGTATCTACTTACGACAGTCTAAAAGGATGACAATATGGCATCACAGTAAAACATGGCATAAGCAAACAACGGGAGTACCACCAGTACAGAGTCCAAGCCAGGTGGGGTTGGATCGTGTACCGGAGGTCACACAAAGAAATTACCTGTGACGAGTATAAACGAGTGTACCAGTTGGTACCAAGTAACACAACAAATCATATCATCACAGCTAGGCTCACTGGCCTCTAGCCTCACAAGGCTAATCTCATCTGTCACCACTGCTAGGCCCACTAGCCTTATCACATTCCCTTATCTCAAGCAACATTCCCTGCATCATCTTATTGTTTATTAAGTGTGGTCAAGTCGTTCATTATTCTTTCAACAAAACTTAAGTTTAACCTCCGGACACGACAAAGACACACAGTGTGACCGACACTGAACTGTTGTTCCATATCCCAGGAACAGGGCTAGCTGGCTAGGTTGATGCTCTCGAGAGTTTGCAGTTACCACTCATCTAAATGCACCTTAGTTAGCTAAGGCAAGATACACTTACATAACCGTTCACGCTACCAGGACACTCCTTGTATAACTACCGACTTACCACTCGGGCTAAGTCTTATGACGAAGTGAATCCGGCACGTTCCCAACGAATGAGCAACGCCTAGCTCCGGAATCTTCGCAAGACTAGCCCCGACCACAACTATGCAGTAACCGACTAGACTTGCCAAGAGGGTAGCATCCAAGGAGGCTTGATAGGTTACATATGTTAAGGCTCTCCCATTTGGGGCGACAGTCGTACTGCGTTTAAGGGTTCAGATTAGTGGCACTATGGATAGACCTTATCGTTGTTTCGAGGGGGTGTTTCATTTAATCAAGTTCCATCATTCACATGTCAAAGCAACAAAGGATTAGTCCAACACAACAACCACAATAACATAATAATATATCATCAAACGACAACACATTAGCAACACAATATTTCAAGCAATAGATAGTTTGCATCAACCGGGCGACTGTGGCGGAGATGCCTCCGGCCGGTGCCAGCCTCAGGTTGACAAAAGAAAAATAAAACAATACAGTCAACCGAGCGACTATGGCGGAGATGCCTCCGGCCGGTGCCAGCCTCAGGTTGATAAAAGAAAATAAAACAATACATTTAACCGGGCGACTGTGGCGGAGATGCCTCCGGCCGGTGCCAGCCTCAGGTTGATAAAAGAAAATAAAACAATACATTCAACCGAGCAACTGTGGCGGAGATGCCTCCGGCCGGTGCCAGCCTCAGGTTGATTAAAAGAAAATAAAACAATACATTCAACCGGGCGACTGTGGCGGAGATGCCTCCGGCCGGTGCCAGCGTCAGGTTGATTAAAAGAAAATAAAACAATACATTCAACCGGGCGACTGTGGCGGGGATGCCCCCGGCCGGTGCCAGCCTCAGTGTTCGGGTTATGCCGAACAGGTGTCCTCACAGAGAAGACTAAAAGCCAGCAGACCAAGGTGGCCCAAAGTGGTGGTAAGCCGAATCCGGCTTAACCGGGCGGCCTAGTATGCTGAAGCGCAGGAGGCCCATCCAGCTAAGGGAAGGTTGCCGGCCTGCATTGCGGAAGACTTAGCCCACAAGGCAGGCCCAAGCCGGATTAGAGTAGGACTCTGTACTTAGTCGGTTAGGTTTCCTCCTGTAAGCCCAGGGTCTGGACGCCTTTATAAGCCGGCCCCTGGGACGCCTTAGGGCACGTACGCACTCAACCCTAATCCACTGTAACTCGGCGATATTGCCTTATAGTGAATTATAGCAGCACGTAGGGTTTCGCCACTGTTGCGAGATCCGAAGCTGGGTAAACCCTTTGTCGCCTCGATGCCGGAACACCCTACGTCTCCAAAACCCCTCTCTCTACCTAGCTCGATGGCACCCCTGCCGCGTCTAGATTCGACAATACCATGACAGTTGGCGCCCACCGTGGGGCAAGAGACCTCCGGGGTTTCGATCTGTCCAGGAGCTGCAGGCGGAGTCGGCGACACCATCGCGGTCGGCATGGTGAGCTACTTCGACGAATCAGGAGCCGGCCACGTCTTCAACGATGGCCTCTGGACGCCGGCAAAGGAGGATCGCGCCGGCTGGTCCACGGTCTCCATCAGCGGTTTCGACATCTTCGTCGGCTTCACCGCCCAGGCCTTGGACGATCTCGGCTTCACCTCGAGCTTGCCCACCACCCACCCAAGCAACCTCGACGAGGAGTCGGATCTGGACTCTGACGAGATCGCCGATCTGGATCTGGCTTTCGACACTGACGACGAAGAATCTGAAGATGACGCAAGTTCCAGCATGGCGGCGCCGGACTTCCACTTCGTCGGCGTCGTAGGAGAATCCGGCTCACATGAGTCGATGACTGAGCCCGAGTCTATCCTCCCTGCTTTGCAGGCCGGGGTGGATTCAGAAGCCGGATCAGGGGACACCGCCCATATGGAGCAGGACCTCGAATCTGAAGGAGAATCCGACGACTTTAGTCGGAAAGTTGCATCCTGCTTAGGACGCCATGCCGAGGTCTTGATGGGAAACGTTTCGGATCCTAAGGACGACCCCAACACCTCGAAAGCCGCCAATGGTGAAGAAAAAACTCCTCAAGCCGGAAATCTTTAGGTGGATTTCGTGCCGCCACTGGCTCCATTGAAGGGGACAGATAGAGTGCCGGCTGGAGGAGACGACATTGACGCTACGACCGGCGAGATAGCGGGGAGGGATCATGAAAGAAAGATGGCAAGGTACAAGCAACTGCTGACGCCACTCCCTCTGAACGCATCACTGGACGACATTGAGAAGCGCTGCGCCCTACTTGAGGAGCAAGCCGCCCAGATAGTAGAGCGTGAAGTTGAGCTCACAAACAAGAAGATGGAGTTCATCCGAAAGCAGAGAGAAAAGGGGGCTGACGATGTTTTCCGTCCGGCTCGTGATAAGAACCTGCATAAGAGATTGGATTTCCGCAGCAAGTGGGAAGCCGACCATGTCGATTCAGTCTGGAGGAAGTACCACCACCGACGTGACCCGGTGACAAACCTCTGTTACTTCAACACCCCAGCCAAAAACATGGAGGCTGCCCAGGAAGTCATGTTCGACAAGTCGTTGGATCGTGACGCTCGGCTTAAGTATTCGGCTTATCTCCTGGAGGTTGCACAACAGCAGCAAAATGATTCGCAAGTCAAAACAGAACGGCTTGTTGACGATTCTCGCCTTTGCAAGTCAACTACCAACAAGCCAATGGCTGCTGCCCCTGTGGACCCAGACGATGACCCGGCCGGCTCAAGCAGCCACAACAAAAGCAGCAAGGACCCGAAGGACAAGCAGCCTAGGGGTGCGGAATCCCGGACTGGCTCTTCTCGCCATCGGGAGGCTGGCTGGGAAAGACATCGGAGCCGCGAGCGAAAGGAGGACCCTCGCAAGGAAAAGGCGGCACCACCCCGTCAGGAGCGACGACGTGAGGGGGAAAACCAACCCCGAAGGGAGGATAACAGAGATCATATGCCACCTCCACCGCCGCCTCCACCGCGCAAAGAGGGAGATAACCCTTCCAAGTACATACCCCCTCCACGACGGCAAAGGACGCCAAGCCCTCCGCGCAACCCGAGTCAGGCAAGCCAAAGCCGTCACAGGGAAGAACCAAGACAGGAAAAGTCGGTTGCTAAGCCGCCATCAGCCAATGATGTTTGAAGCCTAATCGAGGAGAGGAAGTCGGCTAGGGACGCCCAATACCTCGGCCCCAAGTGCTTTGGCAGAACAATCAGAGAGCAAATTCTACCTCCCACTTTGTCGAACGTAATAAAGATGGTTGAGAAGTATAGTGGTACGGCTAATCCTGAGACCTGGCTCTCAGATTACGTCAGTGCCTGTGACATATATCAAGGCAGCGCCGACTCCGCAGTGCGATTTTTGCCCCTGATGTTAACTGGGGCGGCTCGCATGTGGATTGAAGGTTTGCCGGAAAGGACAGTTCATACCTGGGGTGACATGAAGCGCGTTTTTATCCAGCACTTCCAGGGCACATATAAGCGCCCAAAGTCGATTTTCGACTTACAGCAGTGCGTGCAGCAAAAGAACGAGTCTAGCCGTGAGTTCGTCTCACGATGGAGTGAAATCAAGAATGCTTGCGAAGGCGTCTCAGAAACTCAGGCGATTCATGATTTTAAGCAATCTCTGAGGAAGGGGACGACTTTTCGCTTCATGATCTACAACGACGAGTCGGAAACTTTGGGGGGCTTACTCGCTTGTGCAAACAAGTATGCCGCCGTTGATGATGACAACAGGGAGGATGCCGAAAACCGCCGACACGAGTCCGGGAAAAAGAAGATTGAAGACCAAGCCGGCCCTTCTCACGAAGTCGCTGCCGCCTTTGGAAAAGGTGGCTCAAGCAATGGCAAGTGGCAAGGCAAAAGGCCGGCAAGTAACCAATCATCCCGGCCGCCAGCGGTGAAGTACGACGACATCAAGCATAACCCTTGTGTCCACCATCTGAGGCCGGATGGAACAAGTTCCCACACGCTCCAACAATGTCACATTAATCGAGACATCGCCAAGGACCCCAAAGCCGGCAAGTCAAGAAACAAGCGCAAGTCAAGGAAAGACGACAAAGAGAAGGAGGAAGCTGCTTCAGAGTCGGATGATGCTGCCTCCAAAGAAAAGGGCAGCAAATTTCCTAAGCATGCCGAAAGTCTCATCGTCAACTTGGCAACGGATTCTTCACGCAAAGAAAAGGCGGCTTGGCGAGAACTCAATGCTACGGTGCCTGTAGTTCCTCAATATCTGGATTGGTCCGACACACCGATCACATGGGATCGCAGCGATCACCCAGATAGAGTTCCTGCAAAGCGCACCTATGCCTTAGTCGTCAGCCCAATTGTCGACAAATACAAGTTGACAAAGGTGCTCATGGATGGCGGCAGCAGTATCAACATACTTTATGCCGCAACGTTGAAGAGGATGCGTATTTCCGAGTCACAACTCACCCACAGTACTGTGAAGTTTCATGGGATTGTGCCGGGACGACAGGCCTCCTCGATGGGGCAAATTACCCTGAAGGTCACCTTTGGTGAAGCCGATAATTTTCGGACTGAGGACGTCTCTTTTGAGGTGGTTCCCTTCAGAAGTGCATATCATGCAATCTTTGGGCGACCGGCTTTTGCCAAGTTTATGGCTCGGCCCTGCTACATTTATAGCAAGCTGAAAATGCCGGGACCTAACGGGATCATCACAGTCAAAGGTGACTTCAAGAAAGCCAAAGAGTGCGAGGCCTCCAATACCGTCCATGCTGAGCAAGAAATCTGCAGGGAAGAGTTGGAGGACCTCAAGAAGACCATTGGTCCCGATGAGATGCCGGCGACAGAAAAGCCGTCCTCTAAGGTTGAGTCAAGCTTCAAGCCGAAGGACGACACCAAGAAGATCAAGCTTTCAAAAGACGATCCGTCAAAGGAGGTCATCATCGGTACCGGCCTCAACGACAAATAGGAAGGCGAGCTCATCAAGTTTCTCCGTGAGAACCGGGACATTTTTGCCTGGTCACCATCTGACATGCCAGGTGTCCCGAGGAAACTTGCCGAGCACTCCCTAAAAGTCAAAAAAGACTCAAAGCCGGTCAAGCAAGGCCTCCGCCGGCTCGGAACTGAGAAGCGCAAGGTGGTCGGAAAGGAAATCCTAAGACTCACCGCCGCCAAGTTCATCCGTGAAGTTGTCCACACTGATTGGTTGGCAAATCCCGTGCTAGTCCCAAAGAAGAACACCTCTGAGCTACGTATGTGCATTGATTTCACCGGCTTAAACAAAGCCTGTCCTAAAGATCCGTTCGCCTTACCGCGTATCGATCAGGTCATTGATTCAACTGCCGGCTCAGAGATGCTATGTTTTCTGGACGCCTATTCGGGTTACCATCAGATTAAGATGAAGGAGTCAGATCAAATCAAGACGTCCTTCACCACGCCATATGGCAATTACTGCTATGTCACAATGCCTTTCGGCTTAAAGAACGCTGGTGCTACTTACCAAAGGTGTATGCAGCGGTGTTTGGACAAGCAGAAAGGCCGCAATGTTCACGTCTACGTCGACGACATAGCGGTCATGTCGAAGAAGCGCGGCGATCTTATCGCCGATCTGTCGGAAACCTTTGCAAATCTAAGGGAGTACCAGATGAAGCTTAATCCGACAAAATGCGTCTTCGGAGTACCCGCAGGCAAGCTTCTGGGCTTCATTGTTTCCCAAAGAGGAATTGAAGTTAACCCGGAAAAGATAAAGGCGATCCAGAACATCGAAAGGCCGTCCTGTCTAAAAGACATTCAACGGCTTACGGGTTCCGTCGCAGCTGTAAGCCGATTCGTAAGCCGGCTTGGCGATAAAGCATTGCCATTATACAAGCTCCTCAAAAAGTCGGACAATTTCGTTTGGACAGAGGAAGCAGAGGTAGCTTTGGCTCAGCTGAAGTATACGTTAACGCATGCTCCAATCTTAGCAGCTCCAAGGGAAAAAGAGCCGCTTTTCCTCTACGTGTCAGCCACGAATTTCGTCATAAGCGCTGTCATTGTAGTGGAACGCCTGGAAGAAGGGAAGCAATTGCCGGATCAGCGCCCCTTCTACTTCATTAGCGAGGTGTTCTCAGATTCAAAGCAACGCTACCCTCACTACCAGAAGTTAGCTTATGATGTATTCTTTGCCGCCAGAAAATTACGGCATTACTTTCAAGATCACACGTCACGGTGGTCAGCAAGGCTCCACTAAGAGAGATCATCAATAATGCTGACGCAACGGGCCGAGTCGCCAAATGGGGCATCGAGTTAGCAGCTTTCGACATCCAGTACAACCCGAGGACCGCCATCAAGTCTCAGGTTCTGGCCGACTTTGTTGCAGATTGGACAGAGCCAATGGAAAGCACACCTTTGCCGGATTCTCAGCACTTTATAATGCACTTCAATGGCTCAAAGATGAAAGAGGGCTCGGGGGCTGGAGTGGTGCTAAAGTCGCCTAAGGGTGATAAGCTCAGCTATGTCCTCCGAATCCACTTCAATGCCACCAACAATGTAGCAGAGTATGAGGCTCTCCTCCACGGCCTTCATATGGCTAAGGAGCTGGGAGTAAAACACATTCTCTGCTATGGCGACTCGGATCTAGTTGCACAGCAACTTGATGGATGCTGGGACACAAAGAGCCCCACAATGGCGGAATACAAAGAGAACAGTCGATGAATTCGGCCGATGTTTTGCCAGCTTAGAGGTTCGACATGTCTCTCGAGATGACAATGAAGCTGCTGACGCCTTGGCCAGAATAGGCTCCAGGAAAAAGGCAGTGCCACCAGACGTATTTCTCCATCACCTACACAAGCCGTCCATCAAAGGTGGCGACGAAGATTATCCCTTGTCGGCAGAATCAGTTCAGGTGTGCTTGGTAAATCCAGATTGGACCACGCCTTACATTGATTTCTTGATTAATAAGAAATTGCCCAAGGACGACGAGGTGTTAAGCCGTCAAATTGAGCATTGAGCAAAGGCGTACACGATTATTGACGGACAACTCTACAAAAGGAGCACATCCGGCATCTTCCAAAGATGCGTCTCTCTAGAGGAAGGGCGACAAATCTTGGAAGAAATCCACTCCGGCGAATGTGGGCATCACGTGGCGGCAAAGGCGTTAGTCGCCAAGGCGTTTCGGCACGGATTCTTCTGGCTGACGGCTAAGGAGGATGCTATCAACATCGTCAGGACTTGTGAAGGGTGTCAGCGCTACACAAAGCAGGTTCACTTGCCGGCTCAGGAGCTCCGAACGATCCCTATTACTTGGCCGTTCGTGGTCTGGGGGCTCGACATGGTGGGACCTTTCAAGACGGCTAGAGGAGGCTTAACTCACCTGCTGGTGGCGGTCGATAAATTCACGAAGTGGGTGGAGGCCAAACCCATCAAGAAACTTGACGGAGCTACAGCTACAAAGTTCATCGTCGAGATTACAACTCGATTCGGCATACCACATAGCATTATCACTGAATATGGCACAAACTTTGCCGTCGTTGAGCTATCGAAGTTTTGCAGCCGATCAAAGATCCGACTCGACGTGGCATCGGTGGCACACCCGCAATCCAATGGACAGGTAGAGCGCACTAACGGCATTATTCTGCACGGTATTAAGCCGAGGCTTGAAACTCCTTTGCATCGAGCAGCCGGCGCTTGGGTTGAGGAATTGCCGGCGGTCTTATGGAGTATTCGTACTACCACAAATAGATCAATCGGCTTCACCCCTTTCTTCCTTGTCTATGGTGCAGAAGCGGTGCTCCCATCCGACATGATCCACGATTCGCCTCGAGTCGCAACCTACGTTGAGAAAGACGCAGAAGAAGCACGTCAAGATGGCTTAGATATCCTCGAAGAAGAAATAGAGTTAGCTCTCCAAAGATCCGCCATCTATCAACAAGATCTACATCGCTATCAGAGCCGTAGAGTGCGGAATCGATCCTTTCGAGAAGGCGACTTAGTGCTTCGGCTTGTGCAAAGCCGGCAGCACAAATTATCCCCGCCTTGGGAAGGACCTTTCGTTATCAGCAAAGTTCTGAAAAACGGGTCATATTACCTCATCGACTTAAGGGATTCAAAGAAAGATCCCAGGAAGAAAGGTCGCAAGAGGAAAAGGCATGTAGATGATGACTTAGATGAGACGAAACGTCCGTGGAATATCGCTCAGCTACGTCCTTTTTACACTTAGCAAATTCTATTGTAACCATGTCAATGTTATCATGAAATAAGAATTGGTTTCTCTCATGTCGAATTCGAGAATCTGTACCATCCTTTATTTCCCCATGATCTCATTGTTATTATTTGTTTACCCGAAATTGCCTGTGTTGCTCTCGTTGGTAAACTCTTTCATGATTGAATCCGCCTTAAGGTGATGAAAAATCAACGTTTTGCCAAATTAGTGTTTGTCTGCTAGCTTTTTGCGCCGGGTTGCTTCAAAGCGTTTCGGCACCAAAAGGCGGCACTTGTTCTGAGTCTAAACAGATTGGTCATTGCGTACCCTGTTGCTCAGCGAGTTAGCTTCGCCATAGGTTTGCCGGCGCTTAAACGCTAAGGTGTCAAGGCCAGATTGAACTGAGGCATAAAATTGCAAGTTTGCAAATATAAAGCTGATTAACATACAACAAAAGGATAAGTTGTTTCTAGGCATATACATTGTTTAGGCGGCTTTACAACTTGTCTGTTACATTTTCAGGATGGTCGGCTTAGGGAGCAAATTCGGCTCATTTTTCCCCCGCCTCATTGTCATCATCAGATTGAGCAGGGGTTGGCGAGCACGACACTTCCTTGAAGATGGTGGTCAAGGAGACCATGTTGGCAATCTTGCTGGCATAGCCGGAGACGGAGCGAAGGATCATCTTGCGATCTTGGCCGTCTAGGGGTGTGCCGTCCTCCTTTTCCAGAGGGAAGCCGGACGCCACACGCCAGGCTTCAGCTTCCGGGTAATGTGCCATCATCAAGCCCAAGGCCATCTTGGCACCTCCACGAGCGCTGGATCGAAGCCATTCATCAAAGAATGAGGCCGCTTCGGTCAGTTCAGCTTCTAAGCTGGCAAGGTTCGTCGGGGGCTCGGGGTTGCCGGGAAAGAACTTCTCAGCAAGCTCTTTTCCCGAAGAAATAATCTTCGGGATAAGCTCCCCTACTTCCGGAATCCGGTCAAGCCGGTTTTCCGCCGTTAGCTCATGGCCGTAACCCGCCGGGGCTGCAAAAGGCGAAGTTCAGTTATATTTGGCTAAGACAGAGTGACGAGTTTAAGTTTTTTCGACACTTACTCAGAAGCTGGTTATCGATGGCCAGCGATTCATCGAGGCGCCTGTTAAGCCGGTCCTGGACCTCAGTGAGGGCATCCTTGTGGCTCTGCCTCTCTGATTCCAGAAGTTGTTCGGCTCTAGCAAGATTTTTCTTGACCATTTCCAGCTCCGCCGTCATTGATTGGTTAAGCTTATTCAGCTCAATGTTCTCGTCGCGGAGCCGGTCGACAATGCCGGCATTTTCGGTAAGCTCCTTGGCTTTGATAATGGCATCTGCAAAATAGGAAAATGTTAGCAGTATAAAAATAGGCCTGGAGCTCAAAGCTAAAGATTCGGAATTGTTACCTTGGTATTGAACCCGGTCTGCCTCCAGCCCTTCGATGATCGCGTCTTTGGTGGCCAGCTCAGTCTTAAGCCGGCGCATCTCCTGATTTCGCACACCCAAAGAATTGATGGTTTCAGCGCCAATTTTTCGGTGGATCTGCGTAAGGAATTGCTAAAAGCCTAAATCTATATTTACAAGTCAAGGTGGCTGTAACATCCCAGAATTAATATAAGTATTATTAATTCCAAAAATGTGGGCCAACAATTTTTTTTATTATCTTATGTGTGTTTGCTTGCATTTTGTTGCTTGATGTGTGTGATTGCTAAGCAAAAGGGAATAAAGAGAAAGAAAATGAAAGCAACCCCACCACATGAAATAATGGGACAAGTGCCACACAAAATTTCTCTAAATGAGAAATAAATATTTTCTTTTAAATCAAAAACCAGTGGGGTGACATAGTGCTCACTCCCACTTAGCTCTAATAACTTTTCCCTCTTCAAAATATATTTTCAAATTCCAAAATATAAAATTCTATTTCTTTCTTTAATCATCTTAAACCACAAAATGTGCTATGATGCACTTATCAAAAAAATACCATCATAGCACCACAAATCACTATTAATCTATATGAGACCAGATGTGGAAACCAAATTCAAAAATTCAAATTTAATTTTTGTTGAGGCATTTGGTCGAACAGGTGGCATGCACCACCTTGTTCTTCCCCAAAACCGAAGAACTGAAGATCAAATCGACGGATTTGTGTGTTTGTTCTTCGATTCCTTGCACCCCAACACCCCTCCCCACCTCACGAACCTGCCCAGCACACCAATTTCGCACGGGAGACACCCTAGCCGCCGCGGTGATCATCGCCACCCAGGGAGCACGGCGCACTGTCGCCATGCCGCCCCTGTCGCCGACGCATAGGCGGCACCGTAGCCGCCCACCTAGCCCTAGCGCCGCTCCCTGCCTCTCCCAGCCGAGCACCGCACCCCCTGGACACGGGCATTGGCCGCCCTCGACATCCTGTGCCCGTGCACGCCGTGCGCCGCCCGCGCGCGCACACGGCCGTCCCCCACTCGAGCTCGCCCAGCATGCCTCCACGCCATCCACCGTGCCCCTCCATAGCCCAGCACCGTAGCCGGGCTCGCGCCAACCCTACGGACATGCCCGGCCGCCCGTTGCACCACCCCTGCACCCTGCCCACCGTGCGCCGGAGCTCGGCTATAAAAGCAGCCGCCCCGAGCTCCGATTCCACCACACCACGCCACCCCATCGTCCACTGCCCTTTCCTCCCCACTCCACCCTCTCTCGTGCACCGCCTGGAGGGCGGATTCGCTGCCGGAGAGCCGCTGCCGCCCTGCGTCGTCCTCGGAGCGCCGCCACTGCCGAGGAGGTCGACGACCAATCCGTGGCCGTGCGGCCACTCCCTCTCTCTCTTTTCTTCCCCTACCCCTCTGCCACACTCCACCGCCACCCCACGCTCACTCCCTCGTCGTTCTGTGCACAGGGTCGCCGCCAGGAGCTCGCCGTCGCCGCTCGGTGTCCGTGAAGGCCACACCGCCGTCGCCGACGAACCCGGCCGTCCTAGCACCTACAACTCCGTCTACAGCCGTCCCCGAGCCTCCGCCGCCGATTCCCGCCGTCGCCGCCGTCAATCGAGCCCTAGGTGAGCCGCTAGCCACCGCCCCACCGCCGGCAGCACGGTGGCGCCGCCAAGATGTGGTCGTCGCCGATGCTTTGAACGTGGACCGTTGGATCGAGATCCAACGGCCGCGTACCGTTTCGTTTATTTCTGAAAACTGCTAAGTCTGGATACAACCGAGTTGATTAGCTCACTTTGCAATTAAATTGTGAAAAATCCACTGAGCCAAAATTTACAAACTTTATATGGTTGGAAAGAGCTCGATTCATAGATTCATCTGCAAGTCTTGTATTTCCAAAATAACTAGTGTAGCATCCTCGAATAAATGGACAAAGTAGCTATGTCCTATCTGTTTCAGAAAAGTTTCTGAAACAGATATTTATTTCTGTTTTTAGCTGTTGATCTTAATTCACATAATTTTATTTAGGAGATGTTCTTAGCACAGCATGTTAGTATAGTTAGCATACTGTCATGAGCAAGTAGTTTTAACCCTGAATTAAAATCTGGCTAAAAGATTTAAATTGGACAATATAGCTAATCAGTTAGCTCAACACTGCAATAACAAAACATAGCCTACTTCCCATGCAAATTGCTATTGAACCAGAGGCCTAAAAATAGCAAACTAAAATCTTGTAGCAAATAAAACATGTAATCTTCACAGTGATGCAAGACATGATCATTAAGAGTAATTCCCTGATATAAAATGAAAATGCCAAATGTGCTAATTGATAAACTTAAAATGGGTAGATTTCTCTGTCAGAAATTTGATTAGAACTTTGAAATTCAATATCTTGAGATATAGGAATCTAAAAATAGCAAGTGAAAATGTTCTGGAAAGCTTATGAAATTATCTAACTAACTAAAGTGGTTTCACCCCATTTAGGTTAATAAATAAATAATGATAATCAAAATGCCACAGAAGGTATAAAACCTAAACTTGTTTGTTTCTGATACTCTACTAATCCAAATGAGGTCAAACCAATTTTGTTAGCTCACATTTAAGCAATACTAGTTACCCCTAAAAGGATTTAATTTTTGAATACAATTAACTTGAGTTGTAGCAAAAACAAGAAAACCAACATTCTGGAATAAAACATTTATACAGGGAGTTTAATAACTCAAATTGAAATAAATCCAATTGGGTTGTTTCCTATAAATCAGTGGCTATCTGTAGAATTTTAATTCATATTTTTGTGACCAACAGAACTAAAGTTATGCAATTAAACCTGAAACCTTAGTTTCTGCCATAATTGTGATGCAAATGAATAATTGCTAATTAAATCAATTTGAAACCAAATTGTGTTATATTGTGTGTTCAGCAGCTAATTGTGATGTTATGTTGATTGTGATGTGATGTTTGCTTGTTTAGTTTAGTGATTGTTTGCTTGTATTGTTTGTTTATCGATTAGACGCGAACGTTGCCGGAGACTACGAGGAAGGAGATTACTTCGAGCAGCAGGAACCCGAGCACTTTGTGGAGCAAGGCAAGCTACTTCGCTGAGCTTGCATTTACATACCTCTAATTTAATCACATGCAAGTTCCTAAAGTAGTGGTATTGATTTTCTGAAAAGCCTTTTCACAAAGGATAAGAAAACTGCCTTATCACCCTATGTAGAATGTAGAGTAGACACCTAAAACTATAGGATGGGAAAAACATGGTTATTCCAAACTCCTTTTTAAAGTACCTAGTTGATGATGAAATGCCGAGTTATCGGTGTTAAAGTGGAGAAGTGAAGGGAGTTGTTTATAAAGAAATGCACATTGTGTCCTAGTACTTACGTCGACCAGCCGATAATCTGTGCGACCACATCTACCCAAATATGGGAACGGGCGTAGTCATATAATTTGCTCGTGTTAGTACTGGATACCTCATCGACGGAGACGACTCCGTTATGCGTGAGGGGATGAGCATGGCGACTCTAACCCCTGACCTGGGTCCCGGCAATCTGATGGATTGAGGGATTGAAGGTCCACCTTTGGGCCGCCGGGCAAAACTACGAGTCCTTACATCTAGGTTCCTCGACGGAGGATCCTGTACTAGGTGTTGAAGGAATGGTGAATTCGTACGGGCAGGGTCCTATACTAGCATGAGCAAAGGAAAGGCTATGGCCGGTGGTTCAACTTCGCATACACCTTGTATGGCGGGACGTGGCAGACACGATGAGCCACCGGATGGGTGTGGGAAAAGCGTGCTACCTCTGCAGAGGGTAAAAACTATTCGAATAGCCGAGTCCTCGGATATGGACAGTTGGGAGGCCCTACTAGACCATGTGCAAAAGTTTTTGATAAAATGTGCAAAAGTTTTTGATAAAATGTGCAAAAGTTTTTGATAAAATGTGCAAAAGTTTTTGATAAAATGTGCAAGGTTGGAAAAATAAGGAAATGATGTTTCCCAACTATACCAAATGAAGTGGTATGAGTTGTGGAGGAAAAGAGATCATGATGAGTCGTGGTCGGGAAAAAGGAGGAGTTTTGGATAAATAATAAAATTTTGCTTCTCTCTAAAGATAGTAGTAAATCTCTTCTTACCTTTTTCAACAAGGATATAGAGATAGAGTAATAACTAAAAGTGCTGTAGAGAACAACTTAAAACTGGTGCTTACTCAGTAGAGGAGTAGTTTGCGAGTACAAATTGTACTCATACTGGTTTCGTCTCTGGCTATTGTCTTAGCCAGACCCCGAGGAAAACTACGCTGAAGCGGAGTATGGAGACTTCTATGCGAACTAGGGATCTTCGTGAGTCAACTGCCTGTCGGTCGTCGCTAGGACGCGTTGGACTTCTACTACGTAGCTTCCGCTGAATGCTTTTGATTTGGCCCTTGAAGGCACCTATGTAAGACTTGGTCTAAGTGACCTACTATGTAAGACTTTAATGCGGTACTGAAATGGATGTAAACTTTGGTATCCAATTCAGATTATGGGCAACGACAGACTGATCATGGGATCGTTGTGTGAACCATAATCGGGTATTTCGGACAGCTAGTCCGGGGTCCCCACAGAGTTGGTATCAGATCGCATCTTGACCATAGGAGACCTTAGTTAGCATGGCCGTTAGATAGGAGTTACAAAAGTAATTTCTAAAACAAAGGAGTGAGAATATTTTCGAAAACTTCTTATCTCCCAACCCTCTCATATTTGCGAAATTTTATTCACTAATATTACAAATTTTTCGGAATCCTTAAAAATTTTACGCGGTCATAATTCCACAAAGTTCAAAATTTTGACTCACTTGTTGCCTCACTTAAAAATTTAAGGTTTGTGCCCAAGTCACTTAACTAACTTAAAATTTGGCTTAAAATTTGTAGATGGCGCTACACTTCACCGAGTTTCTGCAAGTTAAGGAGAAGGGCAACCTCATGTTCGAGAAAGACCTGTACAAGTTGAGCGACATCTTGGGTCGCCCAGCTCCTGAGTTCCGTGGAGCGCAGGTTGATGCCCACGACAAGGACAACCTGTGTTGGCTCATCGAGTCGTCTGTCCGGGGGAACATCAAGTCCTCCCATTCCAGGACACTGTCTTTCACCACGATGGACGCCAGTTGGGACGATGGACTGAGTCGTGCCATGCAGAGGCTGCTGGCCCGACTTTGTGAGGAGCACAAGGAGGAGTTAGTGAACTCGCCTTTCAGGTTTTACGGGAGGCGTGACACCGAGGGACGTCCTACTTCCACTGTTCGCCACCCTACCTTTGGTGAGCACCTTGTGGATATGGAGGTCTTACTTTACCGTACCCAGGAGGACCTACGCAGCTTGAGGTACCGGTCCCACTTTGAGCGCAGCGCGCTCAAGGCGAGCCGTGACCGAGTTGCGCACCTGCAGCAGGACCAGGCCAACCTTCACGAGAAGGGGATCCGCCTGAAGAAGACCATCGCCAAGCTTCGCAAGAGAGTGGCGGAGCAGGACGAGATGATAGAGGACCTTGAGCGTCGAGCTGATGAGATGGAGGAGGAGGGCGAGGATCTCCGCAGGGAGAACAGCGCCTTCATTAGTGATGATGAAGATTACTTGGAGGAGATGGACTACGAGGAGGATGACGACGAGGAGGAGATCGTCGACGACGAGGAGGAGCCGACTGAGCCCCTTCTTGACGAGGACGAGGAGGACCCAGAGGAGCGTGCCTTCGAGTCCGACACCGACGACGTTGTGCCGAGTGTTCCACCACAGTAGTTGGATCACTTAGTCGTTCTCGAGTTATCGTAGGGATTAGGACCACCCAGTTGTAGTCGCTTTTGAGTAGTGTAATGGTTCCTATGAAACCATATGCTTGTAGCAACTATGTATGATGTGTGGAGCTATGTTGTGATGCTTTTGATATTGTTGTGTGCTTTGAAGTTCTCTAAGTTTGCAAAGTCTTTTCGAAAAACTTATAAGTAGTAAAGACTCTTACCCCAACCATTCGAAAATCCTACTCTTCTACCCTGTTAGAGTAAGGCACATCCTTAGTCTGTTCTTGACTCTTGCGCCCGTCTAATCTCAGGATGGTTGACACCCGAGGAGGAAGCCACAGTCGCAATGATCCACCACCACCACCCGAACCTACCCCGGCCCAACTTCTTAAAAGATCATCATGGAGGACCGCGAGGCTGTTCATCAGGAGCGTCAGGCACACCTTGCTGTTCTCCAGCAACTCACCGCTAATGCCCAGAACCCCAATCAGAACAACCACAATGGCAATGGCAATGAAGATGGACACTTGAGGTCCACTTTGAGCGATTTCCAGAAGACCAACCCACCCACCTATTCCAAGGGACTTCACCCTTTAGAGGCCGATGACTGGCTTCGCACCATTAACAACAATTTGGAAGTTGCCGCAGTGGGAGAAAATGAGAAGGTTCTGTATGCAACCCACTATCTTGCTGGACCTGCACGAGCTTGGTGGGACACTACCAAGGCTCTCCAGCAGGTTGGTTATGTGATCAATTGGGCTGAGTTCCAGGAGAAGTTCCGCAAGAAGCACATTCCTCGTGGACTTATTGAAAGGAAGAAGGATGAGTTCCGTAAGCTGAGACAGGGAAGCAAAGACGTGGTTGGCTATCTTGATGAGTTTACCGATCTATCTCGGTATGCTCCTGATGATGTGGACTCAGAGAAGAGGAAGATTGAGCGCTTCATGAGTGGACTGCATGATGAGCTTCAGTGCGCCTTGGTGATCCATGACTTCGTTGATCTGGAGTCACTTCTGGACAAGGCTATCCAGCTGGAGACCAAGCGCAAGTCCATGTTTGAAGGACGCAAGAGAAGGATGATTGCTTCAGAAGGTTCTAGCAACCAGAAGCCTCGTACCTTCCCACCAGCACCCAAGCCTGCCTATCGACCACCTCAACCCCCACGTCCTACCTTTCCAAACCGCCCAAACAACCCCAACCGTCCTACTGACAACAATCGTCCAGGAGGAAACCCCAACAACTTCAAGGCCAATGTTGTCTGCTTTGAATGCGGTACCAAAGGTCACTACTCCAAAGAATGCCCCAATCCCCAAGAAGCCTGCACCGAACCAGGGTCAAAACCGCAATGGAAATGGAAATGGGAATGGCAAGAATGCCGCACCCCGTGGAAATGCTGCTGTTGTCAAGGGCCGTCTGCACCACATCAATGCTGAGGAAGCTGAGGAGGCGCCAGATGTTGTGCTGGGTATGTTCCTTGTCAACTTAGTACCTGCAACTGTTCTATTTGATTCTGGTGCTACCCATTCGTTTGTTACCAAAGAGTTTGTTGCTAAGGGAGGTTTAGTTGAGAACCTCTTATCCAAATCCATGGCCATCCAAACCCCAAACTCCACCGTAGAGACCAAACACTTTTGCCCCGCCGTTTCCCTAGAGATCAAAGGGGAGAAATTTCCAGCTGACCTAATTGTTCTAGGAACCCAGGGCATAGATGTTATTCTTGGAATGAATTGGTTAGCCAAGTATCACGGCCGAATTGATTGCGCTAGGAGGGCTGTTACTCTCACCTCAGAGGATGGAGCTGAAGTGGAGTATGTATCTGAGACCAGCCAAACCAGACCAGGATGCCATGAGGGCATAGCTCGACCCACCCTTGATGAGATCCGTGTTGTTCACCTATTCCGAGAAGTTTTTCCGGAAGAATTGCCTGGTATGCCGCCAGACAGGGATATTGAGTTCGTGATTGAACTTATCCCTGGAACCTCTCCTATATCCCAGAGGCCCTACCGGATGAATCCGAAAGAATTAGTGGAGTTGAAAAAGCAGTTGGCTGATATGCTCAGCAAAGGCCTTATTCGCCCAAGCGCTTCACCTTGGGGATCACCTATCATTTTTGTGGACAAGAGAGACGGTACCACACGACTGTGTGTGGATTATCGTAAGCTTAATGAGGTGACCATCAAGAACAAGTATCCTCTTCCCAAGATCGAGGATCTGTTCGATCAAATGAACGGAGCCCGAGTCTTTTCAAAGATCGATCTACGGACAGGATATCACCAGTTGAAAATCCGAGAATCAGACATTCCCAAGACTGCCTTCACTACCCGTTACGGATTGTTTGAGTACACCGTAATGTCCTTTGGTCTGACCAACGCCCCAGCCTATTTCATGAACCTGATGAACAAGATCTTCATGGAGTACCTCGACAAGTTCGTGGTAGTCTTCATTGACGATATTCTTGTTTATTCCAAAACCGAAGAGGAGCATGCTGTTCACCTACGCCTAGTTTTGGAGACACTCCGAGAGCACCAACTTTATGCCAAACTTAGCAAGTGTGAGTTTTGGCTTAAGGAGGTGGCATTTCTCGGACATGTCATATCTGCCGGAGGAATTTCCGTTGACCCGGAGAAGATTAAAGCCATTCTTGACTGGAAGACCCCTACCAATGTGACCGAGATTCGTAGCTTTCTCGGACTAGCGGGTTATTACCGCAAGTTCGTTGAAGGATTTTCTCGGATAGCCAAAGCCATAACCCAGTTATTGAGGAAGGATCAGAAATTTGAATGGACCCAGAAGTGTGAAGATAGTTTCCAGGAGTTGAAGAAGAAGTTAACCACAGCCCCAGTCCTAGTAATGCCAGACGTCACCAAGAGTTTTGATGTGTATTGCGATGCATCACGTCTTGGACTTGGTTGCGTTCTGATGCAAGAAGGCAAGGTGGTGTCGTATCTGTCTCGACAGTTGCGACCACATGAAGAGAATTACCCAACCCATGACCTGGAGTTAGCAGCCGTTGTTTTTGCTCTTAAAACATGGCGTTCCTATCTTGTGGGACATCGCTGTGAGGTCTATACAGACCATAAGAGTTTGAAGTATATCTTTACCCAGAAAGAGTTGAACCTGCGACAGAGGAGATGGATGGAGCTGATAAAGGATTACGATGTTGGAATCCATTATCACCCGGGAAAGGCTAATGTTGTTGCCGATGCCCTTAGTCGCAAGCCCTGTACCCTGAATGCCTTGATTCGAGTCGAACAACCAACCTTGTTCAAGGAGTTTGAAGATTTTGGACTCGAACTCGTTAGCCATGGGTACCTCGCCAATATTGAGTTAGCCCCAACCCTAATGGATCAAATCAAAGAAGCCCAGAGAGGTCATGAGAGCATCGAAGGGATTAAAAAGAAAATGTCTCTCGACAAAGCCCCTGGTTTTGCCGAAGACGCTGAAGGAGTGTTGAGATTCAATGGTCGTATTTGTGTGCCCAACAATAGTGAGCTAAAGGAGTTGATCCTAAAGGAAGCCCATGAAACCCCCTACTCAATCCACCCTGGAGGAACCAAAATGTACCAAGACCTTCGTGAGAGATTTTGGTGGCATGGAATGAAACGAGAGATTGGTTCATTTGTAGCCAAGTGCGATATCTGTCAGCGAGTCAAAGCTGAACATCAGCGACCCGCTGGATTGCTTCAACCCTTGAAAATTCCTGAATGGAAATGGGACGAGATTGGAATGGACTTCATTACCGGACTGCCCAGGTCCAACCGAGGTCATGATTCAATCTGGGTCGTCGTTGACCGACTGACCAAAGTTGCTCATTTTATTCCGGTCAAGACCACCTACCGTGGAGACCAGTTAGCAGACCTATACATGTCCAGAATAGTAAGCCTGCATGGAGTACCCAAGAAGATTGTGTCTGATAGAGGCACGCAATTCACCTCGAGATTCTGGAAGCACTTCACGAGACCCTCGGAACCAAGCTAACTTTTAGCACAGCCTATCACCCTCAGACTGATGGCCAAACCGAGAGAGTGAACCAGATTTTGGAGGACATGCTTCGTGCGTGTGTTCTATCTTATGGTTCCAAGTGGGAAGATTGTCTCCCATTTGCAGAGTTCTCCTACAACAATAGCTACCAGTCTAGTTTGCAAATGGCCCCGTTTGAAGCACTGTATGGCAGGAAGTGTCGTACACCTCTGAATTGGTCCGACACTGGAGAAGGTAAATTATTCGGACCCGACACCCTTCGTGAAGCCGAAGAGCAAGTCCAGCTTATTCGCGAGCGTCTCGAAACTGCCCAATCCCGCCAGAAGAGTTATGCCGATCCTAAGCGCCGTGACCTCACTTTTGACATCGGAGATTTTGTGTATCTCCGAGTGACACCTCTTAAGGGAATGCAACGTTTCCATGTCAAAGGAAAGTTAGCACCAAGGTATATTGGACCCTTCAAGATCCTTAGCCGCCGAGGAGAAGTATCCTATCAGCTAGAGTTACCCCCAGAGCTGTCTGAATTTCATGATGTCTTCCACATTTCACTACTGCGGAAGTGTCTTGAAGTTCCTGACCAGCCGGATGTTTTCAAGCACATTGATCACCACTCCATCGACCTGAATAATGACCTGACCTATCGTGATAGACCCCTTAAGATTCTCGAAGAAGATGTTCGTCTCACCCGTAGACGTGCGATCAAGTTCTACAAAGTCCAGTGGACTAACCATTCTGAGAAGAAGCAACCTGGGAACGTGAGGATTATCTTAGACGCGAATTCCCAGGACTTCCTAGTTCCTAAGCCTAGCAAATCTCGGGACGAGATTTATTTTAAGGGGGGAGGATTTGTAACATCCCAGAATTAATATAAGTATTATTAATTCCAAAAATGTGGGCCAACAAATTTTTATTATCTTATGTGTGTTTGCTTGCATTTTGTTGCTTGATGTGTGTGATTGCTAAGCAAAAGGGAATAAAGAGAAAGAAATGAAAGCAACCCCACCACATGAAATAATGGGACAAGTGCCACACAAAATTTCTCTAAATGAGAAATAAATATTTTCTTTTAAATCAAAACCAGTGGGGTGACATAGTGCTCACTCCCACTTAGCTCTAATAACTTTTCCCTCTTCAAAATATATTTTCAAATTCCAAATATAAAAATTCTATTTCTTTCTTTAATCATCTTAACCACAAAATGTGCTATGATGCACTTATCAAAAAAATACCATCATAGCACCACAAATCACTATTAATCTATATGAGACAGATGTGGAAACCAATTCAAAAATTCAAATTTAATTTTTGTTGAGGCATTTGGTCGAACAGGTGGCATGCACACCTTGTTCTTCCCCAAAACTGAAGAACTGAAGATCAAATCGACGGATTTGTGTGTTTGTTCTTCGATTCCCTTGCACCCCAACACCCCTCCCCACCTCACGAACCTGCCCAGCACACCAATTTCGCACGGGAGACACCCTATCCAGCCGCCGCGGTGATCATCGCCACCCAGGGAGCACGGCGCACTGTCGCCATGCCGCCCCTGTCGCCGACGCATAGGCGGCACCGTAGCCGCCCACCTAGCCCTAGCGCCGCTCCCTGCCTCTCCCAGCCGAGCACCGCACCCCCTGGACACGGGCATTGGCCGCCCTCGACATCCTGTGCCCGTGCACGCCGTGCGCCGCCCGAGCGCGCACACGGCCGTCCCCCACCGAGCTCGCCCAGCTGCCTCCACGCCATCCACCGTGCCCCTCCATAGCCCAGCACCGTAGCCGGCCTCGCGCCAACCCTACGGACATGCCCGGCCGCCCGTTGCACCACCCCTGCACCCTGCCCACCGTGCGCCGGAGCTCGGCTATAAAGCCGCCCCGAGCTCGATTCCCCACACCACGCCACCCCACCTCACCCCTCCACTCCCCTCCTCCACCCTCTCTCGTGCACCGCCTGGAGGGCGGAATCGCTGCCGGAGAGCCGCTGCCGCCCTGCGTCGTCCTCGGAGCGCCGCCACTGCCGAGGAGGTCGACGACCAATCCGTGGCCGTGCGGCCACTCCCTCTCTCTCTTTTCTTTCCCTACCCCTCTGCCACACTCCACCGCCACCCACGCTCACTCCCTCGTCGTTCTGTGCACAGGGTCGCCGCCAGGAGCTCGCCGTCGCCGCTCGGTGTCCGTGAAGGCCACACCGCCGTCGCCGACGAACCCGGCCGTCCCAGCACCTACAACCCCGTCTACAGCCGTCCCCGAGCCTCCGCCGCCGTTCTGCACCCTCACCGCCGCCACCCGAGCCCCCTAGGTGAGCCAAGCAACACCACCACATTGATAATGGATAATTAAATCAAATTGAAATCAAATTGTGTTTATCTTGGTGTTTCAGTAGCTAATTGTGATGTTATGTTGCTTGTGATGTGATGTTGCTTGTCTAGTTTAGTGAATGTTGCTTGTATTGTTTGTTATCGATTAGACGCGAACGTTGCCGGAGACTACGAGGAAGGAGATTACTTCGAGCAACAGGAACCCGAGCACTTTGTGGAGCAAGGCAAGCTACTTCGCTGAGCTTGCATTTACTATACCTCTAATTTAATCACATGCAAGTTCCTAAAGTAGTGGTATTGATTTTCTGAAAAGCCTTTTCACAAAATATGAGCACTGCTTATCACCCCCATGTAGAATGTAGAGTAGACACCTAAAAACTAGGATGGGAAATATGATTATTCCAAACTCCTTTTTAAAGTACCTAGTTGATGATGAAATGCCGAGTTATCGGTGTTAAAGTGGAGAAGTGATAAGGGAGTTTGTTTATGAAAATGACATTGTGTCTTAGTACCATGACGACCAGCCGATAACCTGTGCGACCACATCTACCCAATATGGGAAACGGGCGTTAGTCATATAATTTGCTCGTGTTAGTACTGGATACCTCATCGACGGAGACGACTCCGTTATGCATGAGGGGATGAGCATGGCGACTCTAACCCCTGACCCGGGTCTCGGCAATCTGATGGATTGAGGGATTGAAGGTCCACCTTTGGGTCGCCGGGCACAACTACGAGTCCTTACATCTAGGTTCCTTGACGAAGGATCCTGTACTAGGTGTTGAAGGAATGGTGAAATCGTAAGGGCAGGGTCCTTACTAGCAGAGCAAAGGATAGGCTATGGCCGGTGGTTCAACTTCGCATACACCTTGTATGGCGGGACGTGGCAGACACGATGAGCCACGGATGGGTGTGGGAAAAGCGTGCTACCTCTGCAGAGGGTAAAAAACTATTCGAATAGCCGAGTCCTCGGATATGGACAGTTGGGAGGCTGTTACTAGACTGTGCAAAGTTTTACAAAAGGAGGTAACTTTAGAGAAACAACAGGTGTGGCTGATGTTTCCCAACTATACCAAATGGAGTGGTATGAGTTGTGGAGGAAAAGAGATCATGATGAGTCGTGGTCGGGGAAAAGGAGGAGTTTTGGATAAATAATAAAATTTTGCTTCTCTCTAAAGATAGTAGTAAATCTCTTCTTACTTTTTTCAACAAGGATATGGAGATAGAGTAATAACTAACGTGCTGTAGAGAACAACTTAAAATGGTGCATCTCAGTAGCGGAGTAGTTTGCGAGTACAAATTGTACTCATACTGGTTTGTCCTGGCTATTGTCTTAGCCAGATCCCGAGGAAAACTACGCTGAAGCAGAGTATGGAGACTTCTATGCGAACTAGGGATCTTCGTGAGTCAACTGCCTGTCGGTCGTCGCTAGGACGCGTTGGACTTCTACTACGTAGCTTCCGCTGAATGCTTTTGATTTGGCCCTTGAAGGCACCTATGTAAGACTTGGTCTAAGTGACCTACTATGTAAGACTTTAATGCGGTACTGAAATGGATGTAAACTTTGGTATCCAATTCGGATTATGGGCAACGACAGACTGATCATGGGATCGTTGTGTGAACCATAATCGGGTATTTCGGACAGCTAGTCCGGGGTCCCCAGAAAAACCTCCTTCATAACACCCTTTGGAGCTTATTGTTACAAAACAATGCCTTTTGGACTCAAGAATGCAGGAGCACATACCAAAGATGTATTCAGAATTGTTTTCAAAAGCAAATTGGAAGGAACGTTCGCGCATACGTGGACGATGTGGTTATCAAATCACAGAGAGCGGACTCCTTGATTGAGGACCTAATAGAGACATTCAACAATCTGCGCAAGTACATGATGAAGTTGAATGCAAGCAAGTGTGTATTTGGAGTTCCAGCAGGAAACTACTTGGCTTCATCGTCTCAGAAAGAGGGATCGAGGCAACCCAGAGAAAATCAAGGCTATACATAATCTGCAAAAGCCGACTTGTTTGAAGGATGTCCAGAAACTCACAGGCTGTGTTGCAGCTTTAAGCAGATTTATATCACGACTCGGAGAGAAGGCAGGTCCTCTCTACCGACTCCTGAAGAAGTCAGACAAATTCCTATGGGACAAAGAAGCTGACGACGCTTTTGAGGAGTTGAAGAAAACTTTATCAACAGCACCAGTCCTTGCAACTCCTACAGATAAGGAGCCCATGTTACTATATGTAGCTGCCAATGAGAGAGACCGCAGTGGTAGTGGTGGAACGCAAGGAAGAAGGAAAAGAGTACCCAGTGCAGCGTCCTGTTTACTACATTAGTGAGGTACTCACTGATTCCAAGCAAAGGTACCCACAGTGGCAAAAGCTGGTATATGGAGTCTTTTTAGCAAGTTGGAAGCTCAAGCATTATTTTCAAGAGCACTCTATCAAGGTGGTGAGTTCAGCACCACTAGCAGATATAATTCGCAACAGGGATACAACGGGACGAATCGCCAAGTGGGCAATCGAATTGGGTCCTTACGACATCACCTATGAGCCACGCATAGCAATCAAGTCACGAGCTTTGGCTGATTTTGTCAACGACTAGACCGACTTCACATCCTCACCAAACACTCCATGCTCCAAGTATTGGACAATGCACTTTGACGGGTCCGGACAACTTGAAGGAACATGAGCCGGTGTCGTTTTGATTTCACCTAAGGGAGATAAGTTGTCCTATGTCCTTCAACTGCACTTTGGCTGCACAAATAACATGGCAGAGTATGAGGCACTGCTACATGGACTCCGTTTGGCCAAAGAGATGAACGTCAAGTGTATCAGGTGGCTTGGAGACTCGGATCTCGTGGCCCAACAAGTATCTGGAAATTGGGACTCAAAGGATGCAAACATGGCTGCTTACAGGAGAGCAGTTGACCAGATTGCCGGGTTCTTTTCTGGTTACCAAGTGGAGCACATTGATCGTCGAAAAAACGAGGCGGCAGACTCACTATCAAGGCTAGGATCTAGAAGAGAGAAAGTACCACCAAATGTCTTTCTAGATGAACTCCATCATCCATCAGTCAAGCTACTTTCAGAAGAGGAACTCGCCTTTCTGGACCCGGAGTCAGCATTGGTAGCAGCAACTCAGGAAATCCCAGCTTGGACAGAGCCGTATCTTGCTTATCTGACACATGGAGAAGTCCCAGAGGATGAAGTAAAGAGAAGACAACTTTTCAGGCGATGCAAGTCATATACAATTATCAATGGAGAGTTGTTCCACAGAAGCACCACAGGAGTCTACCAACGGTGTGTATCCCAGAGGAGGGTAGGCAAATCTTGCAAGAGATCCACGTAGGAGATTGTGGCCACCATGCATCAACAAGGTCCCTAGTATCCAAAGCTTTTAGACATGGTTTCTTTTGGTTGACAGCACACTTGGATGCAGAAAAGATAGTTCGAGTCTGTGATGGTTGTCAGTGATACGCCAGGCAATATCATGTGCCAGCCCAAGAGCTCAGAACTATACCGATAACTTGGCCGTTTGCTATTTGGGGGCTTGACATGGTGGGCCCTTTCTCAAAGTCACCTTGTCACAAAACTCACCTGCTAGTTGTACTTGACAAATTCACCAAGTGGGTTTAAGTTGAACCCGTCAGCCGAGTCGATGCAGCATCTGCTGTCAGGTTCATCAAAAAGATAGCCACACGATTTGGATATCCACATAGCATCATCACAGACAATGGAACAAATTTGTCTGTTGGTGAGATGGCCAAGTTTTGTGGAGGAAACAACATCTGACTCGATCTAGCCTCGGTGGCACACCCACAATCCAATGGACAAGCTGAGCGTGCAAATCCGGAGTTGCTCAAAGGGATCAAGCCCAGATTAAGAGTTCCCCTATTAAGAGCTGCCGGGTCCTGGGTTGAGGAGTTACCAGCAGTACTCTAGAGTATAAGGACGAATCCTAACAGATCCACTGGCTTTATGCCGTTCTTCATGGTCTATGGAGCAGAAGCAGTCCTGCCCAGTGATTTACTTCATAACTCACCGCGAGTCGCCAATTACATCGAGACAGAAAATGAGCTTGCTCGCCAGAATTCGGTGGATGCACTAGAAGAGGCAGGGGAGTTAGCCATTGAGAGATCTGCAGTTTATCAGCAGGACTTGTGGCGATATCACGCACGTAGAATAAGAACTCGGACTTTCCAGGAAGGAGACTTAGTGCTTCACCTAGTCCAAAATAAGGAAGGGATGCACCAGTTATCTCCTCCATGGGAAGGACCGTTTGTTATCAGCAAAAACTTACACAATGGGTCGTACTACCTAATGGATGTACGAGAGCCGGCAAGTGAAAGCACAGGAGCTGACACAGCTCATACGCTAGATCCATATGCAGAGGCAAAGAGGCCCTAGAACATAGCTCAATTGCGTCCATATTATAGTTTATCCTTGTAAGCAAGATATGCAAGTTATCAATGAGCCCAGTGAGCTCTCCATACATTGTATCATGATTATTATGATCAAAGGAAATAAATCCGACTGCATTTGAAGTTGAAATTGTTTGTCGAAACACTTAGTATGTGTGCTTTCTTACGTTTTGATCTTGAGGTTCTTGGGGGCTTGTCTTTCAGAATTTTTTTTCAAGCTTTAGACTCTTGAACCCGGCACAGAGGCCGACTCGTTCCTGATTTTTATCTGGTAAGTTAGATGCAACTCGCAAAATTTTGACTAAATACTACAGGCATAACTCGTCCTGAACTCCTATGAAGCCTAAAAAGGACTTAGGAGAAGTTGGACTTGTTATAGTGAAACTGTTAGTGAAAGTCACGCGAGGCCTACTTATTCATCAGTATAAATTTCAGATGGATTATAAGAACCAAAACAATTTAAATAAACTGGGCAAAAAAGCAAAGCCCATCACATAAAACCAAGATATGCAAAACATGTCATTACAAAGATAAAAGTTTCACATCCCAAAAGCAGCACAACACGGCATCAGTTAAAGACAAAGTCTAAGAATCATCCAATGGGTGAGCCTCTTGTGCAGGAGCAGACATAGAAGTTGGAGCATTAGCAGCAGCACCTTGGGCAGTGCTGCCAGGTGCAGAGGGATTCTTCATCACAGGTGTCGTGGTGGATAGCACGGCATACCCATCGGAGATGGGAAAGTTTGTGGGGGCAAGGCAACGATGGTGTTCGCTCGGGATTGGGTAACAAGAACGCAAAGACACGCGATGTACCCAGGTTCGGGGCCCTCTTGTGGAGGTAACACCCCTACGTCCTGCTCTTCTGATTTCTATTACTTGATCACAGAGTTCGGGCTACAATATGCTCCTAGAGCTATTTCGGGTGGCAGCCGGCTGGAGGCTCTAGCCGGCTGGAGGTGGAAGATGATGATCATCGTGAAGAGAATCAGTGCATGGCGCCTCTGTTCCTTACCCCGCGCAGGGGGCTCTAGCCCGCCTTATATAGGCAACGGGCTAGGGTTTTGGGTTACAAGGAAATTACATGGCTATCCCTATGACATCAGCTACACTCTGGTCCGGCTGGAGCTAATTGTCATGATGTTGTACAGGAAACGCCCAACAAGAAGTACTGTTCATAGGCGACGGTTACGTGAGGCTGGCCCACTGGTACGGAACTGTCGGTTGGTTGATCCGGCTTCAGTCTAGCCGGACGGATGCATCCGGATAGGTGCAGCCGGACAAACGCAGCCGGCGTGATGCAGCCGGCCTGACCTTGCCGGCTTGAGGAGTTTGAAGAAATGAGCGTCTTTAGGGTATCCGGGGTTCATCTCCCCGACACTAGCCCCCGAGCTCGTGGAGTCTTGTCTGCTTGTTGGGAAGGCTTCGCGAGCTTCCCTGATTTTTCGTTGTGCATTGTTGAAGATGAAGAGCTCGGTTTGCAAGTAGCCGGCTCGTTTGGAGATCTTGAAGATGGCTTGTCCGGGTGCATGTAGCCGGAACTGAAGACCTTGGCAGTGTTGCTGGAGGGTTCGGTTCGTGGCCTACGTCAGCCACGTTCCCACGTTCTGTCTGACCGGAGGCTCCTCCCGGGATTCGAGGCAGAGCGCCTCAGCTTCGTCGTGGGGATCCTTTGCGGATAGTTCGGCCGTTCGCTGGTGGGATCTTTTGCGGACAGTTCGGCCATAACCGCGCGCCACGCGGTGTGCGGGAACACGATTTCTCCGCGGCGTCCTGCTTTAAAAGAGGAGGAAGGGGGGAACGGTAACCCGAACCGTTCCCCATTCTCCCGCTTGCACCTTAATCTTCATATTTTCCTCGAGCGCATCATCCTCCCTCGCATTCTTCCGGTGTCTTCATCCACGCCGGCGCCGTCTCTTCTCCGACGGGGAACCGAACATCAATGGCGAGTTCAGGCGCCTGGATGGGTTCCTGTGTCAATTGCGCGGAGCTCAGGAGGCTCCGCAGCGGGAAGTTCATCGGCTTGAAGGAGGAAGTCGGGATCCGCGTCCCTGGCGATGACGAGATCTCGCCGATTCCGGCGGCAAACGAATCTGTGGTGTTCTCCTCGCATCTGTCGAGAGGGTTGGCGTTGCCGACGAGCCCCTTCCTCCGGCAGTTTCTGACCTTCTACGGCTTGCAGCTTCACCACCTGGGAGCTAACAACATTACGTTGCTCTCCTGCTTCGTCACCCTCTGCGAGGCGTACCTGGGCATTTGGCCCTGTATGGAGTTATTTTGGATCTTCTTCTTCCTCCGGGCACAGACTACTGGCAATAAGCCGCGCGACTGCGGAAGCGTCTCCATCTACACGAAAAGCGTCCTCTTCCCCAAGGTTCATTTGCCGGATTCCATCAAGAAGTGGCAGAGCACCTACTTCTATGTCCGGAATCTCACGTCGACAGACCGGGTTGGGCTACCCGGCTTTGCGAACACGCAACCAGCCGACAAGTCCTAGAACTGGAGGGAGCCTGTTGATGAAGCTCTGGAAGCGGCCGTGACGGCTTGGCTGCGGGATCTGATTGAAGCCGGACTGACTTCTAGGGATCTGACTTTGGCCTGGCTGTCCCGACGGGTGTTCCCGCTGCAGGCCCGGGAACACAAGATGTGTTTCTATTCGGGCGTCCGGGATCCCACCCAGGTTAGCACGGAGACTCTGGACATGGATGAGCTACGCAGGTGGGCCGCCTCCGTGATCACCGACAAGATCAAGCGTAAGTGGTGGTTTGGAGTTGAGCCTTTCTCGCGGGCGGTGCGCACTCCCGAGGTTGGCTTCCTTTGTCGTTTTTTATCTCGAGTTTCTTCTGGCCGGCTGGAGAACTAATTCAGCTAGCATTCCTTCGCAGATTTGCGAGCATCAGAGGATCGAAGACCTTGACGTTGTCTTCGGGGAGGACCGGATGGGTCCTCTCCCTGAGGAGCAGATGGTTCCCGACGAGGAAGCCGCCTCCACCGAGCAAGCGGCAGAAGATGAAGAGACCACCTCGGAAGGTGAGGCGGACGACGACTCCCCTGTTGCGTCCGACGCTGGGAAGCGGATGGACGGACGCGGTGACACCACGGAGTCGTCTGGTGCCAACGTTGATGCAGATGTTGTTGGTGACGACGATGGCGGTCATGTCGTGAAGAGCCCTGCTTCGGCCGACTCCGGTTCCGACCGGACCGCCTGCGAGGGCTCGGACCTCGAGTGCGATGATGCTCCTCCAGCTCCATCTTCTCGTGGTAAGTATCCCGTGCTCGATGTCGCCGAGCAAACCGGCGGCGGCGGCGTGCGCGTGGTTGTTGATCTCTCCAGTAGCTCCGATCCGGACTCTGAGGGTTCTTCTTCCGTGCTATCCTCCAAGCCGCCCGTGTCCTGCCGTAGAATGAAGGTGCTGGAGGCGATCGCCCGGAAGGCTCAGGCGATGCCTTTCCCCCAAATTGCGAAGGAGAGGCGGTCGAAGGCGGCTGCTGACTCGGATGCGGGCAAGGTCATCCGCAAGCGGGCTGGATCCTTCATGAAGCGGGCCGCGCTGCCCGTGAAGAAGTTATCTTCGTCGTCCAGCCGGCCGACCACAGCCGGCTTGACGCCCGCTGGAAATCTCACGGTGGAGGCGCAGGCGGACGCAATTGAGGCCGACATCAGGGCCAAAGTTGCCGAAAGGAGAGGGAAGAAGCCGGATGCCCTGGGGGTGACTTCATTTATGACTTGAGTCCTGATGATTTTGAAAGGGAGTTTTATGCATGTATGACGCTGGCGGATTTGGCCAAGGACGCTTTCAACGTCGGTTTGACTGTGGAGCAGCTGGTGGCCTCCAGGGAAGCTGAGGTGAAGGCAAAGGCGGATGTGGACGCCAGCAAAACTGCAGATGCCGGAATTGGGGCTAAGGTGGCGCCGGTATCGTCGAAGCAGCCCACTGACGACCCTGCCGTTTCCCCAATGGGCGCGGGGTCGCCCGCTGGCGGCGTGAAGCGTCCGTCTGACGGCGTGCCAGTTCCGTCGTCGAAGCGTTCGAGGAGGAGGAAGCTGTAAGATTTGGCCACGCACGATGGGTAAACCTTCGCGTTGAGGCAAGAATTTTCGCAGTCCATGTTTCTTGTCGTGACGCTTTCCTCGTTGTGAAGGGAGCTGCTTACAATTAGTGGAGCAACAGCCGGGGTGGCGGTCAAGCCCGCCCTAGAGTCCGCTCATGAAGCTCCTGAAGCGTAGGCGACTGATCCGCCTCCGGAGACCACGAGGGTGGAGATGTACGTGATGTCAGGCGGTCGGGTGCCACCGGACGCAACTCCTCTTGTGGCTGATCTTGATCCTTCAGTTGCCGGTGGTGGCGACGAGGTGATGGTCGATGCCTTCAAGGTGACTCCCCGGCCGCAAGCAGAGGCCGGAACCATCGCCTTCCTCCTTCCTTCTTCATCCGTGGCCGAGATGACCAAGGACATGGCGATGGCGGTGGTGATGGCTTCGATCCCCGGGCTGCAGCAGTCGAACTTGGTGAGCATCCCTCTGTACTCTGGACCGGTGCCGCCCCGGCTGGATGCATCGGGGCACTTCCCCCTCGCCGTGTTGGTGGAGAAAAGAGCGAAGGAGTAGCTGGCCGATGTTTCGCTGCTCCGCTCCTCGGTGGAATATGCCCTCTCCGATGCGGCCAAGGAGATTGCGACGCTCAAGCGGGAGCTCGATGCCGCCAAAGGTTTGGTTTCTCTTCCCAGCCGTATTCTTCCGCCTTGGTGTCTTGTTCTTTCTTTTTTCCTTGATTGCTTGACTTGGTGATGGTCTTTCTTCGTTAGGTGACTCCACCTCCCGCGCTGGCTTGGAGAAGCAATTGGCGGCTTCGGTCCCTCTCACGGTGCTTAACGACAAGCTGAAGGAGAAGGATGCCGCCCATGCACTGGTTGCAGCCGATCTCAAAGCGGCAGAGAAGGTGTCGGAGGAGCGCCGTCTGGAGGTTGTCCGGCTTCAGGAAGCTGAGAAGCAAAGGCTAGGCGAGGTCGAAGCCCTTCGGAAGAATGGGGAAGACCTGAAACGCAAGCGAAAGGAATCTGTTGACGCCCATGATCAGACCACTCGGGCGGCCAGGGAGCGTGAGCTCGAGCATGAGCAGCTGGTGGGCGGCCTGATTTCGGAGGTTGAGCGGGTAAACGAGCTTATCCTCGGTACGTGTTATCTTCTTCCTCCTCATCCCTTATTCGGGATCCTCTTCTCGGTCTCACCAGCTTGAAATGCAGGCTTTTATCCCGAGGCGGACGCGCAAGTCCAAGAGGTCAGTAGCCTCTGGTGCCGCTGCTGGGGCTATACCAACTGCTACCTCCCGTCTTCTCCAATTCGGCCGAGAATTCAAACTGCTGAAGGAAGCAGCCGGCGGCGTCCTCGAGAATCTGTGGCCGGATGCTCCCATACCTGGCACTCTCCACGACCTGTCCGCCCGGCTAGACGGGGCGCCGGATGGCATCGATAAGCAGGTGGAGATGGCGGCTCGAGGAGGCACCGACATGGCGTTGGCCTTGGTGAAGTCCTGGTATCCGGATGTGAAGATGGATATGCTGACGGGTGGCTTCCGTACGGGGACTTTCCTTGCGAGCTTGCGTCCAGAGAACCTCATGGCTTCAGGGCGGATCGCCAAGGCGGTTGATCTGACGCAGCTCATCCCTGCTGAGCCGTTTGTAGCAACTAGGCCAATTGAAGGTGCTGAAGCCGGCGATGCTGCTGCTACGCTTCCTTAATTCGCCTTCTCCCCGGGATGCTGGGCGTATTTGTAGGACTTGCTGATCTGAACTAATGTTCGGCTCGAACTGTTACTCGTTTTGATGTGGATCTGTTTCCACTTCAGCTGATTGTCACCTTTAAGAATATTGTCTTTGAAGTTGTTGAATCTTTACGTGGGAATTTGTGTTTAACTTGGTGATGATATTCACCATATCTGGCCCCCGAATTTTGGGCCGGCTTCAGTATCAAGTCGGGTCGAAATTATGTAATGCCGGCTGACAGCGTGGCAGCCCCTGAGTCCCTGACTTGGGGTGATGTAGATGTACGTCCGGGTGCGCATAGCCGGCTTGGCGGCTGCGCAGCCCCCGGGATTGAATTTGATGCTGGCTGACGGCGTGGCAGCCCCCGAGTCCCTGTCTTGGGGTGATGTAGATGTATGTACGGGTGCGCGTAGCCGGCTTGGCGGCTGCGCAGCCCCCGGGAATGAATTTGATAACGGCTGACGGCGTGGCAACCCCCGAGTCCCTGACTTGGGGTGATGTAGATGTATGTCCGGGTTGCGCGTAGCCGATTGGCGGCTGCGCAGCCCCCGGGAATGAATTGAGCGGGTGAGGCGGCTGCGCAGCCCCGGGAATGAATTTGATGCCGGCTGGCGGCGTGGCAGCCCTCAAGTCCCTAACTTGGGGTGATGTATATGTACGTCCGGGTACGCATAGCCGGCTTGGCGGCTGCGCAGCCCCCGGGAATGAATTTGATGCCGTCTGACGACGTGGCAGCACCCGAGTCCCTGACTTGGTGTAAGCCCCACTTAGCAGAAATGAACATTTCGCCAAGTAGAACCACAATTGGATTACATCACATGCACACGTACGACACAAAAAGATAAATAAACATAGTTCGAAATACTTTTATTACATCACAGGGGATCATACGTCCCAAATACAGCGGAAGCAATCACTCGTCTAAGTACAGACTACATCAAAGGCCAAAGGCCAGAAAATAAAAGAGGAGACCTGCCCACAGAGGTCTCAGGCTGCCGCCTCGGATCTCGATCTACTCGTCATAGTCAGCATCGAACTCTACGTAGTAGCCACCATCTGGATCGTCGAACTCTGCTGTCGCTGTAACATCCCAAATTTATAATAAGAATTAACAAGACCCAAAATTCAGAACTAACAAAAACTTTTTGAAATACTTCACTAATGATTGTGTTTTCTTTTATGTTGCTCTGTTGTCCTTATGTTTGTGGTGTGATTTGTGCTGACTTGTGTGTGTGTTGTTGATCCGTTTTGTGTATGTGACTTGCTGGTATTGAATTCCTTAGAATGCTTATGTGTGGTGATGTTCTCTAGTCATTAGAACCTTGATCCACCCTATCCAAAATGATTTAACTCTACCTTCACTCATGTTAACATATATCATTTCTAGGCTTTTCCCATTTGTTTAAATCTTGGAGAATTCGGGAATGCATCCTTATGGCTCTCACCTACTCCATATCAACTTTATTATAAAATCAAGTTTGAAAGGATTTGAAGTTGTTCGCTTATTTATCCATATAAACTTTGTGGCATAATCAAAGTAGTGGCCATTTGCTCCTGTATCTAATACCATTTTGACACCCTTGTGTTTATTCTAAATCTTTGCCTATGTACCAATGCACCACCACATCATCCATCCTTGGAACCATATCTCACACCCCAAACTTATTGTTGATCCTTTTCAGCCCAAAACACCATTATTCCATGTGGGTTTTCATGCCTAATCAGTATTGAAATTCCTGAAACTGTTTTAAAACCCAATATCAATTTTTCCCATGAAATGATAAATATTTTCAAAATAGAAGTGGTCCTGTTTTTGTTAAATCCTTATACCAAGGAAGTATGGTGATCATCATGACCACCATATATTTTCCCGTATTCAACTTATCTCCAAATAATTATTTTCTCTAAATGCTTTCCACTAAAAAGAAAAGGGAGAAAAGAAAAGGAAGACATGATGTTTTCAAACAAACCTTTTTGCCAAATGGTTTACCAAGTATTTGGAAACTTTATGAAAAATAATTTTTTGGACCAAATCACTGTTCATGACAGGATTTTCATCTCTTGTTCCATCCCAAATTAGGGGAATTTAGTTCCAAATAGTGACCTAAAGGAGGAAAAAACAAATAGAGTGGAAAACCTTGCTCCCTTGCTCCCCTTGCCCTCTCTTCTTGTCCCTCAGCTCACTCTGACCCCCCCACACCCCCTGGACACGGCCACCCCTCTCCATGCCCCTACCCTAACCCTAGAACAGCAAGGGCATGGCAATGCCATACTCATGTCCCCCATTCTGGCCGTGGCAAGCTTGCCCAAAACCACCTTGTCCCCTGTCTTCCTCTTGTCGCCCTCAGCTCACCCCACAAAGTCTCGTAGGTTTTGGCCCCCTGAGCTTCCCGCAATCGCCGGTGCACTGCAAGCCGACATTCTGTCGAGCACCCTCTGTGCACCGCGAGCTCCGCAAGTTTGCTGCACGACCAGCCCGCGCCCGAGACGGAGCCGACCATTTCCGGACATTCCATGATGCCGCCGACCCGCTGGCACCCTCATCTGTGCCTCCCGTGCCCTCCCTCACACCGGACAGGCACCACTTGCACGCCACCTTGCCGCCCGCGCCATGGACGGACCCCCCACACCATCCTCTCGCCTCTGTGCCACTCCCCGCCTATAAAAGGACCCCGTGCCAGCCCTTAGCACCACACCACCACCGCACCACTCTCCCTCACATAGGAACCACCCGAAGAGGAGCTCGGGAGCTCCACTTCAAGCAGCTCGGCCGCCGAACCGTGCCGCCGCTGTGGGTCACCTCCGGCCACGCCTCCGGTGCCCAGCTGCAGCCTTGGAACTCCGCCGTCGACCCCGACCCTCGCCGTCGTAAATCGCCGCCGGCAGGTAGCCTCCCTGGCCGCTCCCCTTCACCTCTGCTTCTCCCTCCGTCGGGAGGTACAGGACGGCAGTGCGTTCCCGCCCAGATTTGGAAAATTCTGAGATCTGTGTTGACTAGCCCCCTTTGCATGCAAATTCTGGACAATCTACTTAACCAAATTTAGCAAACTTAGGCTTGTTAGAAAGACGGCAGTATGTAGTTTCTCAACCCATAGTCTATTTTCCAAATAGAACGGTATAGCTTGCTAGTTTAATTAGGCAAAGTAGCTATGTCAGTGCTGTATTCAGATTTTCTCTGGAGTTGTTATAAACGTGCTGTTTTCACTGGATCTTTGTCATCACCCCAAATTTTATTTGTGATTAATTATTTTCGAATTAGTTAGAATAGCACGACTAATCTCAAAACCCAATAGTGGTATTTCAAAAGTAATTTTTGTTTGGTAGAGATCATCTAGGGAACATAGCTAACCAATGTTTTGTAACATAAAATAATGAGGTTAGCCCCAGTTCAACGAAGATTCCCAGTGACCCATAGCGTTAAAAATAGTAAACTAAAATCCTATAGAAATTAAACATTTAGTACTTTGCATCAGTGCAAGCCATGATCAAATTGGATCTTTGGTTTGAGTAGGACAAAAATAACAAATTGCTATTCTGTAAACCTATAAACTCTCTTATTAAGTTATTTAAATTGATAGCACCTTTGGGGAATGTTTCCTAGAGTTTGGTTTATCCAAATATTCCAAACTAAAAGTGTATCAAAAGTACTTCAGCTAATCTTCACAATACCCCTGGTTGGATTCCATTTGGTTTTGTGGTTAAGTTAGTATGAAAATATCAAGTCAGATAGTTGTTAAACTTAAGTAGGGCTATTTGGGTGAATTTTCTGCTAGAAATTTATCAAGACATAGAAAATTCATAACTTTAAACCTATTTATCCAAATAAAGCAAATCCAATTGGGTTGTCTTCCACACGTCAGTAGCTATCTTTAGAAATTTAGTTCATATTTTTGTGATCAACAGAACTTAAGTTATGCAATTAAACATGCACCACTAGTTTCTGCCATATTTAAGACCTAATTAAATAATAGTTAATTCAATTAAATTGAAATCAAATTGTGTTGCTTTGTGAGTGCGCTAGCTATGTGTGATGCATGAGAGTTGTTGTGATGCTTGATTGAGTAGTTTAGTAATGGTATGTATTGCTTGTTTATTTTGATGATTAGATTATTTTGTGTGATTAATATAATTGCCATGCTTGTTAAACTTGGTTGTCTTTAAGTTGAGTACTAGCTTGAGTATCTAGTTAATGTCTCAACTTTAGCTAGGTAAAATATTTGGAAGTACAGAAAAGAGATGGTAACTTAACTTTTATCTGAAGTATTTCCTGTTTAAATAAAGATGCTTAATCACAACTTTAATCGTAATTTTTAAACATGAGTAGTGTTGGTGATTGCCAAACTTGTTTGTTAAATAATAATTTTCTCTCATGATTGTTGTTTGTTAGTGTTGCTTGATGTTCGTTGTTGGAGTGTCCTACTATGTGTTGATTGTGTTCTTTCCTTTTTGCGACGCTAGATATAAACGCTACCGGAGTGATATTGGAGAGGATTTATTGAGGAAGGATGGGAGTTTATTCCTTTGATCAGTGAGGAGAAGTCCAGGGACATCATGCTGAAATCAGGCAAGCTACTTCTCTGAGCTTGCACCTATATACATCTATTTTGATTCACCTGTTTTACTTATTAAGAGCATAATGGATTTATGTGGTTTTTGCCACTAAAGCTATGATTTTGAAAACCCTTTTGCAAAACATAAGTATATTATTTTGACACCCCATATGGAGGTATTAGATGGAAATTCTTTTTTTCAAACTATAGGATGGCAAAAATATTGTTTACTCAAAACTCTTTCGAAAATACTTGTGTGGTTATGGAATGCCACGATGTTGGTGTGGAAATGGAGAAGTGGAGAATGATGATGTTTGTGAACAATGCACATTGTGTCCTACTACTATGACGACCAGCCAATAACCTGTACGACCACATCTATGTAACAGCCCCAACCCGGTAATGAAAAATACGAAGAATTTTTCCACTTTTGTTTCCATGTTTGCATCATAGCATCCATATGCAATTGCCATTCAAACTTCCATTTGGAAACACATGGAAATGGGGATGTCAACTCCCAACATCCAAACCAAAGACCATTGCTCACCATGTCAACAAAATAATGAACTTCCAAATTGTTTAGGAAGTTCCAACTTTGCTTGTATAACCAATTCACAATTACTAAATGTTGGCAAATAAGAAATGAATTTGAATAATTCAAATTGGTTCAATTCAATTTCCATTTTTGGAACCAAGTTAAGCTTTTCCAAAATTCAAACTAAAATCATGGGGAGCTTCAATATTATTGTGAGGGCTTCCATGAATATTTTCAATATTTTTCGAAATGGCTAGATACTCCAAATAAATGAATTGTGGGAAATATCAAAAATGCCTTCAATTAAATCCTGTGAACAAAGGTTGACCAAAACATTTTATTTTGCCAACCCAAATTTTGTGGAGCACCTAAAGGTCATTTGGAGCCTATATGAATTTTTGCAAATTTTATAAAAAGGTCCTGGTGGCTTATTTAAATGGTTAAAACCTGCTGCTGGACTTGTTTGCAATTTATTTAAAAGTTCCCGGGAGTTTTTCGGGAAACTTTCTTTTCCCTCTCTCTCTCCTCCACCGTGGCCGACGGCACTGGCGCCATGCCGCCGGCCATGCCGCCCTGCCGCGCACGCGGCTGTGCTCTCACCTGCTCCCTGCTGGACGAGGAGGCCCCCCCGGCTGCAGTGCCTCTCTCCAATCTCACCTGCTCCCTCCCCTGTGCTCTCCCCCTTCCTCCTCTCGCGCACGCTCGGCCGTGGACGTGCCCGCGCCCGCCGTCGAACCACCGTCGCCTGGAGCCGCGCCGCTTGGATCCAGGACCGCAGGGAGGTCCGCCGCATCCTCGGTTCCCTCCCCACCGGAGGAATCGGGCCGGGAGGCCCTACGGCGACGCGTGCATCTTCGTCCTCGCCCTCCCGCCTCGGCCGCCCGCCGCCGGCCGTTTTCCGGCGAGTTCCGCCTCCCCCTCGCCGCGCCGGCCCCACCGATCAGCTCAGGGTGAGCATCGCCCTCTTTTGCGCGTTTTCCCATCGCCCCTCTCCGTCTTGCGCCGCCGATCGACGCCGGGCATCGCCGTGCCGCCGTGCCAGTCGCCCCAGCCTAGACCCCAGCCTGGCCGGCCAGGAGGCCGGTTGGCTCGGGCAGGGGCCCGGCCTTTGCCCCGGCCTGGGCTTAGTCTGGGCCGGCCAGAGGCCGGCCGCTTCGGGCACTGGCCCGGCCTCACGCCCAGCCTGGGCCGGCCACAAGGCCGACCCCTTCGGGCTGCCCCCCGGCCTTGAGCCCGGCCTGGCCGGGTTGGAGGCCGGCCTCCCAGGCTTTGTTTTTCTTTTTGGAGCTGAAATAAATGTAAAAACAATTCATAACTATTTGAAAAATGCTCCAAATTTGACAAATCAAGTATCAAATTGCTCAGAAAAACATCTCCTATTATTTGGTAACATTGCCTTGCCTTTTGAACAAATAAATTTGCTTTTTAATTATGAATTCCTAAATTGGCATAAATAATACCAAATTGGAAAAAATCATAACTTATTAAATAATTATCCAAAAATTATGAATAAAATATCAAAGTGATCAACAAGTCAAATGCTATGAAACCATGTACTTATCACCTCATGATCAAAAATTCGTATTTGATGTTATTCATAACTTGTTTAAATGAATTAAATTCCATATCTAATTTAATTGCTATTTATTCATCGGTGCTCCGAAAATTACAAATAAAGTACCAAAATGATCGGAATGACAAACCCTACCCATTTCATGTCATGTTCATGCATATTGAGCCACTTCTCTAATAATTTATAAAGAATGTGGTCAGTAAGTTAAATATGGGGTGTTTCCAAATAATTGCACTAATTATTTGGCTCTCCATTTAATTTTGCTATTAAATCTATATATGGAATCCTTGCATGAAATTGACATGTCATCATGTGATTGAGCATTGCACTTGTCCTCGTGTGATTTATTTGTTCTTTGTGTTATTTTTGGGTATCGATAGATTCCGGAGTCGAGGTTAACGCTACCTACCCCGACGAGCCGTACTACACGCCCCGGCAGCAAGGCAAGAGATAACCTAACCTTCTTGGCATCTAGCATCCAATTGTTTTACGAACTTATTTTATCCACCATAATATTGCATGCGATTCAAATGTCTCTTTTGATCAATATGTAGAGTATCCTATGAATGCATGTTTATCCCCTGAACCATCACATGCTTCCCCTCCTATAAACCCTAGGTTTGATGTGTTGGCCGGAGACAAAGATATAATTGTTGTTATATATGCTTAGCTACGCTTAGCCATGCTTATTCAAATGATATATTTTTGTCCGGTGATTTAATTCCAATATTATGAATGGTGGTGGAAGGTTCGGACATGATGGTTACTTGTGGTGGATAATTAATTTGCTAAAAGGCTTGGATGAGTTGCCATCGGGGATGGTGTTTTGCCTCATTCTTGCCGCCTAGGATGAAAGTGCTTTTAGCTAGAACCAAGAACCGAGCGTGCTTCCATTGGTGGGTGTATGGGCGCCTTACTAACTGAATAACTTGTGTGGGCGTATCCAAGGGTCCTCTAGTTCGGTTTTCCATTTGCGTGTGAGTGGAAAAGATGATGTTGATGGGGATTTGTGTTTAGGGCGTGGCGATGGGGCAGGGGCTGAAATAGGCTGGGGAAACTTGCCCTGTGGCCACAGATGACTCTTGGATAGTCTCACGTGAGGTAAAGGTTTAACCGCGCCCGCTCGCCGGCCTTCCCCGGAAGAGGGTCAATTAGGTGAGCCGGACGGTACCAATGGGTAAAATAGTACACCCCTGCAGGGTAAATCTTTTCGAAAAGCCGTGTCCACGGTTAAGGACAAACTCTTGGGAAAGGCGGATTAGCTCATAGATAACATTAACCTAATTGATATGGCAGCTAAAGGTTGCATAATCAACGGGTGATAAAGGTTCATTTCCTCGAGGGTGATTCGAGGGGGTGCCTTGATGGAGATGAGTGGGTTTTGGCTACAAGTAGGTTCGCCGAGAACCGAAGATGAAATGTTACCCTCTTATCCCCTTTATAAAAACTATTCTGAGTAGACGAATGCCATGTGTCAATTAAGTTCCGGTTTATGAAAACAAGCTTTATGCAAAAAGGAATACATATATAGCCTTAGAGCCTCTGTCAATCATTGGGTCTATATCGCCCTACTAAACTTGCTAGTACATCGTACTCAGTCTCTCTTTGCTGCCTTTATATTTGTATTTCAGAGGAGGACGACACCGAGCAGCTAGGTGGGTTCTACGTGGACATCGACTAGTAGTCCGGGGTTCCCAGGTGGCAGCTTGGGACCGTCGAGCAAGCTAGCTGGGTTTACTTATGTGTAGGCCTCTTAGGCCCTATATTTGGATCTTGTTGTACTAGACAACACTACTTCGCTTCCGCTTGTTGAATTGATGGTCTGTGACCTTTTGATGTGTATACTTGTATCTTTCTCATATATGAGTTATATGAGTTTTGTGTCGTTGAGTCTGCAATGTGCAAGTTTGTTCCACATGTCTCGGTCTCTTTACTATACATGGAAGCGATGTCTGAGCTTATGGCATGATCAAGGTGTTGTGTGCCGATGATCCTTTCTGAGCACACCTGCCAATGAGTTTTGGCCTGGGATTGGTAAACCCAGTAACCCTCGGTTGTGTAGCATGACCGGTTACACAACGTTCCACTGTATAGTTCTAGGGTCGGGGCGCTACAATCTACCCACATATGGGAAAGGGCGTAGTCATATAGTTTGCTCATATTAGTATGGGATGCCTCAACAATGAGGATGACCTCGTTCCATGAGGGGATGGTCATGGCGACCTACCCCCTGACCTGGGTCCTAGCAATCGGAAGGATGGAGGATTGAAGATCCATATTTGGGTCGCCGGGCAGAACTACCAGTCCTCACACTTAGGTTCCTCGACGGGGGATCCTGTACTAGGTGTCGAGGGAATGGTGAATTCGTAGTGGTAGGGTCCTATACTAGCATGAGCAAAGGACAGGCTATTGTTGGTGGCTCAACTTCGCATACACCTTATATGGCGAAACGTGGCAGACACGATGAGTTACCGGATGGATGTGGGAAAAGCGTGCTACCTCTGCAGAGGGTAAAACTATTCGAATAGCCGAGTCCTCGGATATGGACAGTTGGGAGGCTGTCCTAGACCATGTGCAAGTTTTGGAAATGATTTGATATTTGAAAGAGAAAATGAAGTGGAGTATGTTTTATGCAACTATGCCAGTGGGCAGGCATGAGGTTGTTGGGATTGAATGACCAAGAAGGGTTATGGTCGAAAAAGGAAGAGTTTTGGAGAAATAAACAAAATGGGGATTTTCTGGGAAAAACGTTTTAAAAAGGGACTTCTTACCTTTTTGAACAAACATCTACTTTCGGGAAAACGTTTTAAAAGAGATTTCTTACAAAGACCGATTTATGGGAAAAAGATCTAAAAGCTTTCCTTTCTTTTAACAAAGGCTATAGATGTTCTCGAAAAATATACGAGGGTTATGAAAAGTTATAAAATTCTCCTTATTTTTCTTCAATGAAAGTTATAGAGTTTCAAACAAAGTTTTATTAAAAAAAATTCTATCCTTCTCTTTTCAATAAGGATAGAGTTTCCAAAGCAAACAAAGTTTTACTCAAACTATAAAAAGTGTAGTGCATGCTCATTTGGGGGGAGTAGTTTGCGAGTACAATCAAATGTACTCATATTGGTTTCGTCCCTGGCTATTGTCTTAGCCAGATTTTAAAGAAGAGCAGCTTGAAGAAGAGGACGGAAATGACGTCAATGCAAACTAGGGCGCTTCCCAGTCAGTTGCTTGTAGGGTTAAGGCAAATGACTTGGGCTCCACGTTGTTTGGTGATTTCCGCTGCAAGTACCTATTGAAGATTATGACTTCAATCAAGTAAGTACATTTGTTCGGTATTTATGGATGTTCCCTGATTACCAGTTTGATTGTGCTCAGCGACACACTGATCATGGGATCACTGATGTAGGCACAAGGGTATTTCGGACGGCTAGTCCGGGGTCACCACAGACTTGGTATCAGAGCAATCCTGACTGTAGGGGACCTTAGTTAGCATGGACGTTAGTTAGGAAAGCAAATAGTTTTGATAAAAATATATTACTACCAAAATATATTTTTATCTAGAGGAGTCCTAAAATGGCTTCGCTCTTCTCATCTCCTCAAATATTTCAACGACTTACCCCTCTATTTTAAGATTTTCCAAGGAATCTTCTGTTATCACTTACCCGTTCAAAACCAAGAGTATACTTGACGATGAACCCAAGTGAGACCTAATTAGTTAGCACCCACAAGAGGAAGCTTCCATCACAAAAACTTAACATTCAACCTTAGGGTGGTTGATTTGCAAATGCCAAGATCGTCAATGTCAACAAAGCAAGAGACCTCCGAAGACCTCAGCTCAACATCAACAATTCTACTCAAGTTACAACTTCGACGATCTCAATTTCTCCAGCAGAAGACTAAGGCGATAAAATGAAGACTTCACCAACCATGTTTAACAACGACCCATAGGAAAACTTATGACAGGAACTTTGGTTACCCCCACTACCACGAGTATTAGGCGTCCGTTGGTACTAGACGTACCTTGTGTGCACCTTGCTTGTGTGTACTCTGCTTGTGTGTTGTTTGTGAGATGGAAAAAGGAGTTTTCATAAAAAGGAAAGTTTAGTTTCCTTTTGCCACCTAACAAAAAAAATTACCTCTTCACCCTAGTTGCACCTTGTTGCAGATGTAAACCCGCCAAGGAAAATCTTTTTAAAATATTTTCCCCCTCATCTAAACCATCTCCCGTTAAGATCTGACAGTTCCGCAAGATACAAAGACCCCCGATTCTTAGCCAAATCGCCGGAGATTTTTGTAAGCTAACCGGCAAGTCAGACAATGGACTTCATGCACCATCTGGGGCAAGTGCGTCAAGATCTTGAAGGAAACTGCAATTGTACGCCAACCTCGTGAAGACATGAGCCCCACCTCACAAAATTAACTTGTGAAATTACAAGAATACCACACCAACTTATCGTATCTAACCTTAAGTTAACGTCTGACTCAAGTCCACGATGGTACCAACTAATCTTCTAGGACCACAAACCTTGACATGAAACGAGGACATGACGAGACTCATTTAGAATTGGTAACTAGAGGAACTCAAGGAGTTCATAAGAGTTGCTATGAAGATTCGAGCTCAGAGACCGACGGTAATGATGGGTTTCAAAGAGGATCATGTACCTACCCGCTTGACAAGCAGTTATTGGCACTTTCATCCCTTGCGCTAACTTTAATAATTTTGACCCACGCGATAATCATGGGAACCTTGCCTTCGACTAATTCAAAATGGATGAGAACCCTAGCCTGCCACTGATTTTCGGAAGATTATATGAAGCCTCAAGCACAAGACTCATCCAAGGGAGATCGCCACCAACCAACCCGAAGGAAACCAACTTTAAAGATCGTGAACATGGAGTTATCCCAGGAAATGGACGCCACCGACATCATCTGCAGAACAACAATCTTAGTTCAACCCGACTCAACTAGTCGAAACCAGAAAAGATAAAGGTACCCTTTGGAAAACAACTGGTGCGAAGGTTCTTCACTAATTTTTCTAAGGTCCATTAAGCCGTGGTTTTTGAACAAACTTACCAAATTCTAGATTAACATCTAACCCCAGTTTGTGACGGTACTAACTGGCCTTATCTAACCAAAAGTTTTGACAAAAAGAGAGGTGATATAGAAAGAATCATATATAATTGGTAGTGAGAAGATCGCCATCATCAAGGCCGAAGTCGATCAACACTGAAGACCATCTGCGCAGAATTGAACCAGGAAGCAAGCACCATCGACGCTACCTATCGAGCAATCATCCTGTTCAACTGGCCTCGACCAATCACACCAAAGGAGGATTCAAGAAAGCACGAACATCGACTGCTGACATGAAGCTCTTTTACTAACTTATTAAGGCTAAATGAGAACGCGACCCTTGTACCCTCGTCGAACAGCAGACCAAACCACTTACCTTTAGGGTCCTTGTATTGACTTTTAGATTCCTCTGAAAGCTCGATAATCTAGACAGTACTTCTTAAGATTCTTACCAATGCTTCATGAAGCTCAAGAACCAAGGAAGTCAGCAATGAAGTTCCTCCTTTACTCAGCTAAAGAAGGACAAGCATGAAGACAAATAACCAATGGAATACCTAGAAGAATCCAACGACGTAAGCACCTACTGTGGACAACATAACCCACCAAGCAAGTTCAGACGCCCTTAGCAATTTTTTTAACATCCTTCTTCTAACTAGAAACCTGAGAGAGTCGAGTACGCCAACTCGACGCATCCTGAAAACCACGCGTCCCCAGCTGCGACCCTCGTAATGAGAAAATAGTACGAAGTGATATCGGCACCGACCCCCAAGCCCCAGGGATTGACAACCAAGACGAAGATCGTCAAGCTACTCAAGAAGAACAACGCCTCCAAGTCAACTCTAGCTGCAAACTTCAGCGAGACCGATTAAAAAAAACCCCTTTTTAAGGAGGGAAGACCTGCAATAGGTATACAAGAACGTGGTAATAATTAGTTCCTTGCGCCTCAGCCTCGTAGAAACTGGAAACAGCCAACCAAGACTATCCATCAGCATCGATCGTCAAGTCAACCCTATCATCCAGGATCTGAACCAATCAGAGAAAATTATCGACAAGGAACGACCTCGCAACATCAATTTGTCAATATCTCACCTGGCAACTTCACTGAAGAAGCAACGACCTCGGAAGTATAGCCAGCCCAAAACCCGTGCCCCCGTACTCCCCTGTACCCCCAGGCAAATCTCGGGACGAGATTTATTTTAAGGGGGGGGGGGAGGATTTGTAACATCCCAATTTTATAATAAGAATTAACAAGACCCAAAATTCAGAACTAACAAAAACTTTTTGAAATACTTCACTAATGATTGTGTTTTCTTTTATGTTGCTCTGTTGACCTTATGTTTGTGGTGTGATTTGTGCTGACTTGTGTGTGTGTGTTGTTGATCCGTTTTGTGTATGTGACTTGCTGGTATTGAATTCCTTATAATGCTTATGTGTGGTGATGTTCTCTAGTCATTAGAACCTTGATCCACCCTATCCAAAATGATTTAACTCTACCTTCACTCATGTTAACATATATCATTTCTAGTCCTTTCCCATTTGTTTAAATCTTGGAAAATTCGGGAATGCATCCTTATGGCTCTCACCTACTCCATATCAACTTTATTTATAAAATCAAGTTTGAAAGGATTTGAAGTTGTTCCCTTATTTATCCATATTCACTTTGTGGCATAATCAAAGTAGTGGCCATTTGCTCCTGTATCTAATACCATTTTGACACCCTTGTGTTTATTCTAAATCTTGGCCTATGAACCAATGCACCACCACATCATCCATCCTTGGAACTATATCTCACGCCCCAAACTTATTGTTGATCCTTTTCAGCCCAAAACATCATTATTACATGTGGGTTTTCATGCCCAATCAGTATTGAAATTCCTGAAACTGTTTTAAAACCCAATTTCAATTTTTCCCATGAAATGATAAATATTTTCAAAATAGAAGTGGTCCTGTTTTTGTTAAATCCTTATACCAAGGAAGTATGGTGATCATCATTACCACCATATATTTTCCCGTATTCAACTTATCACCAAATAATTCTTTTCTCTAAATGCTTTCCACTAAAAAGAAAAGGGAGAAAAGAAAAGGAAGACATGATGTTTTCCAACAAACCTTTTTGCCAAAATGGTTTACCAAGTATTTGGAAACTTTATGAAAAATAAATTTTCGGACCAAATCACTGTTCATGACAGGATTTTGATCTCTTGTTCCCTCCCAAAATAGGGGAATTTAGTTCCAAATAGTGACCTAAAGGAGGCAAAAACAACTAGAGTGGAAAACCTTGTTCCCTTGCTCCCCTTGCCCTCTCTTCTTGTCCCTCAGCTCACTCTTACCCCCACACACCCCCTGGACACGGCCACCCCTCTCCATGCCCCTACCCTAACCCTAGAACAGCAAGGGCATGGCAATGCCATACTCATGTCCCCCATTCTGGCCGTGGCAAGATTGCCCAAAACCACCTTGTCCCCTGTCATCCTCTTGTCGCCCTCAGCTCACCCCACAAAGTCTCGCAGGTTTTGGCCCCCGGAGCTGCCCGCAATCGCCGGTGCACTGCAAGCCGACATTCTGCCGAGCACCCTCTGTGCACAGCGAGCACCGCAAGTTTGCCGCACGACAAGCCCGCGCCTGAGACGGAGCCGACCATATCCGGACACGCCATGATGCCGCCGACCCGCTGGCACCCTCGCCCGTGCCTCCCGTGCCCTTCCTCGCACCGGACAGGCACCACGCGCACGCCACCTTGCCGCCTGCGCCATGGCCGGACCCCCCACACCATCCTCTCGCCTCTGTGCCACTCCCCGCCTATAAAAGGACCCCGTGCCAGCCCTTAGCACCACACCACCACCGCACCACTCTCCCTCACATAGGAACCACCCGAAGAGGAGCTCGGGAGCTCCACTTCGATTAGCTCGGCCGCCGAACCGTGCCGCCGCTGTGGGTCAGCTCCGGCCACGCCTCCGGTGGCCAGCTGCAGCCTTGGAACTCCGCCGTCGACCCCGACCCTCGCCGCCGTAAATCGCAGCCGGCAGGTAGCCTCCCCGGCCGCTCCCCTTCACCTCTGCTTCTCCCTCCGTCGGGAGGTACAGGACGGCTGTGTGCCGTCGATATCAGGATCAACGGCCACAGTGCGTTCCCGCCCTGATTTGGAAAATCTGAAAAATCTGCTAAGTCTGAGATCTGTGTTGACTAGCCCCCTTTGCATGCAAATTCTGGACAATCTACTTAACCAAATTTAGCAAACTTAGGCTTGTTAGAAAGACGGCAGTATGTAGTTTCTCAACCCACAGTCTGTTTTCCAAATAGAACAGTATAGCATGCTAGTTTAATTAGGAAAAGTAGCTATATCAGTGCTGTATTCAGATTTTCTCTAGAGTTGTTATAAACGTGCTGTTTTCACTGGATCTTTGTCATCACCCCAAATTTTATTTGTGATTAATTATTTCCAAATTAGTTAGAATAGGACGACTAATCTCAAAACCCAATAGTGGTATTTCAAAAGTAATTTTTGTTTGGCAGAGATCATCTAGGGAACATAACTAACCAATGTTTCTGTAACATAAAATAATGAGGTTAGCCCTAGTTCAACGAAGATTCCCAGTGACCCATAGCGTTAAAAATAGTAAACTAAAATCCTATAGAAATTAAACATTTAGTACTTTGCATCAGTGCAAGCCATGATCAAATTGGATCTTTGGTTTGAGTAGGACAAAAATAACAAATTGCTATTCTGTAAACCTATAAACTCTCTTATTAAGGTATTTAAATTGATAGCACCTTTGGTGTCGTGGTATTGTCGAATCTAGTCGCGGCAGGGGTGCCATCGAGCTAGGTAGAGAGAGGGGTTTTGGAGACGTCGGGTGTTCCGGTAACGGGGCGACAAAGGGTTTACCCCGCTTCGGATCTCGCAACGGTGGCGAAACCCTACGTGCTGCTATAATTCACTATAAGGCAATATCGCCGAGTTACAGTGGATTGGGATCGAGAGAGCGTGCCCTAAGGCGTCCCACAGGCCGGCTTATAAAGGCGTCCGGACCTAGGGCTTACAGGAGGAAAACTAACCGACTAAGTACAGAGTTCTACTCCAATCCGGCTTGGGCCCTGCCTTGTGGGCTAAGTCTTCCGCAATGCAGGCCGGCCTCTGGAACCTTCTCTTAGCCGGATGGGCCTCCTGCGCTTCATCATACTGGGCCGTCCGGTTAAGCCGGATTCGGCTTACCACCACTATGGGCCACCCTGGTATGCTGGCTTTTAGTCTTCTCTTTGAGGACACCTGTTCGGCATAACCCCAAAAGTAGCCCCCGGAAAGCTTCAAGTACTTCAGCGGCTGGCTTCAATTTTCCGGCAGTGTTGTCCGGGAAATTCATCATCCGTCTTCAGTCATGGAGCATTCCCAGAAACCTGCAATCATGTCGAACAGCTTTGTCGATTTAAATGTGCCGGCTTTGTATGCCGAAAAGCACTTGGTCGAGTAATGACACGCGTCCGCCGATTTGACGGCTATGTCAGACCCAGCAGTGTGAGTGGAGGAGCATCTTTTGAATGCAGGGGCTAGTTTCCGTTTTTCCCGCGCTGGAACCGAGGCGTCGGAGGGAAGGAAACGTCTCCAACGGCTCGATCCCGTGACACGTGGCGAGAAACTCGGCTCCTGACCATGGCACACATCTTGGCGCTGCGCTATAAATGACGATCGCTTCGTCTCCGCCGTGACCTCTAAGCCATTCGCAACCCTAGCTCCAAACTCTCCTCCAGATCTCATCTCCTCTCCCGAGCTCAAACTCCTCCATATCTCCCTCAAGCTCCATGGCATCAAGCGCCCCTACCTCTCCAGCAATTGACGCAGCTTCAGTCAATCCGGCTCCGGCGATGGGAGGCACCGCATCCACAGCCGCCGCCGTCTCGGAGCCATCCGCCACTGCATCTGCGCCTCCCTCGTCTCCGGTGAGCGCCTTCACCACTTCGGGTTGCGATGGGAGGCTGCTGATGCCGCCACTGAAGACATCAGTGTCGGTAAGGAGGAGGAAGAAGACGAAGCCGGCAATAACAAAGGTGCGGCCATCAACCCGTCCCACAATTGGGTTTGCTCTGTGGTGGACGAGGTCGAGCTGAACGGAATGGAAGTCGATGGAGCCATTCTTCCTTCGTCTGAGTCGAAGCCGACCTGGCGATCCGCCTTCGGCGACCCTTGTCCAACTCCCATCAATGACGAACAGGTACTTCTCTCTTCCCATGTCATTAGGGGATTTTCCTTGCCGCCTTCGGCTTTTCTAGTAGATCTCCTACATTATTACGGCCTCCAGCTCCACAACATTACTCCAAACAGTTTGTTGTACATCTCCGGCTTTGTATCACTGTTCGAAGGCTATTTAGGCATAAAAACTAGGTTAGACTTCTTTGAACGATGCTTCCTAGTCAAGAGGCAAACCGTGAACAAGGAGCTACTGGTGGCCGGCACTATCAGCTTCAACTGCCGCCGGGATATCGATTGGTACCCTCAAGTGCCAATCGTTGATTCGGCAAAGGGATGGGCGTCCACCTTCTTCTACTGTAAGGACGTGGCGTCACCAAACCGGCTGCAGGGGCTTGCCCCTTTCACAGACGAAGCCGGCACGCCCCTGCCTTCATGGAAAAAGAAACCGTCAGGTGCAATGCCGGCGGAACATGCCGCCCTTCAAGCAAGGATTGCACAATTGACATCCGGCACTCCTCCCTTAACTGGGGAGGACACCATTATCTGCTGGATGAAGAGACGGATCCAGCCCCTCCAACACCGTGCTCGGCTTTTATGCGAGTACATGGGTGAATCTGATCCCATGCGGATCAACGAGAAAGACCTGGAGCAAAGCCTCATTGAGGCTCGCTTCAACAAGCTCATCAAGGCCCGGCCTGGAGAAGGCCGGCAATATGAAGAATCATTGCCGATGTATACGGCATCCAACCCTCCCCCAAAGGTACTTTGATTAACCAAAGCTCAATTCTTTGAGAGATTCGGGTTCATTTTTGTCGGACTAACATGTTATATGTCAGATTCCTGGAATCTCCGACATCCGCCCTGCTGGCAAGCCGTCGTCTAGCAAGGCGCCCACGCGGTCCATCTCCTTTTCATCGGCTACCGCAGAGAGCCGGAAGAGGAAGGGCCAGTCAACCACGAGTGGTGCTAAGTCATCTGAAGATGACGATGCTCTCGCTGGGCTCAATATCCCCAGCAAGAAGTAAGTCGACTGACAACATCTCCTTCCCTTCCCATTGCAGCAATGCCGGATTTGCTAAACTTCATCTTTTACCTTTGCAGGATAAAGAAGGGCGCTCCCTTGAGGGTAAAGACGGTTGCCACAAGGAAGAAAGCCTCTCCTGCCATCCCTCCTCCAACTCCTCCAGTTCCAGAGCCGAAACCCACAGAGGAGAACACTCGCACCATGGTGATGGCTCCACCTGTTGGGAGAGCCGGGGTTATTCCTCCCACCCAGTGGACAGAGATGACGGGGAAGGTGGCAGAGCCTTCCTCACCAAGGGCTGAAGCTCCGGCTAATGATGCTCCAACCTTCCCTCTGATCAAAGCAGAAGCCTTCGAGGAGGAGGGACGCATCAAGCCGAAATTCATGAGCCGGTTCATGAAGGCACCTCGACTTCCCCGAAACAAGGGAACAACTGTCCGGGATGACGAGCCGGATCACACCAAGGCCTATGACACCTTTGATGTCATAGAGATCATTGAAGATCAGCAGAACTACTTTGCTGATAGCTTTGAGGCCGGCATGACGCTTCTCCGCGAGCACTACCAGGTAAATATCTTACCCAGTAGCCCCCGAGCACTATGCCGGGTTAAGTTATTAAAACTAGCCGACATAGTGATCCGAGTTAATGCTCATGCATACACTTAGCCCCCTAGCCATGAAATGTCGTCATGTAGCCACCTTAACTTGTAAATATAGCTTTAGGCTTTTAGCAATTCCTTACGCAGATCCACCGAAAAATTGGCGCTGAAACCATCAATTCTTTGGGTGTGCGAAATCAGGAGATGCGCCGGCTTAAGACTGAACTGGCGAACAAAGACGCCATCATCGAAGGGCTTGAGGCAGACCGGGTTCAATACCAAGGTAACAATGCCGAAACTTAACTTTCTATAATGGGTATTTTTACACTGCTGACATTTTGTCTTGCAGACGCCATTATAAAATCCAAGGAGCTTGCTGAGAACGCCGGCATTGTCGACCGGCTCCGCAATGAAAACATTGAGCTGAATAAGCTTAACCAATCAATGGCGGCGGAGCTGGAGGTGGTCAAGAAAAACCTTGCCAAAGCCGAACAGATCCTAGAAACAGAGAGGCAAAGTCACAAGGATGCCCTTAACGAAGTCCAGGATCGGCTTGACAAGCGCCTCGACGAATCGCTGGCTATCGACAGACAGCTTCTGAGTAAGTTTTGAAAAAACTTAAACTCATTTGTTTCTGTCTTAGCCAAATATAGCCGAACTTCGCCTTTTTTGCAGCTCCGGCGGGTTATGGCCACGAGCTGATGGCGGAGAACCGGCTTGACCGGATATTGGAAGTAGGGGAATTCATCCCGAAGATTCTTTCTTCGGGAAAAGAGCTTGTCGAGAAGTTCTTTCCCGGCAACCCCGAGCCCCCGGCGAACCTTGCCAGCTTAGAGGCTGAACTGGCCGAAGTAGTTTCATTCTTCGATGAACGGCTTCGATCCAGCGCTCGTGGAGGTGCCAAGACGGGCTTGGGCTTGATGATGGCGCATTACCCGGAGGCAGAAGCCTGGCGTGTCGCATCCGGCTTCCCTCTTGAAAAGGAGGACGGCACCCTGCTGGATGACCAAGATCGCAAGAAGATCCTTTGCTCCGTCTCCGGCTATGCCAGCAAAATTGCCAACATGGTCTCCTTGACCACCATCTTCAAGGAAATGCCGTGCCCGCCAACCCCTGTTCAATCAGATGATGACAATGAGGAGGCGGAGAAATCGTCATGAGCCGAATTTGCTCGCTGAGCCGGCCATCCTGAAAATGTAATAAGCAACATGTAAAGCCGTCCAAACAATGTATATGTCTAGGAACAACTAAGCCTTTTGCTGTATGTTAGTCAGCATTTATATTTGCAATCTTGCAATTTTTATGCCTCAGTTTATTCTGGCCTTGACACCTTAGCCTTTAAGCGCCGGCAAACCTATTGCGAAGCTAACTCGCTGAGCAACAGAGTACGCAATGACCAATCTGTTTAGACTCAGAACAAGTGCCGCCTTTCGGTGCCGAAACGCTTTGAGGCAACCCGGCGCAAAAAGCTAGCAGACAAACATTAATTTGGCAAAACGTTGATTTTTCATCACCTTAAGGCGGATTCAACATTAAAGAGTTTACCAACGAGCAACACAGGCAATTTCGGGTAAACAGATAATAACAATAAGATCATAGGGAAATAAAGGATGGTACAGATTCTCGAATTTCACATGAGAGAAGCCAATTTTTATTTCATGATCACATTGACATGGTTACAATAGAATTTGCTAAGTGTAAAAAGGACGTAGCTGAGCGATATTCCACGGATGTTTTGTCTCATCTAAATCGTCATCTACATGCCTTTTCCTCTTACGATCTTTCTTCCTGGGATCTTTCTTTGAATCCCTTAAGTCGAGGAGATAATATGACCCGTTTTTCAGAACTTTGCTGATAACGAAAGGTCCCTCCCATGGCGGGGATAATTTGTGCTGCCGGCTTTGCACAAGCCGAAGCACTAAGTTGCCTTCTCGAAAAGATTGATTCCGCACTCTACGGCTCTGGTAACGATGTAGATCTTGTTGATAGATGGCGGATCTTTGGAGAGCTAGCTCTCTTTCTTCTTCGAGGATATCTAAGCCGTCTTGACGTGCTTCTTCTGCGTCCATTTCGACGTAGGCTGTGACTCGAGGCGAATCGTGGATCATGTCGGGAGAATCGCTTCTGCACCATAGACAAGGAAGAAAGGGGTGAAGCCGGTTGATCTGTTTGTGGTAGTACGAATACTCCATAAGACCGCTGGCAATTCATCGACCCAAGCGCCGGCTGCTCGATGCAAAGGAGTTTCAAGCCTTGGCTTAATACCTTGCAGAATAATGCCGTTAGTGCGCTCTACCTAACCATTGGATTGTGGGTGTGCCACCGATGCAACGTCGAGCCGGATCTTTGATCGGTTGCATAACTTCGATAGCTCACCGACGACAAAGTTTGTGCCATTGTCAGTGATAATGCTATGCGGTATGCCGAATCGCATTGTAATCTCGACGATGAACTTTGTAGCTGTAGCTCCGTCGAGTTTCTTGATGGGCTTTGCCTCCACCCACTTTGTAAATTTGTCGACCGCCACCAGCAGGTGAGTTAAGCCTCCTCTTGCCAGCTTGAAAGGTCCCACCATATCGAGCCCCCAGACCGCAAACGGCCAAGTAATAGGGATCGTTCGGAGCTCCTGAGCCGGCAAGTGAACCTGCTTTGCATAGCGCTGGCATCCTTCACAAGTCTTCACGATGTTGATAGCATCCTCCTTAGCCGTTAGCCCGAAGAATCCGTGCCTAAACGCCTTGGCGACCAACGCCTTTGCCGCCACGTGATGCCCACACTCGCCGGTGTGGATTTCCTCTAGGATTTGCCGTCCTTCTTCTGGAGAGACGCATCTTTGAAAGATGCCGGATGTGCTCCGTTTGTAAAGCTGTCCATCAATAATCATGTACGCCTTTGCTCGGCGCTCAATTTGACGGCTCAATACCTCGTCATCCTTGGGCAGTTTCTTATTAATCAAGAAATCAATGTAAGGCGTGGTCCAATCTGGGGTTACCAAGCACACTTGAACTGATTCTGCCGACAAGGGGTAATCTTCGTCGCGACCTTTGATGGACGGCTTGTTAAGGTGATGGAGAAATACGTCTGGTGGCACTGCCTTTTTCCTGGAGCCTATTCTATCCAAGGCATCAGCAGCTTCATTGTCATCTTGGGAGATATGTCGAACCTCTAAGCCGGTAAAACATCGGCCGAATTTATCGACTGTTCTCTTGTATTCCGCCATTGTGGGACTTTTTGTGTCCCAGCATCCATCAAGTTGCTGCGCAACCAGATCCGAGTCGCCATAGCAGAGGATGCGCTTTACTCCCAACTCCTTAGCCATGTGAAGGCCGTGGAGGAGAGCCTCATACTCTGCTACATTGTTGGTGGCGTTGAAGTGGATTCGGAGGACATAACTGAGCTTATCACCCTTAGGCGATTTTAGTACTACTCCAACCCCCGAGCCTTCCTTCATCTTTGATCCATCGAAGTGCATTATCCAGTATTGAGAATCCGGCAAAGGTGTGCTTTCCATCGCCTCTGTCCAATCTGCAACAAAGTCGGCTAGAACCTGAGACTTGATGACGGTCCTCGGCTTGTACTGGATGTCGAGAGCTGCTAGCTCAATGCCCCATTTGGCGACTCGACCCGTTGCGTCGGCATTGTTGATGATTTCTCTTAGTGGAGCTTTGCTGACCACCGTGATTGTGTGATCCTGGAAGTAATGCCGTAATTTTCTGGCGGCAAAGAATACACCATAGGCTAACTTCTGGTAGTGAGGGTAGCATTGTTTCGAGTCTGAGAACACCTCGCTAATGAAATAGACGGGGCGCTGATCCGGCCATTGCTTCCCTTCCTCCAGGCGCTCCACTACAATGACGGCACTTATCACGAAATTCGTGGCCGACAAGTAGAGGAGAAGTGGCTCTTTTCCCTCGGAGCTGCTAAGATTGGAGCATGCGTCAATGTATACTTCAGCCAAAGCTGCCTCTGCTTCCTCTGTCCAAACAAAACTGTCCGACTTTTGAGGAGCTTCTATAATGGCAATGGTTTGTCGCTGAGCCAGCTAACGAATCGGCTTACAGCCGTGGCGGAACCCGTAAGCCGTTGTATGTCTTTTAGACAAGACGGCCTTTCGATGTTCTGGATCGCCTTTATCTTTTCCGGGTTAACTTCAATTCCTCTTTGGGAAACAATGAAGCCCAGAAGCTTGCCTGCGGGTACTCTGAAGACGCATTTTGCCGGATTAAGCTTCATCTGGTACTCCCTTAGATTTGCAAAGGTTTCCGACAGATCGGCGATAAGATCGCCACGCTTCTGCGACATGACCGCTATGTCGTCGACATAGACGTGAACATTGTGGCCAATCTGCTTGTCCAAACACCGCTGCATACACCTTTGGTAAGTAGCACCGGCGTTCTTTAAGCCGAAAGGCATTGTGACATAGTAGTAATTGCCATATGGCGTGGTGAAGGACGTCTTAATTTGATCTGACTCCTTCATCTTAATCTGATGGTAACCCGAATAAGCGTCCAGAAAACATAGCATCTCTGAGCCGGCGGTTGAATCAATGACCTGATCGATACGCGGTAAGGCGAACGGATCTTTAGGACAAGCTTTATTTAAGCCAGTGAAATAAATGCACATACGTAGCTCAGAGGTGTTTTTCTTTGGGACTAGCATGGGATTTGCCAACCAATCAGTGTGGAAAACTTCACGGATGAATTTGACGGCGGTGATCCTTAGGATTTCCTTCCCGACCGCCTTGCGCTTCTCAGTTCCGAGCCGGCGGAGGCCTTGCTTGACTGGCTTTGCGTCCTTGTTGACTTTTAGGGAGTGCTCGGCAAGTTTCCTCGGGACACCTGCATGTCGGATGGTGACCAGGCAAATATGTCCCGATTCTCACGGAGAAACTTGACGAGCTCGCCTTCCTATTTGTCGTCGAGACCGGCACCGATGATGGCCTCCTTTGTTGGATCCTCCTTTGAGAGCTTGATTTTCTTGGTGTCATCCTTTGGCTTGAAGCTTGAATCAACCTTAGAGGACGGATTTTCAGTTGCCGGCATCTCATCGGGACCGATTGTCTTCTTGAGATCCTCCAATTCTTCCCTGCAGATTTCTTATTCAGCATGGACGGCATTAGAGGCCTCGCACTCCTTGGATTTCTTGAAGTCTCCTTTGACTGTGATGATCCCATTAGGTCCGGCATTTTCAGCTTGCTATAGATGTAGCAGGGCCGGGCCATAAACTTGGCAAAAGCCAGACGTCCAAAGATTGCATGATATGCACTTTTAAAGGGCACCACCTCAAAAGAGACGTCCTCAGTCCGAAAATTGTCGGCTTCACCAAAGGTGACCTTCAGGGTGATTTGCCCCATCGAAGAAGCCTGTCGCCCCGGCACAATCCCATGAAACTTCACAGTGCTGTGGGTGAGTTGTGACTCGGAGATATGCATTCTCTTCAATGTTGTGGCATAAAGTATGTTGATACTGCTGCCGCCATCCATGAGCACCTTTGTCAACTTGTACTTGTCGACTATAGGGCTGACGACTAAAGCGTAGGTGCGCTTTGCAGGAACTCTGTCCGGATGATCGCTGCGGTCCCATGTGATGGGTGTGTCGGACCAATCCAGATACTGAGGAACTGCGGGCACCGTAGCATTGAGTTCTCGCCAAGCCGCCTTTTCCTTGCGAGAGGAATCTGTTGCCAGGTTGACGATGAGACTTTCGGCATGCTTAGGGAATTTGCTTCCTTTCTCTTTGGAAGCTGCATCATCTGACTCTAACGCAGCGTCCTCCTTCTCATTGTCGTCCTTCCTGGACTTGCGCTTGTTCCTTAACTTGCCGGCTTTGGGGTCCTTAGCGATGTCTCGATTGATGTGACATTGCTGGAGCATGTGGGAACTTGTTCCATCTGGCCTCAGATGATGGACACATGGGTTGTGCTTGATGTCGTCATACTTCACCGCTGGCAGCCGGGACGATTGGTTATTTGCCGGCTTCTTGCCCTGCCACTTGCCATTGCTCGAACCACCCTTTTCAAAGTCAGCAGCGACTTCGTGAGAAGGGCCGGCTTGGTCTTCAATCTTCTTTTTCCCAGACTCGCGTCGGCGGTTTTCAGCATCCTCCCTGTTGTCATCATCAGCGGCGGCATACTTGTTTGCACAAGCGAGTAAGCCCCCCAAAGTCTCCGACTCATCGCTGTAGATCATGAAGCGAAACGTCGTCCCCTTCCTCAGAGATTGCTTGAAAGCATGGATCGCCTGAGTTTCTGAGACGCCTTCGCAAGCATTCTTGATTTCACTCCATCGTGAGACGAACTCACGGCTAGACTCGTTCTTTTGCTGCACGCACCGCTGTAAGTCGAAAATCGACTTTGGGCGCTTATATGTGCCCTGGAAGTGCTGAATAAAGACACGCTTCATGTCACTCCAGGTATGAACTGTCCTTTCCGGCAAACCTTCAATCCACATGCGTGCCGTCCCGGTTAACATCAGGGGAAAAAATCGCACCGCGGAGTCGGCGCTGCCTTGATATATGTCACAGGCACTGACGTAATCTGAGAGCCAGGTCTCAGGATTAGTCGTACCACTATACTTCTCAACCATCTTTGTTACGTTCGACAAAGTGGGAGGTAGAATTTGCTCTCTGATTGTTCTGCCAAAGCACTTGGGGCCGAGGTATTGGGCGTCTCTGGCCGATTTTCTCTTCTCGGTTAGGCTTCGAACATCATTGGCTGATGGCGGTTTTCCAACCGACTTTTCTTGTCTTGGCTCTTCCCTGTGACGGCTTTGGCTCGCCCGACTCGCGTTACGCGGAGGGCTTGGAGTCCTTTGCCGTCGTGGAGGGGGTATGTACTTGGAAGGGTTATCTCCCTCTTTGCGCGGTGGAGGCGGCGGTGGAGGTGGCATATGATCTCTGTTACCCTCCCTTCGGGATTGATTTCCCCCTCACGTCGTCGATCTTGACGGGGTGGCGCCGCCTTTTCCTTGCGAGGGTCCTCCTTTGGCTCACGGCTCCGATGTCTTTCCCGGCCGGCCTCACAATGGCGTGAAGAACCAGTTCGGGATTTCGCGCCTCTAGGGTGCTTGTCCTTTGGGTCTTTGTCGCCGCCCTTGTTGTGACTGCTTGAGCCGGCCGGGTCATCGTCTGGGTCCGCAGCGCAGCAGCCATTGGCTTGTTGGCAGTCGACTTGCAAAGACGAGAATCGTCGACGAGCCACCCCATCTTGATTTGCGAGTCGTTCTGCTGCTGTTGTGCGACCTCCAGAAGATAAGCCGAATACTTGAGCCGAGCGTCACGGTCCAACGATTTGTCGAACATGACCTCCTGGGCAGCCTCCATGTTTTTGGCTGGGGTGTTGAAGTAACAGAGGTTTGTCACCGGGTCACGTCGGTGGTGGTACTTCCTCCAGACTGAATCAACATGGTCGGCTTCCCACTTGCTGCGGAAATCCAACCTCTTGTGCAGATTTTTGTCATGAGCCGGACGGAAGACATCGTCAGCCCCCTTTTCTCTCTGCTTTCGGATGAACTCTGTTTCCTTGTTTGTAAGCTCAACCTCACGCTCTACTATCTTGGCTGCTTGCTCCTCAAGCAGGGCGCGGCGCTTCTCAATGTCGTCCAGCGATGCGTTAGGAGGGAGTGGCGTTAGCAGCTGCTTGTACCTCGCCATCCTTTCTTCGTGCTCCTTCTCTGCCGCCTCGCCGGTTGTAACGTCAATGTCGTCTCCTTCAGCCGGCATTCTACCTGACCCCTTCACTAGAGCCAGTGGTGGCACGAAATCCACCTTGAGATTTCCGGCTTGAGGAGTTTTTTCTTCGCCATTGGCGGTTTTCGAGGTGTTGGGGTCGTCTTTAGGATCAGAGACGTTACCCATCAAGACCTCGGCAGGGCGTCCTAAACAGGATGCAACTTTCCGACTAAAATCGTCAGATTCTCCTTCAGATTCGAGGTCCTGCTCCATATGGGCGGTGTCCCCTGATCCGGCTTCTGAATCAACCCCGGCCTGCAAAGCAGGGAGGATAGACTCAGGCTCTGTCATCGACTCGTGAGAGCTGGATTCTCCTAAGACGCCGACGAAGTGGAAGTCCGGATCCGCCATGTTGGAACTTGCATCATCTTCAGAATCTTCGTCGTCAGCGTGGAAAGCCAGATCCAGATCGGCGATCTCGTCAGAGTCCAGATCTGACTCCTCGTCGAGGTTGCTTGGGTGGGCGGTGGGCAAGCTCGAGGTGAAGCCGAGATCGTCCAAGGCCTGAGCAGTGAAGCCGATGAAGATGTCGAAACCGCCGATGGAGACCGTGGACCAGCCGGCCGGATCCTCCTTTGCCGGCGTCCAGAAGCCGGTGTTGAAGACGTGGCCAGCTCCTGTCTCGTCGAAGTAGCTCACCATGCCGACCGCGATGGTGTCGCCGACTCCGCCTGTGGCTCCTGGACAGATCGAAATCCCGGACATCTCCTGCCCCACGGTGGGCGCCAACTGTCGTGGTATTGTCAAATCTAGCCGTGGCAGGGGTGCCATCAAGCTAGGTAGAGAGGGGTTTTGGAGACGTGGGGTGTTCCGGCAACAGGGTGACAAAGGGTTTACCCAGTTTCGGATCTCGCAACGATGGTGAAACCCTACGTGCTGCTATAATTCACTATAAGGCAATATCGCCGAGTTACAGTGGATTGGGATTCAGAGCGTGCCCTAAGGCGTCCCGTAGGCCGGTTTATAAAGGCGTCCGGACCTAGGGCTTACAGGAGGAAACCTAACCGACTAAGTACAGAGTTGTACTCCAATCCGGCTTGGGCCCTGCCTTGTGGGCTAAGTCTTCCGCAATGCATGCCGGCTTCTGGAATCTTCCCTTAGCCGGATGGGCCTCCTGCGCTTCATCATACTGGGCCGCCCGATTAAGCCGGATTCGGCTTACCACCACTATGGGCCACCCTGGTATGTTGGCTTTTAGTCTTCTTAGTGAGGACACCTGTTCGGCATAACCCCAACAGCGTGCCTGCAAGACGATAACCTGGGTTCTATCCCCGGCATCTAATTTCCCGCTTTCAATACCGCGCCCCTGCAAACCGATGACCCATGTCGATCCCCGACATCTAATATTGCTACAACCACCTCGCCGTCTTCGTCCACCACGATCTCACTACCAGAGTTGTAGTCTATTTTTGTTTTTTATTTTTTGCACACGCAAGCGCTCAATTTTTTCTCCTTGCATCGTCTACTCCGGCGCCAACTGTGAAAAATACCGGCATTGGGATGCCGCTCTCGCACCAACTGTTCATGGAGGATTTCTCTACAACTCCAACCGAGTCTGGCTTGTATGGTTCATGATGGTCCCTATCTTCGCACGTCCGGTGCTGGCAACACCGACGCATGCCTTCGTCCCCGACACACTCGCGAGTCTGGCAAACTTGGCTTGTCGTGCCATCTACCTCTACTACTGCTACCATTAATCTAACAACTTCTAACTCGAGTTGACTTCCGCTGCTCCCGCTTCTACTACATTAATATAACGTCTTCCCCTGGGCTCAACAACGACATCGACCACGACACCATCAACATCTGCGAACTTCCTCAATGACGGCTTCATCAAGCACGACACCATTGACCACGAATATGGCACCTACACCTCGGCTACATTGACATCGACATCAAGGGCTATCACCTCCCCTACTCGCTGACTCCCTCTTTAGTTCACGCCTTTGGCTTATGCTCCAGTCAGACCATCCCCGACGCTCCTGTTGTTCGTGTCACTACTGATCCTACTACGGCTGGAAGAGGGGAGGGGGTGGAGGGTTAGAGTTTATCACGGTTAGTAACATTTCTTAGTATTAGAAATTCTAATCTGAATCTACCTCTATGAGGCTTCTTGCCCTCAAAGTCTTGTACTCTATATAAACAGGCCATCAAGGCTGTAATATCAATCAAGCAAGACAATCAATATTCTGCAACATACTATCGTCGATCAGTAAATATTCATATTTTTCTATAACATTGATCAAAATGAAATCTCATTGACTTTTGACTAAATTTACATGCCTTATATAATCATTAGAACGGAGGGAGTAGATGTTAATACTTTTTCAATAAAAAAATCTATAGAGTATATATTAATATTGTGAAGATACCAATTACACCCAGCCTCTACAATAACGCAAAGCCCTAGGCCTGACGGATGCACACAGCCAAAAAAAATTAAAAAAGAAAAGTCCCGCTAAAGAGTTCCAGTCCCTGCAGCAACAACACAACCACCACCAATACAACACCTAAAGTCAAGTACTCCAAAAAGTGACGCCTCCAAGAAGGAAACAGCGCACCAGCGTCGTCGTTGCCCGATCATAGATCTTGGGTCTTCACCCTGGAGATAATCCCCGCTCTCAAAACAATGTTGAAAGAGCATGGTTGCCCCCATGTGTGGTTTTGGTAATTAATGACAATCTCTATAGACTAATATTTGCATTGAGCTATTCTTGTAGGGCTTGTCCATTGACAATGCTTGAACACCATTTGTTGGTATCAAGATTAAAAGAAGAAGATAAAGTTATGACCAAAGTAATATTCAAGGTGCGATCCACACAAATGGTCATCTAGAGTGGAGATGATTGCAAGTGTGACTTGGAAAAGAATATTGAGTGAACATTCATGTTTATCTCCAATCCATCATATATATTAAGAGAAGAAGATTATGAAGTTCAAGTTCAATATGATCCACATCAGAAGATATCATTTGATTGAAGCTTGCAATTGATATGTAAAGACGGAGCTAAGAGAGGCTCTCCCATGCATAATGGAGTATGGGGGAGTATTTGGAGAAGTCTTCATCAAGCATGTGCTAAAAAGTACGATCAAGAAAGGTGTTCCAACTTGAGGAAGTCAAGATCGTCATCATCTAGCTCAAGTGGAATGCACAAGGCAAAGGTATGATATTGATAGGTTTTCTATTTTACCGGTCTCATGCTTTTGGGGAGACCGGGTTATAGGATAGATGTCATACTATCAAGAGGGGCTCTCAAGTGAGTAACTTGATTGCATCTTTGTGAAGAGTTCAAACCTTTGCATGTGAGGATTTAGAGCTTGTGTTCATCTCCATAGCAAGCTCTAGTTCATCAAAAACGGATTTCATATGCACATCTTATTGCGTTTTTGATGTTGGAGGTTTTACCGGCATGTCCTTTTCTAGAGAGGTCAAACTCTCTCCTTGTGACCTCCTCCTCACGTGATGGACTATGATTTTTCTCTGCATAATCTTGTAGAGATTTTCATTGTGATTCCAACAAGCCCAGGAACATCGAAAACGGAGTTCGGATGATGAAGTTATGTTCGTTTTCGTGTTTGGTGTTGCTGCAGTTTTTTCTAGGCCGGAGTCTCCGGTCTGCGCGCTTCATTTTTCGTCTCAAACGCGGCGAGCTATTGGTCCCTGGTCCGAAGTTGCACCGGAAAGTGTCGGAGTCTCCAGTCTTGGCCGGTCTCTGGTCTATTGGTCTCTGGTCTGCTTACACTGGAGTCTCCGGTGTGAAATATCCTGCAACGACTCTATTTCGTGGGGACCTATAAAAGGGCCCCTTCTTCCTCAAAGTGACGAGAGCTTCCAAGCACGTCTTTGCCCCCCATTGTTTACCTCTTGAAGCTTGGTTTTCTCTCTTTTTCTCCATGATTCTTGCCTCAAATTAGAGGGAAAAGAGAGAAGAGATATAGATATAGATCTACATTTCCACCAATCCATCTCTCCTCTAAGTGAGGGGAACCCTTTGGATCTAGATCTTGGAGTTCTATTTGTTGAGTTCTCCTTAGTTCTTCCTCTCTTATTCCCCCATAAGCATTTGTTGCTTTGTTGAAATTTGAGAGTGAAGGATTTGAGCACTTGTGCTCTTGCCATTGCATTTGGTGCATCGGTTTGCTCTCTCCACGAAGATTCATGGAAGTGAAAGTTGTGAGATTGTTACTCTTGGGTCTTTGGACCCTAGACGGCTTTGTGGTGATTTTTGGGAGCCTCCAATTCGGTTGTGGATGCGTGCCCCAAGCTTAGTGGTGTAAAGGCTCCGGATTCCGCCTTGAAGGATTCCGATAGTGGAAGGTGAACCAAACCTTTGTGGTGCGGTTCATCGAAGAATAGGGTGAGGACTTTGTGGCATTGAGTAGGCCTGTTGTGGCGAGCTCACACCCCTCCAACGAGACGTACTCCCTTCAAAAGGAGGAACTCGGGAATACATCATCGTCTCAGTGTGCCTCGCTTATTTCTATACTCGAGCTCTTATGCACTTTACATTGTGATAGTCTTCGTGCTTGAAGTATTATATCTTGCTATCACCTTGTTGTTATCTTGCTTAGCATAAGTTGTTGGTGCACATAGGTGAACCTAGTATATTAGGTTTTGTGAGCTTGATAAATTAAACGCTAGTTTTTATTCTGCATTTATCAAGCCATAATCGTAAAAAGTTTAAATCGCCTATTCACCCCCCACCCTCTAGGCGACATCCTTGTCCTTTCAAATGCCTTCAACAAGACCATTGCCAGGCACAACCAATTAAGGCCAGACCTTGGATTTTCACCCTGAAAGGTAAAACTTTTAACTTCACTTGTGTTCTCGCCCCCACTTCCATACCGCTGCTACGAATCCCGAAACTCTAAGAAAGTTCCTCATCGCCACAAAGACTCAAATCACCGTTCCTAGTCCTCCGATCTCGTCTTTCATGACATTCTCCGTCTCTGACTTCATCCAAGATGGCAACAGATAGCAGAGCCTCGTACCGCTACCTCCTTAATGGAGAATCATGGGCACAACCGAATCCCACCCGATCCAGCAATCTCCAGGCATAAACGCCCATGGAAGTTCACCAACGGAGCCTTCTGAAACTCGACACACCGGCCAGATCAAGGAGGACATGCATCCAACAGATCTTCATCTTCGCGCGGGAGAAACCCTAGGACCACCACCTTTATTCAAAGCCAGACCAGCATCCCCCACGCATCCGGCCTTCGCCGGCCGCCCGACCCGCCGGAAGAAGCCGGCAGATCGAAGGCGACCCAGGCCGCCACGCCCTCACGCAGCACGACGAGCAGCACTATGGGGGAGAAGAGGATCCGGCCATGGCAACCACGGGCGCACCAGTTGCGTTCGTCCCTCGGGCCCAGACCGCCGCCTTGTGCCGCCGAACTGCGCCTCCGTCCACCGCCGCTTCACAAACGCATCACCCCGCCTCCGCACTAGATCGGACGCCGCACCGAATCCCTACACCCCCTGCCGGTTCCGCCTCTCCGCGTGAAGAGAAAGATTGTAGGGAGCCGTCCTTGCCCTCACCGCCGATTGATGGCAAGGGCGCCGCCACCACCGCCGCCGCCGGCGGCGACGGCAAGGAGATCCCGGTGGCGGCGGCTAGGTATTGGTGGAGGATGGGATCACCCCGGGAGCCGCCCGCGCGAGCGGCCCGGTGGCGTTTCGCGTTTCCTTTTTTCAATATATATGGTTAAATGTTACAAAATTTGACTTTAACTAAACGTAGAATGCAAGGTTATTAAAAACAGAGTGAGAACGCTAGATGCTCTATGATCAAGTATAAAATAAAACTTATACATGCGGTATGCATGCATTTTTACTGAGAAATATGTACATAGGTAGGATTGGCGTTTTTCTCCCGGTGCACATGCACCCGGTAATTAAAATGCATTTTAAATGTTTTTCGGAATGTTTAAATTTGCAAATAAATGTTCATAGATCTTAACCTCCTATGTGTTCAGAAACTCGTTTCATGGGGAATTGATATTTTGTGTAGCCTATTTAAAAAAAGACATGCTACAAAAAATGTCATTTTGTAACATATAGAATGTGAAAATGTATCTACACAATTTTATTTTGTAATTTTTCAATAATTTAAATTTATTTTTTAATACCGGGTGCCAAAATGGATTTCACGTACGCTAGAAGCTATGTCAAGTAAAAGCAATATCAAGTATTGCATCTAGTACATAATCCGTTCGGGCAGAATTACTAACGTGGTGCGAATAAAAATGGTCATAGTTTTTGTTAGTATACATGGGAGATATGTAGGATGAGAAACAAAAAATATAGGTCAGATAGAAATATTCATTTCTAAAACATCCAACAACTTGCTATGAGTGAAGTTCTCACATAGCCCATATTGCCCTTGATCAATAGATGGCTCATGGCTCGGATTATATAAACCTCTTACCACACAAGTGGTAAGTTGAGTCGTCCTAAAAGCTTGTTAACGGATTTTATAGTAAAATATGCTATTCTACGATACATCCATGATTTTGTTTACGGTAAAAGTTTGGGCTCTACACATTTCTCTAAACAGAATTTTTTTTATAGAACAATCGAAAGATTTTGCTTACAACCGAACATCATGCTCGCCCTCCGATTTTGGTCGTCGGGTGGAGATTTTCCCTGTCTCCTCTTCACCTTTACCTAATCCAAGCATCATATTACTCTCACGAACTTTCTATCCCTTGGTACTCTCTTTTCCGCCATTGTTCCCGTCCTACTATCTACATCCTGCACCACTGGCAAGCCATCGATGAAGATAGAGGGGGTCAAAGTGGGACGAGGTAGCGTTGGACATCCAGAATCTAGGCCTCTTCCTCCTGGTCAGGTATCTACTCCATATTCTCCGAAGAGGGTGGGGGCGCCGACGCTGATAAAATCCATGTTTTCGCGGAGAAGGACATTGATCGTTGGTGATCCCCATGACCGTTGGCGGATCGTCGGCCACTGCCCGGGAAGCCGCTACCAATGGGGACGAGACAAATTTTGCTACGAGGTCCATACCCTCCTCTTTGTTTCCTCATTGCGAATCTGCTGCAACTTGTTCGTGCGGGGCAGGTAGGTGGGTGGTGCGAAGGAAGTGTTGCGGATAGACGAGGATCTGTGTTGGGTTGCTACTAGACGGTATCCCAGCGAATTCCTGAGGGTGGTTTATCGAACCAGTAGAAATACAATACTCAACAAATTTTGAAGTAGAACCTGCACACAACACATAAAACATTTTGTCCCCAACGTTTCAAGAAGGTTGTCAAGCTTCCCATCTCACCAAATAGAAAAGATTGAGCATATAGTGTGGAACATATATTAAAACACAAATAATAGTAAAAGGATCAGCGAAGAACAAGTTTTTAATCAATATAAAGAATGAACCGGGAGTCATAGTTTCACTAGTGGTATCTCTTCATAAATAAAGACACTGTTGGGTAAACAAATTACAGCTGGACAATTGACAGAATTGAATATAGTTAATTATGATAGCAAGATAGTTAATGACAATATTCATGTAAGTATTATTATGTCAAATTAAATAGACCGTACACCGATACCGCAACTATCACTAATACTTGCTCTCGAAACCGCTTCTATGCTTGCATCTCTTAGATTTAAGTTGAGAACAACAGAGTATTGCTTTAAACATAGTGCATAATATAAGCAGTAAAAATATCATTTGATAAAGTAATCATTGTTTTATCTTTAGTGGCAAACACATCACACCTCTTACATGTTTCTGACACTCAAACGCAGAAAAACCGAGGCATGAACCAACTATCAAACACCCGCTCCCTCTTAAAAATTTACACGTAGACTTGACCAGAGTATAAGCATGTAGACATGACTTCCAGGCACGTATTTTCTCTGCACATTTGCACGTGCCAGCTAGCCTTTAGTAGAAATCGCCTTCTCGAGGTTAACCGTAATTCAGTGTTCCTTTCATACTGTAAGAGTAGGAAAGGTTCTACGGCATGAAGATTCCAGATTCCAACCATTTTGTCTGTTTGGAATCTTGCCTAAATATTGTTAGACTTGTAATTATGTTTGTATATGTATTGTAACTCTTGTACAATTGTAACCGTACCCGATGAGGTACCCCCATATATAAATGTTGCCGTGGCCGACCCAAGAGGTGTCGAAGCCCACAACACCCAAAACCTTTTGTTTTCACATGGTATCAGACGCGATCTCGCGATCCTGACCTAGCCGCCGCCACCGACCATGTCGTCGTCGTCTTCCGCTGCCTCCTCGACGGCCGCCGCCGCCGATCTCTCCGGCATGGCCACCGTTGCCGCCCTTACCGGCGCGGTCACTGCGCCTGCCGCCGCCACCGAGCCCTCGACCTCCGTTGCCCCGGCTCCACCTGCGCTTGTCCCTCCGACGGTCCACGTGCCGCCGGTGCCGCCGTTCCTGTCCAACCTCCTTCAAGGAGGATCTGCACCTACCCCCTTGATGACCAGATCGATGGGGGCCTTGTTCTCCGGGGCAAGCTCTTCGGGTCCCCCGGGATCTGAAGCATTACGGCCCAACTACGGCGCGATGGCGCCCTACGCGTCGCAGCCGCCGTTTGCGTACGACCCTGCCGCCTATGGTGCCTTCCATGGCGCCCCCTACGGCGCCCCATATGGCGTCGGTCACGGCGTCTCCTATGGCGCTCCTCATGGTGCTGCCTACGGCGCCCCTCATGGTGCTGCCTACGGCGCTCCGTACGGCTCCGGCTACGCGGCATTCCCGGGCCATGCCCTCTACGGTGCGCCCCCGCCTCCTCCACCACCGGCTCCCCCGGCTGCGCCGCAGGCTTCGACCGTGGCGGACGTGGCCCCTGCCGGTGTTGCTGCTGCGCCGCCCTACGACTTCGCCCTGGACGTCATCACGACTCCGCCGTTCTACTTCAGCAATCTTCTCCCGGTGAAACTAAATATGGACAATTATCTGTTCTGGCGCGCGCAGATTCTTCCCCTCCTCCATAGTCACTACCTGGAGGGCTTTGTCGATGGTAGTCTGGCATGTCCCTCGTCGGATCATCACATGTACCGGCCATGGATTGCTCAAGACCAAGCGATCCTCTCGGCGATTCAGTCCTCTCTCACCGAGGGCGTTGCCGGCATGGTGCTTTTTGCTACTACATCTCATGAGGCGTGGGATGCACTGGAGTCTAGCTTCTCTGCGCAATCGTCGTCTCAGTCTATGGCTCTTCGTACTCAGCTTAACGAGACCCGCAAGGAAAACCACTTCGTCACCATTTTCTTCAACAAGATCAAGCGCCTTGCTGATACGCTAGCCTCTATCGGTGAGCCCCTTCATGACACGGAGTTTACTGCGTATATCCTCAATGGTCTCGACGGCGACTATGATTCTCTTGTGGAGGTGATCAAGGAACGCCAGGTTCCCATCAAGCCGCAGGAGCTCTTTCAGCGCCTCCTCTCGACGGAGCAGCGCCTCGCCAGTCGTCATCCGGATGGGGCCCCCTCGGCCAACACCGCCTACCATGGTGGGAAGGGGGGGCGCCCGTCCTGCTGCTGCTCCATCATCGACGCCTCCTGCAGGAGGCAAGGGCGCCGCGCCTCATGCTGCACCTGCCCAGTCGCGCCCTACCATTGTCGTCGAGAACGGGCGCCCACGCGCATGCTGCGCCGCTTGCGGAGCTGCTACATCCTGCCAGTTGTGCGGTATTGATGGCCACATCGCGTCTCGCTGTCATCACCGCTTCAAGACTGATTTTCTTGGTCTTGGCAACAACGGAAAGGGCAATGAGCGTCAAGCCAACATGATGCAGCAGCAGGGGCAGACTTCGTCATATCCTGTTGATCCCACCTGGTACATGGACACTGGTGCTACTGATCACGTGACAAGTGAGCTGGATAAGCTTGCTATGCGTGAGGCCTACCGCGGGCACGACAAGGTTCAGACAGCCAATGGGGCAGGTATGCACATCTCTCATATTGGTCAGGCATCTCTTCCTACACATACATCTAGAAAGTTGCATCTTAAGAATGTTCTTAGAGTCCCCACGGTTGCACGTAATTTGCTCTCTGTTCCTAAACTTACTTATGACAATAACGTGTTTTGTGAGTTTCACCCGTTTGCTCTTTTTATCAAGGACCGGGCTACGAGGGACGTACTTCTTAAAGGTCGACTCTGCCATGGACTATATGCACTTGATGTGCCGCCTTCTGTCTCCCCAGCTGTCTCCCGAGTTTTCAGTGGTGTCAGAGTGTCCCCATCACAGTGGCACTCTCGTCTTGGCCATCCTGCCACACCCATTGTCCGCCATGTTCTTCATCGTCATGAGTTACCATCCGTGTCTAGTAATAAAGATGTTTCAGTTTGTGATGCTTGCCAGCAGGGAAAGAGTCATCAATTACCTTTTTCTGTTTCTAGTCATGTAGTGAAAACTCCTCTAGAGCTTGTGTTTTCTGATGTTTGGGGTCCTGCCCAGATGTCTGTTAGTGGTCATGAGTACTATGTCAGTTTCATTGATGCTTATAGTCGCTTTACTTGGATTTATCTTCTTAAGCGCAAGTCTGATGTGTTCGATGTTTTTCTTAAGTTTCAAGCACATGTTGAGCGTCTCCTACAGCACAAAATTATTCATGTACAATCGGATTGGGGGGGTGAGTACCGCAATCTGAGTACTTTCTTCGAGAAACGTGGGATCTCGCACCGTGTGGCTTGTCCTCATAAACATTAGTAGAATGGTTCAGACGAACGTAAGCATCGTCATATTGTTGAGACCGGTTTAACCTTGCTAGCACATGCTTCTGTTCCTTTTTGTTTTTGGAGCGACACTTTTACTACAGCCTGTTTTCTTATAAATAGGATTCCTTCGCGACTCCTTGGCATGAAAACTCCGCTTGAACTCTTGCTTCATGAAACTCCTGATTACACTTTTCTTAAAGTCTTTGGTTGTGCGTGTTGGCCGCATCTCCGTCCTTACAATAGTCGCAAGCTTGAGTTCCGTTCTAAAAAATGTGTCTTTCTTGGGTATAGCTCGATGCACAAAGGGTATAAATGCCTTCATGTCCCAACAAATCGTGTGTACATCTCGCGTGATGTTGTCTTTGATGAGCATGTTTTTCCTTTTTCTAAACTTCCAACTCCTGCCACCACTTCTACTACATCATTGCATTCATCTCCTATATTGCCTGATCAATTTGTAGATGCTGCATATTGTCTTCTCTTGGATGATCCACCTGCTGATACTGCGGCCGCTTCGACGGATCACGTCGATCACACCGCTGCTGCTCCCTGCATGGGGCATGCAGGGTTCCCTGTGCCTACGCCTGCCTCGCGCCCGGATCCGGCTCCGACAGCGCTGGCCTCACCCACGTTGACCGGCCTGGTTTCGCCCGCGTCGACCAGCCCGGCCTCGCCTGCGTCAACCGGCCCGTCTTCACCCCCGTCTGCTGGGTCGCCTCCTGGCAGCCCGCCTTCGTCGCCGTCGCCTGTGCAGCAGCCAACTGCTGGCCGCACACTGCTGCTCCCGCCACCTGTGGACTCCCCGCCGCCCAGGCGGTCGCCTTCCCCGGCTGCTGATGGGCTGCCTTCGCCGCCCTCTTGTGGGCCGCGTGCGACGGCTACGCCGGTCTCCACGTCTACATCGACAGACCTTGTGACTTCGACCTCGCCGGTTGCTCCTGTTATTCTGCGCCCTCACACTCGCAGCAAGAGCGGTATTATTCGTCCGCGTACACGCACTGATGGCACGGTTGCGTGGCTCGCGGCATGTGTGGCTCATTCTGAGTCCGATCCTACTGCTGAACCCCGTCATTATCAGGCGGCTATGGGTATCCCTTGTTAGGGTAATAGACTGCTTGTTGTATTACCAGGGGCCAAAGGCCACATATATAGTACAGGTACAGGCAAATATACAGAAAGCCCCCTAACAGGTGGGGAAACTACAATATACACATATATACTCTAACACCCCCCTCAAACTCATGGTGGATCCACAACACTGAGTTTGGAGAGTAAGAAGTCATGCTGCGCTCGGGTTTGTGCCTTTGTAAAGAAGTCCGCCAACTGCAAATCTGAAGGCACATAATGAAGCGCAATAACCTGATCCTGTACCTGAGCACGTGTATAAAAAGCATCAACACCAATATGCTTGGTCAGCTCATGCTTGACCGGATCACGGGCAATACTGATAGCACCTGTACTGTCACACAAAAGAGGAGTGGGTGTCGTAACAGAGACCCCAAAATCTGCAAGCAACCACCGTAACCAGGTCACCTCAGCAATCAACGAAGCCATAGCCCGCAGCTCAGCCTCAACACTCGAACGGGAAACCGCTACCTGTTTCTTCGTCTTCCAAGCAACAAGCGAACCACCAAGAAACACACGGTAAGCAGAAAGTGAACGACGATCCGTAGGATCACTCGCCCACGTAGCATCCGAGTAACACTGGAGCTGGAGAGAGCTGGAACTAGGGAAGAAAAGACGACGAGTAATCGTGCCACGAAGATAACGAAGAACACGGAGGAGATGACTATAGTGAACGGTGGTAGGAGCTGAGACAAACTGACTCAGAATATGAACAGGATAAGAGATATCCGGGCGAGTGACAGCAAGGTAAACAAGACTCCCAACAAGATGACGATAACGTGTGGGATCAGAAAGAGGATCACCATCAGTAGGACGAAGCTTAACATTAAGCTCCATAGGAGTCTCAACAGTACGGTCATCACTAAGATCAGCCCTAGAAAGAAGATCCTGAATATACTTTTCCTGGGAGATAAAGAAGCCATCGGCTGTAGAAGAAACCTCAATCCCAAGAAAGTAGTGAAGAGGACCAAGATCAGACATGAGAAACTGCTCACGTAGACGAGCCTTAACAAAGGCAATGTGCTCAGGGTCATCACCGGTGATGATCATGTCATCAACATAGAGAAGAAGCAAGGTCCGACACCAAGGAGAGGTGTAGACAAACAGTGCAGGATCATGAGCACTGGGAGAGAAGCCTGCGGCGATAACCACTGAGGAGAAGCGCTCAAACCAGGCACGAGGGGCCTGTTTCAGGCCATATAGAGATCGTCGAAGACGACAAACCATCCCATCAGGAACAGAATACCCAGGAGGAGGCTGCATATAAACCTCCTCACTCAACTCGCCATTAAGAAAAGCATTCTGAACATCAAGCTGGGACACAGACCAGCGTCGAACAGAAGCAACAGCAAGAAGAGTACGAACAGTGGTCATATGAGCCACAGGGGCAAAAGTCTCGTCATAGTCACGGCCGTGCTCCTGCTGAAAGCCACGAGCCACAAGACGCGCTTTATAGCGCTCGAGAGATCCATCAGAGCGGGTCTTAATTTTATAGACCCACTTACACGTGATAGGACGAACACCAGAAGGGGGAGAAACAAGATCCCAGGTGCCAGTGCGCTCAAGCGCAGCGATCTCCTCAGCCATGGCAAGCTGCCATTCAGGATGACGCTCAGCATCCCGATAAGAAGTCGGCTCAGAGACAATAGAAAGACCATACTTACTAGGAGTATAACGGTCAGGAGGACGACGCTGACGAACAGGCCGTGAATGGGAAGGCTCATCGGCGAAAGACGACTCATCAGAAGAAGAGGAAGAAGGAATAGGAGAAGGAGGAGCCGAAGCCGGAGAACGAGGAGTACTAGGCGGAGGAGAGGATGGCGCCGAAGATGGAGGAGGCGCACAAGAACTAGGAGGTGGAGAAGAGACAGCAGGAGGTGAATCAGGAAAAAGGAGAAAAGAGATATCATCCACCGGGTAAGTGCCAGAGGTGTGGCGAGGATAGAAAGAGCGCGTCTCATCAAACGTGACATCACGGGAGATGCGCATCCGATGACCAGCAGGGTCCCAACAGCGGTAGCCCTTATGCTCATCACTGTATCCAAGAAAAACACACTCAACAGACTGAGCGGTCAGTTTGGTGCATTCGCGAGGAGGAAGAAGAACATAGCAAGCGCAACCAAATAAACGAAGAGCCAAGTAGTCTGGAGAGGTACCAGAAAGACGCTCGAGAGGAATGCCACCTTGAAGGGCAGCAGAAGGCTGAATGTTAATGAGGTAAGTCGACGTAGCAACAGCCTCAGCCCAGAAATGCGGCGGAAGAGAGGAAGCAATCATCATAGCACGGGTAGTCTCAAGAATATGACGATGCTTACGCTCGGCGACACCATTTTGAGCATGGGCGCCGGGACACGAGAACTGGGCAAGGGTGCCCTGCTCAGCAAGGACACCACGCAGGTGCTGGGAGATATACTCTCCTGCAGAATCAGCACGAAACACACGAATAGGAGTGGAATACTGAGTACGAATCATGGCCACAAAGCGCTGATAAATAGCAAGCACCTCACTGCGAGAGCGCATAAAAAGTAACCAGGTGTACCGTGAAAAATCATCAATGAACAAAATATAGTATCGATGGCCCCCTTTAGAAGCAAAGGGTGCCGGACCCCAAACATCTGAATGAACTAAATCAAAAGGTCGCTGAGATACAGACGCACTAGTAGGATAGGGAAGCTGAATCTGTTTACCTAACCTACAACCCTGACACGAATGTAAAGACACATCTCCTGAGACAGACCCCAGAAGACCACGACGAACTAATGACGATAAACGGGAGCCACAAAGATGACCCAGCCGATGATGCCACTGCTGAAAAGAGCCAGTGACAGAAGCAGCAACCGCAGGAAGACTGGCTGATGAAGTGTCAGCGGAAGGAACGCGAAGCCAGTCTAACTCCCATAGCCCCGGGGACTCAAGGCTGCGAGGGCCAGCTCCAACCAGGGCCTGTGTACGACGGTCCTGAACAGCACAAGAATCAGCGTCAAGAATGACGCGACAACCAGAATCAGTAAGCTGACTAGCAGAAAACAGGTTCATCTTAAGACTAGGAACATGAGAAACATCAGGAACAGAGAAAGAGGAAGTAGAAATGGTGCCTCGACTGGAAACAGGAAGAGAGGTACCATCAGCCGTGATAACACGGACAGGAGAAATAAAAGAGCGAAGAGCAGAAAGAATAGAAGACACAGAAGTCATATGAAAAGAAGCTCCAGAATCCAGATACCACGGGGATGACGTACCTGACTGTGTAGAAGGTGGTGGTCGCACGGTGCCCGAAGAGCTAGTCACAAAACTAGCAGTACCCGTCGAGGAAGAGCCTGTAGCAGCGAGCAGACTACGAAGACCTCGGATAATGTCCTGATCAGACAGTGCAGTAGCAGAACATCCTGACAATCCAGCCTGGGCAACAGCAGAAGATCCTGAAGAACCAGCCTGCCGACGAGCAAGGTACTGCTGACGTAAGCTGGATCCCTCTTCCAGCAGCTCGAGATATCATGACCAGGCCTATTACAGTAGGCGCAGGGAGGACGAGGAGACGCACGGGGCTGCTGAGGCTGACTCTGGGCCGGAGGAGGAGAGAGTATCGGCGGACCTGGAGACCGCAACGAGGCTGGCGGCACAGAAGGACCACGAGCAGACGGCACAGGAGGACCACGAGCAGCAAGTACAGAGGGAACCTCAAGAAGACCAGCACCACGAAGACGAGTCTCCTCAGCCCGAAGCTCAGCTAGTACCTCAGAGAGCGGAACACGACCACGGGCAAGCAGCTGGGCACGGCGCGGCTCAAACTCCTTGCGGAGCCGCGACAAGAACTCATAGACACGCTGAAACTCCAGATCCGCGCGCACAGTCAGACAGCAGGGACAGGTGCCACACACAGCAGTACGAAGAGAATCAAGCTGACGCCAGATAGCAGCACTCTGAGTGTAGAAGTCATCAATAGTGGAATCACCCTGCTGAAGATTATGCTCCTGACGAACCACAGACAGGTAAAGAGCATCACCAGATGACTGATAGCGCTGACGAAGAAAAGTCCACTGAGCAGCAGCAGTGGGAAGACCCATGAACTCAGCAGCATACTGAGGCAGAACACTGGAAGTGAGAACAGCAGCAGCACGAGCATCCTCATCTATCCACTGAGCGTAGTCAGACAGATCCAGCCGATACGTCGCAACAGCAGTAGAATGCTCCTGGACCTTCCGTTATAATCAGCCAGAGCAGTGTCATAAGCACTCTGGGCTGCATCCTTAGCCTCCTGAGTAGCATCGGAAGCAAGGGCAACAGGCGGCGGCGCAATAGGTGCTAGAGGAGCAACGGGGCGCGGCGGACAGGAGACCTCGCCAGAAAGCACACCCCAAAGACGAAGACCGCGCATATGGACGCGCATGAAGGCAGCGAAATCAGGGTAATTCGCGCCATCAAAAATCACCGGGCAGCGAGGAATCGCAACATAGCCCGACGAGGAAGACATTGGACTTGTTTATTTTTTTTTTACTCATGGAACAGAAAACAGAGACCAGAGCCGGCCTGCGAGCCGAGCCGAGCCGACCTGCGGGCCGAGCCGAGCCGGCGAAAAACCGGATCGAGCCGAGCGCTCGAACAGATCGAGCCGAGGCGTCTCGGTCCGACGGGGCGAACGACGCGGACGCGGCAGCCGAACGGCGACTTGGCAGAGGCGGGGCGGCAGTGGTGGCGGATGGCAGCGGCTGCGGTCGGCGGGGCGGCGGCCGGCGGGCGGCGGCCGGGCGAGGCAGAGGCGGCGGGAAGAGGAGCCTGCGGCGTGCGGCGGCCTGGCCGGAGGGAAATCGGATGGCAGCGGCGGCGGCCGGCGGGGCGGCGGCCGACGGGCGGCGGCCGGCTGGGCGGCGGCCGACGGGGCAGAGGCGGCGGAAGAGGAGCCTGGTGGCTCGGTGCGGTCGCGGACGCGGAGAGGATGCCGCCGTGCGGGCCGGACGGGGAGTACGACCCGACGCCGGCAAACGTGCAGGCGCTGCTCACGGCGGCGGACGAGACGATGAAGCAGCGGAACGTGGAGTCGGTGCTCTTCGAGGGGAGGCAGATCGGGGAGCAGACCAACGCGGAGAGGATGCAGTCGCGGGGAGGAGGGATGCGGTCGCGGGGAGGATGTGGACGCGAGAAGACGCGGGGATGCGGGCAGGTCGGGAAGCAGGCGGCGAGGAAGAGGCGGCGGCGGCGACCGGGCGCGGCGGCAAGATGCCAAGGCGGGCGGCGGCTGCGGCTGCGAGGAGAAGAAACCCTATTGCTCTGATACCATGTTAGGGTAATAGACTGCTTGTTGTATTACCAGGGGCCAAAGGCCACATATATAGTACAGGTACAGGCAAATATACAGAAAGCCCCCTAACAGGTGGGGAAACTATAATATACACATATATACTCTAACATCCCTCACTGGCGTTCTGCGATGGAACAAGAGTATCAGGCATTGCTGAAAAATGATACGTGGCGCCTTGTTCCTCCGAAGACTGGTGTCAATATTATTGATTCAAAGTGGGTATTCAAAGTTAAGCGACATGCTGATGGCTCTATTGAAAGGTATAAGGCTCGGCTTGTTGCTAGAGGGTTCAAACAGCGTCAAGGTCTTGATTATGAGGATACTTTCAGTCCTGCGGTCAAGCCTACGACTATTCGTCTGCTGCTGTCTCTTGCTGTTACTCGTGGATGGTCTCTCAGACAGCTGGATGTTCAGAATGCCTTTCTTCATGGTGTCCTTGAGGAAGAGGTTTATATGCGCCAGCCTCCTGGTTTTGTTGATCCTGCTCGTCTGCAGCATTTGTGTCGCTTGGTGAAGGCTCTTTATGGTCTTAAACAGGCGCCTCGTGCCTGGCACGCGCGTCTTGGTGCTGCCCTTCGTGCACATGGATTTATTCCTCGACAGCTGATACATCCTTGTTCTTGCTATAGCGTCCTACTGTCACTATGTACCTGCTGGTGTATGTAGATGACATCATACTGATCAGCTCGTCGGTCTCTGCTGCGGATCGTCTTGTTTCTGCCTTGAGTGGAGATTTTGCTATTACAGATCTTGGCCGGCTTCATTATTTCCTTGGTTTGGAGGTCTCTCATTCTGACGCCGGTCTGACTCTCACTCAGCAGAAGTACTCCCAGGATTTGCTTCGACGTTCGGGTATGCTTCAGTGTAAGACTGGTACAACTCCTATGTCAGCTTCTGATAGACTATCTGCACTTGATGGTACTCTTCTCTCTTCGGATGAGGCTACTGAGTACCGCAGTATTGTTGGTGGCTTGCAGTATTTGACGATTACTCGTCCTGATATATCTTATGCGGTTAACAGTGTGTGTCAGTTCCTTCATGCTCCTCGAGATACTCACTGGACAGCTGTGAAACGCATTCTGCGCTATGTTCGGTTGACTGCTACTCTGGGCCTGCACCTTCGGCCTGCTCCTTCTGGTGACCTCTCGGCGTTTTCTGATGCAGATTGGGCTGGTAGTCCAGATGACAGGCGATCCACGGGGGGATATGCAGTGTTCTATGGTCATAATTTGATCGCCTGGAGTGCTCGTAAACAAGCTACAGTGTCTCGTAGTAGTACTGAAGCTGAATACAAAGCAGTTGCCAATGCCACCGCTGAGCTCATTTGGGTTCAGTCTTTGCTTCGAGAGTTGGGAGTCTCTCAGGATCATCCACCTGTTCTTTGGTGTGATAACATCGGTGCTACATACCTTTCTTCGAATCCGGTATTTCATGCCCGAACGAAACACATCAAAGTTGACTATCACTTTGTCAGAGAATGAGTTTCGCAGAATTTGCTTCAAATCAAGTTTATCTCTTTAAAAGATCAACTTGCTGGCATCTTTACGAAGCCGTTGCCACTACCTCAGTTTGAGGGTTGTCGCCGCAATCTTAATCTCCTAAATTCTTCAGAGCACGGTTAAGATTGAGTGAGGGTGTTAGACTTGTAATTATGTTTGTATACGTATTATAACTCTTGTACAATTGTAACCGTACCCGATGAGGTACCCCCATATATAAATGTTGCCGTGGCCGACCCAAGAGGTGTCGAAGCCCAGAACACCCAAAACCTTTTGTTTTCACAAATATTAAACAATTTTTGTCGATGATAGGAAGTTCGGCTTGTTTACTAGTAGTACTTTGCCTTGTTCGATGTGCTTTTATGCGGTTCAAAAGCTAAATTCTACATACCTTTTCATCGATATCTTGAGTTATGATTAGCAATTCAGCAACACTCAGTATGGTCTTATCGCCTATACATGCATGGATCCCTCCACTATATATCAGGTGCATTATTTAATCCTAATCGACGTCAGGAACTTGTAGTACACATAGCTAGGAGTATCATATTTTCAAGATGAGATTGGATTTTTTTTTTTTGTTATCTTCGCTAGGAATGGCTAAATACTAACTTTGGTGCTATTTGAAATGGAGCTCGACTGAATTTCGAGAGTTAAAAAATACGAGAATTCCTGGTAATGAATGCTTACACGACATGTATTTGAACTTAGCTCTTTACGTCGATTCAATACTACGACAACCTGTCGATCATTAATTCGTTAGCGGGTCGTCGGCAAAGAACCAGTGATATATGGCGACAGCATTTGACTATACAAACATACACATGCATTGACTCGCCAAGCCAAGATCGATCGACATGCATGTTTCGGCTAGAATACCTTATGACGTATACAAATACGAATTTACATATTTGATTAAACCTTTGGATATATAAACATGCTCAATCTTAATTCGCATCTAGCTACACGCGAGCCAATAATTCTCAGGGATATACTAGTGAGCGGGTACCAATATGTATAGTAACATAAAAATGCAGATTTTTTTTTTTCAAAATAACGAGCTTCATAGAGCTCCGTCTCAATTTAAAATTTTCCATGGAACTCAGTTTAAAAAATATTTGAAATTTTAAAAAACTGGAATCAAATTCCCAGGTGTATATATAATGTTTAATTCTACCACAGTGCAAAATATCAATTTGAAATTTATTATATTTTTTACTGGAAAAAATGATAAATTTGTAGATCCGGATCGATGAATGGTGCACAGTTTAAATTTTTGTTATTTTTGTCATTTTTTGTAGCATAAAATACGACGAATTTGATATTGCTGCTAGAATTTGACATTATCTACAACTAGGACTTCTATCCAAATTTTTCAAAACATAAAAATGCAGATTTTAAATTTCTGAAAATTTTAATGCTCAGACTCCATTTACATTTTCTCATCATAGTATTTTGTAAAATGTGGCGTTTCGTAGTTACGGTAGCATAACAAACACCTGCCCATCGCCATGGTCGGTCAAGCTAGCTTACCATACACACTGTATCTGCATTTGTATTTGATAAAGGGTGGCTACAAAGCAAAAAAAAATATTTATCCTGTGATGCAATATGTCCATTTCTTTTTCGGTTGCAGATGTATATCTCAAAAGATTTTTATCAAGGTTTCGTAGGTATGACCAGTAAATCCAGGGCGCCATGCTGGTTTATTGTTTGGCTCTACGCTTATCGATCCCCGATTTCTGCGATAAAGCACGCCCGTTTCTTTGGTAGACGAGACATACGAAGAAACATACGGTACAGCCACGTATTGTTTGCAAGCGCACAAGACTCTCATGCGTGTATTGGCGTGGAGCGCGTGATCACAGGTTAGACCACCAAAATGAAAATGGCGTGAGCGCCGGTCCCTTTGCTCCAAAAAATACAAGAACCGGACCCCGAGAAAGAGGGAAACTGATCCAAAGCTTTTACCGTCAATCCGTCATGATACTTATCTCTATCTCTATGAATGGAAGCAAATAACTGAAATAACTTTCTTCCATGTTTTCGCTCTAAAAACATTAATTGGTGCGTTTCTATCCCAAAAAGCAGGGTGCATTTTACAGATCCGTCCATTTTTTACTCTTATATGGTATAGTAGGTTGTTTTGGCAATTTTCCATAATCCACCCAGTACTTTGGCATAATTTGTTGTGCAAAGATTTTTTTTTTTGTTACACTAGGGCCACCCTTCCATTTATTAGAAAACTCCTACAAAATTGTTAGATTTACCATCACAAATTTTGGACAGATCATTGCAGCTTAGCCCGCACCACTAAACCTAGATCTTGAGCGACAGATGACTGCAATCGCATCTAATTGCTACAAAGTAGAACTATATATTTGATTATAGCAAAATAAAAAATTGCGTAAGGGATGGTACTAGGGAGGAGGAAGATTCCGATGATAGTAATTCACTTGGCGGTAGGGACACACTCTGCCCCCCATCCCCATTATCTCGAAAAGGATCACTTGGTACCTCGCGAGAAGGAAGAGAAAGCAGAGTATTGTCAGATTTACCATGAGTATTTTAGGGCAGACCATCGCGGCTTAGCCCGTACCACTAAATCTAGATCTTGAGTGACTGCAACCATGTCTAGTTACAATAAAAATCTATGGTAGAACTATTTGATTATAGCGAAATCAAAATAAAATGGTATAAGGAAGGGATGGTACCCGGGGGAGATACAGATGAGGGAAATTCACTAAGCAGTGGGGACGCGTTCTCCCCCTCATCCCAAATCACTTGGTACCGGACGAGAAGGAAGATGAAGCATAGTTATGGTTGTCATCGGTCGCACCTATAGTCGGGTGGAACAGAACAAGAGAGAGATTATAGTGCGATTTTAGAAAACACAATTGTTCTTCCGAGATGTGTATGGTGGCCACTAATGTTTGGACTACCAGCGGCTAAAAGGGGATGAACGTGGGATGGTGGCACCGGGAAGAACAGAGGAGAAGAGGAGGCAGCTGTTGTTGCGGTATAGTCTCTTCATCTGTATTTATGGAGTGTGGTCGATCTTGACTTTAGCATCGCGTGTCTATCTATTTTAACCCATCGTTATGTGTCTATGATTTTTAATGGTACCTACTGTGTAATAGTAGTGACGTATTCTTTCGCCAAAGCTCTTAACCCTCAGATCTAACATGTGAAAAGTTACCGCTCTCTAAAAAATCTTACTATAAATAAATTTCCAACCTAGCTAATCCTTAAACATAACCCATACCCTCGCTCTCTATTCGTTGTCCCATCCCTCCCCCACGAACGTACTAGGGTTATTTGTTGTAATTTCATCTCAATGTGGTCATCCATGTTGTGGAGGGGAACCAACGCCTCCTCATCTCCTGACTCTTTATGAATTACACTTATAAGTAAGGGACGGTACTAGAGAGGAGAGAGATATGGGTGATGGCAATTCACATGGTACCTGGCGAGAAGGAAAAAGAAGCTAATGATTGGTTGACATTGATGGTAGCTATACGAGTGGGAGATAACGTGTGTGATTATGAGCGTAGCAGGATTATGGATATCGTGACGATTCTTCTGAGTTTCATACGATAGCCACTGATGTTTGGACTAACAAGACTCAAAGGGGACACAAGTTAGAAGGTGGCAATTGGGAGAAGATCGATGATATGAGAGAACTTGTATTGTTGGTATACTCTCTACATATGTAATTATCGAGTGTGAATTATCTTGACTTATTTAGCACTAGGTGTCTATATATTTTAACCTATATATATCTTGTTGCATGTCTACCAACATTTGTAATGGTGGTATGAAACAGTAGGGACATAATTTTCCTCCTCAGAATCGATCATTTTAAATTCCTTGTAATTTACTATAAATGTATGCCCAGTCTGGCCTACACCTAAACATAACCCACATATCCCCTACCTCTATCTGTCGCTCCATCCCTCCCCATGAACATACTAGATCGACTTGTTGCCATTCCATAACAATGTGGTCATCCATATGATGTCGAGGGAACCACATGGCTCTGCCTCTTGCGACTCTTTGCACCTCTACCTTGAAGAATTCATCACCAAGGTTTCCCATCTCAAGCGGCTCACATGTACTACTGGGATATTGATGCCCCACGATTCCTAACTCGCCAACAATGGTCGTCTTCATTCGTTGCCTCGACCCCACATCACCTCTCAAGAATATATCGACATAATAGAGATCATGTAGACCTTAGTTATGTTTATGTGAAACATGTTAATTAATATCATTCAAACATTTCACCGAAAGCTTATCACTATTTTGTATCATCCTAGTACAAATGTGACTTCCTCATCCACATTGAATTACTATATAAGCCTAATTAAACTAACCTTCTAAACGCTAACACGTGCCTTCCTTCCTATAGCCCCTACCGCTTGCATGAACCGTCCCAACCTCCCCATGTATGTGTGGTCACCCGGGGATGTTGCCCCTTCCTCTTATCCCCTTCACTTCACTAGTCCTCGTGTATCCATTACTTGAATACCATTTCTCTGATACCTCAACATATTTGAATCACCACTCCTCGCATTTGTCGATTCCTACTTGACATTTCATGTTTATCCCTTCACAATCCTCACACACCATCAACTACCATCTTCCATTATTATGGATGGTTGTGGCAGTCATTTCCTCTGCCACCTAATGCTAGGCTTCTACCTCCCAAAAGCACCACTCCACGGATGAGGTTTGGCGAACACCAACCAGATCGTAATTATTTAACCCAAGAAGCTCACCTGATTTACACATCGACCCCTATATGAATCGGAAGATGACGAATTATAATTGTTTAAGAGAGTAAGTACTACAACTCTTTGTGTGGGCGGGCCTACCGCCATATCCGGGGGGGGGGGGGGGTAGTCATGGTCTAACAAAAAGTGCATTGGACAACTTAAGGAAATACATAAGCCAAGCACCCTCAGGCCCATGTTTGCCCCTTAGGCCACACATATCTCCTCGAACTATAGCGGCCACATATTATTTGGGTCCGCATTTGATCACACATGGTTCATTTGGTTGCCTATACTAGTTGCTCAGCCCAAGCCCAATTCAGAAAAAACAAGTCCAGCGGGGGAGGAGCCCCACCGAAATGACATTAAGATAGAAGCCCTCCCGTATGAGAATTCCGGAAATTCGGCTCCCGACGGGATTCGAACAACGGTTGATGGGTTGCGCCACTGCGACCCAACCACTAGGAGCCCAATTCAGATTGGTGGGCTGGGAACATGCCCAGGTGGGATTTAGCCCTTATTTCCTACATTTCAGGAGAGGGGGGAGGGGAACTCGGACATGTTGTTTGTTTTCTTACATGACAGTTCTCTTCAACTAGGCTAGTTAATGTAACCTTATCAATTTGTTTCGTTCATCCAAGTTGTCACCTCTTGCGCCAATGGTGAGGAACCCACCACACTGTACTCTCAACAACAACAACAACAACAACAACAACAACAATAATAATAATAATAATAATAATAATAATAATAATAATAATAATAATAATAATAATAATACATATACCACTTTAGGCACACAACAAACTAGCTTAACATGCATGTGCAAACTTAGTGTAACCTCAACATCATACATAACAAAAGTAATTTTAACATAATTAAGAGTGTGGCTTTCTATTAGAAAAACCTCTATCACATGAATTTTATACGCCACCTCTCTACACAAATAACCACTTCATACAAAATCTAATCACGAGAAAGGGTGTGATAATCTCGCACTTGATCAATGATCACCTTCTTGACGAGGGGCTGACAAAAATCAGATGAAATACCAATGCAACTGATGAGTAGGAAGTATCCTACCTTCGGACATGCACATCGCTAATCCCATCCACCCTTTAAAGCTCGTTGCACTGCTCTCTCAGATGGACATGCCAGCCGCAACTTGTAGCCCTATGCTGGTCTCGAGCTCAACGGTTCTAGGTAGAGAACCACCACTACCTTTAGGAACGACAATCATTTCTCAGAGGAGGAAGACGACGACGCCTTCTCCATGCACGTAGGGACCCACCCACATCACACGTACGTGCATGCAGGGGCAGGACATTGGTGAACTGAGATGATCCCAACTTCGCCATCAATGGCGACCGCGCGCACCAACCAACCAGATCGAACGAGCGCAGCCTCTCCGGAAAAGGGATGGCGACAGCGACGCGCCGGCGCCGCGACGATCGACCGGTCACTGCATCGATCGCACGGCGGCGATCTGCACAGACAACGCGGGGTCATGTGTAGGTCACCTCCTGCCGGCGAAGCTGGAAGAAGCCGCCGGCGGGCCGTGTACGTGCGCCGCGCGTGCGGAGGAGGAGGCCATGGATCAGCTAGCGAGCGAGGCCCACCGGAATTATTGGATTCTGTGTTCGGCGCGAACCGGCTGGGGTTCATGGAGTCCAGATCGATCGAGTCGAGGGACCCCGCAGGGCATGCGTGCACGGTGGTGGCTACGGCCGGTCGGTTGACCAGTCCGATGCACTGTGCAGATCTGATCAGTATACTCCCTGCCTCCCATGCATGCAGCTGGGCCATGCCATGAGGATATCCAGCCCCTTCATGCACCATATGCATGGGTTTGGGATATCTCACTCGGTACAAAATAAGCAGTACGTGCTCTGTGGGGGAAAGATCATGGCGTAAGTAGGGGAAAGATCATGGCGTAAGTATGTGCTTCACTAGTTACTATACATGTGCATGTACGAATCGGTGGATGCTCATCTCCAACGAATATAAGATTTATGTTTATATAGCATGTTCTAGGATTTTGTCACTCGGTAAAATTGGGCCATTCATAATTAAACCAATACTATATGAGATCTGCGGGGCCCCCATGGGTTCTCACCAAGCTCCACCACTGCCGAGGAATATAACCGCTGTGACCGAGGCACTGATCAAATCTAAACATGTACTCCCTCCGTTTTAAATTAGTTGTCTTCTATTTGCCAAAAGGTGGATGTATCTAGACATGTTACAAGTATAGATACATCTACTTTTTGACAAATGGAAGACAACTAATTTAGAACGGAGGGAGTACCATTTTTGATAACTTAGTTACAAGATGACCATTTGTGACATGTTACTAAAAATGTCCACCATACTAAAAAAAAACTGGTGCTACACGAAAATCCAAACAGATGCATGAGAGCTCGGTGATTTCTCAACACACCATGTCCCAAATTTGTTGCCGCATTAATGAGATACATTGTCATGCGTTATATATGCTGATTTTTTTATTCAATAGTTTAGTCATACTTGTAACCATGAAATCAATTAAAATTTCGATTCGTGGGAGCAATGATCGATACTTTTAATGATATGTTTAACCGATGGCTTCAATTAATTATGTTCTTGTATGTGAAGATCCCATCGAGAAGGTCAGTTGTTATAGGATAATCTTGCCCAAATGTAATATCCTTCTATTTTAATCTAGGATTCAGGAAAATGTAACATTTTTTGTCTAGTGGTAAAACATATCATCCTGGTGACCCTAACAAGGGCGATGATCAACACTTAATCACATCATACGAGGCATCAAAATCTTGCTCATCTATAATCTAGTAATGTCACTTTTGACGAAGTCCCACCATATGTCATTTTTTTCTCTAAGGCTCAATTTTGATTGAGGAATCTCAACACTGAGCGAGCCGTCGAATTCCAGCACATGGGGACAAAGATGAAGTATGGCATCAAGGAGCACAACCACGTATGTATATATGAAAAGTGCCTATCATATCTACTAAAAAATAATTAATGATATTTTCACACTAACAAGAATCTATCTTTGCTTGGTTTGTTATCATCAATAATATTCTCATATTCATAATCAGGTTGTTCTTTAATACGATATTATATTGTACACTTGACTGGAGTGGGACTAGAGCCCTACTATCCATGGGCCTATGCCTAAAATGCAAACACATGTAGTTACTCTTAGAAACCACTCCAATTTCTTATAATACAATTCTCACATTGGTGTCAGGATGGCTTAACTTATCTCATATTTATAATAAGGTGTCAGTCAATAATAAAATATGAAGAATGGAAAGCAATGCATTAGTGTGATCACATCTCCCTCTCTCTACCTGTAAAATCATATAAATATAACATGTAGGTTCATATCATATTTTCTTAGGGTAGCTTCAAATTTACATGATATTGCCTGAATACACGTGCTTCGCTATGAATTATAAAATTAGACAATCTCATTATTTCAAAGAATTGTTGTTGTGCTCCATGGTTCACAGGCATCATCCAATCACTCGTCCTAGCCCGCCTCAGACAAAATCGATTGCTTCTTGCGGAAAAACCTCTAAGTTGGAAATATTTGATTTTGGCCCTTTTTTGAACCAACAATAGGAAGAGTTCGTTCATATGAGAGAAGAAAGAGTGAAGATAATTTGGAAAGCTAGCCAGCTAGACACCTCGTATCTCCATGTTTATGGGCGGATTGGGCCTTCTCGGTAGGTCATTTTTTAGCCTTCTAGTTTCACTGTCACGGGTTGAGCTAGTTGGGTGCATATAAAATTCCCCATTTTCTACTATTGAATAATGTTCACGTGTGAGGTATTATTCGCTAACCGGAATGGGCCTTGTTGTAGCATAGGTAAGGTAGGTAAGGTCTGAGAAAGTGAACGGACGACCACCAACTCAAAATTTTACAATAGGAAAGAATACTATATAAATTAAACATCCTACCACATGGATCTAAAAAAATGTTGGAACAAAAGACAATAAGTACATAATATAATTATTCATGTTTAGATATATTTAGATCATGTGGAAGATCCATTTCGAATCGAAGCAAAATGCTTTTTTCATGAAGCAAAATGCTTCAATATCTTGCTCCTCTCTCTAGTCTTTAAATGTTCCTTTTGTATTAATGATATTATGCTATATGTCATCACATTTTTATTAGTGGCTCGATTTTGGTAGAAGATCATTGTCCTAACCGTATCATGTTGATCCAAGCTCCAAGACATGGTATGGAATGTGTTTATCTCTCCCTCTCCCTACCCTCGAGAGTCAATAGCCGTGTATATTGAGTGTCACATTTCACAATTTATACTTAGATATATAATATATATAATGATCAAAACACTAATAACATTCATGAATGATAATCTATCATAACATCCAGACTATCCACATCATACATTCATTTAAGCATCTAGTTATCCATGCCATCCTTGTTAGCCATCCAATTAATCAGATCACACAAACCGCCACGCTATTACACAATTAAATCATGTACTACAACATCACAATTTGTTTTATGCTTAATCGTTGTAGTCAACCAATATAATTTTCTTTCAATTATTTTCAATGATGAAAATCATGTAACCATTCTTCCAGATTCCATGATCATTTGTATGTATCCACTCAAGCTAGTTCCAAAAGTTTTATCCGGCAACGTGTATGGCATCTCTTCATGTAAGTTGTCAACATTGACCTTTAATTGGTCAAATACACAACTTCACATCGATTCAGTCTCTCGACTACTGTGACTAATTGAATATTCCTATGGACAATGTAAGTTCCATGCATCTTATACCCTTTGATGCACACAACAAAGTTCCTAAAGCGATCCCCGTTGCAACGCGCAAGGTATCCTTCTAGTTCTACGTATGAGAGACTAAATTGTAGAAATTAAAATGTTGATCATTAGTGTCTCCAACTCATGATACAAGTAATTTATTATTGTAATCAAAACCTCACTCACCCTATCTCGGTAACATAGATTTTCAGTTCCCATGTAAATGACATTTTATCTACGAATGTTGATGATATTGAACGGATGAGCCAGTTCCAAGGATAATAGTAATTCTACTCAACAAGGTAACTATTAGGACGTTTTGTTAGCAAACTAAAAGAGAGAATGATACACAATTTCGTGTGCATAGATGCTTAAAGAGATATTTATCATTCATAAAATAGGTAGAGGCCTCGATTTATCACTAGACATATTTGGTCAAACAAAGTTATTGATCAAATTCCAACATACATGAGCACAAAATTTATTAATGCACTGGAATCCTAACCCTTATCTCATATGTAGATTTCGTCTGGAGGCTCGATTTTGTTCGAAGAATCTCACCATCATAATCAAGACGTCAATCAAAAGTTGGACAATGGGACTTCGATCATTTGAAATGATGACCATAAATGATTATTTGCAACAATAAATTGAGCATCACATGAACTAACGCATATGATGAAAGAGCATCTTAGTCATGTCTCAAAGAATGAATGGTTGTTGTCATATTAATATGATTCTATGGAATATGTATATGTGGTGGGTTTGAACACATGATTTAAGTCATGTCATACGCTAACTAAACCATCAAAAAAATTAGTTCATGAGAGATCATGTCATTAATCTATTGATATTTGTCTGTATATATCCAAACAAGCATATAAATATATGTTCTACATATGTCCGTGTTGGTCTTTCATCGGATAGCTCGATTGCGACATCAATGTAGCATGAACTAATACATGCATCTAGAACTATGGTTGCTCATGATCCACAAATAGCAAGAAGGAATTTACTTATGGAGATAAATATATTGGATGGGGTATCAACAAAACAAAGCCATCAATCTTTGACATAGGTGATCAACGCGTAAAAATCTCTACCTCATATTGAGTGGATCTTGTCGTACTAATGAATTTCCACCATACATTGGGTTCTTTCCCGATGGGCTAGATTTAGTGTGGAAGAATTTCATCTTCACCATCAATCATTATCTAATGCGTGGGATCAGATATGACATATATGGTTCATATCCCCCTCTCCAAGTTCTCTTTTCAGTTATTAGATGATCAATATCAGTACACCATTTTTGTAACTTAGTTTTAGAGAAAGAGGGAGTTTATGATCAATGAATAAATAATAAAGCGATTAATTATTCTATTCATATGAAGTGTTAGTCACATATGCTAGTTGGAAATTTCAATGATGACCTTTGAAAGACCAAAAAAGCGATCACTTGGAATCTAGGACATTAAGGATGTTTTTCTTATGTCTTGGTGATATTGGATCACACTGAGTCATAGGAATGCCATAAAATGATGGGGGGAGCTTGATGAAAGCAAGGAAGGTGGTATTCATGTTAAGTGCTGAAAGAAAATCTCTTCTCAACACCGTTGCAAATTTCATTCAGTTATCCAATTCATATGTGAGGGCCGGCCGTCGTATGATAAAAACCTAACGTTCTCTTATGGTTCGATACCAGCGAGATGACTTTGGTCGGTATCCCATGAGGGGTCGAGGAACTGTCATACATTTTGTAATGTATTGTACCACTGAGCCGTGTGGTGTGTGGTACCTCTGAGCCAATGGACGAGGATTTGTTGATGACTAGTAAACCGCTGACCACATTCCTCCTGGCACCTTTAACATATGTGACCAATCAATTCACTAATGCATCAAAATATTTCCCCTGTATATGATATTTAATTTCTCTTGATGTGTTAATGAACTTGCACATTACATCATTTTTGTCGGATTGGTCTTGCTGTCGTGGCAGAGCCATTCGTCACGGTCCAAAGCATGCGTATGATCATTGCCCCCTATATCTGTTGATCAATGCTCATGTCGATCACAAATTAAATATGGTACTTGGTATAAAAAATAATGTATTATTTTGCGCTCTCCAAGCTGAATTGTTATTTTCTTGTGTGATCCTGCCATTTTATGCTCTAAATATATTGAGAAAGGTCCATGTTTATGATAACCTTGGAGGTGTCCATTTTTTATCAACAATCTGATGCATATTAGCAATAAATCATTAATTAAGGACAGAAAACATACTCCCTTCATTTGTACCAACAAATCATCATTTAGACAAAATGAATTTCTAGGGGGCTTGTGTGCAAAATATGTTCGTCCCAAAATGCTTTTCAGCAAAGCGCATGCATGCAGAGACCGGAGGAAGGACTTTTAAATTTTGAAATAAGTAGGGTCTTGGGTGCAAAAAGGTCGTCTGCGAGGGTAGGCGGGGCCGGGGTGCAGGAGTGTTAATAAAGCCATAAAGGCGCAAGCTCTGTAACGCCGCCGTTGTGTGCTTCGCTCCTTCGATCGGCTGCCTGCCCTGCCGCTTCGCCTCTCTCCTCTCTCCACTCCCTCCCCACCGCGCCGTTCTTTAATGGGGGCAGCCCAACAACAAACACTCTGACACAAGGAGAACACCACCCGGTCACCAGACCAACTCCCTTCTCCTTCTCTCCCCTACCACTCCTGCTTCTTCCCTCCCAAGGAAGAACCCAGCCGGCCACCACCAAACCCACCGCCACCCGTGTCGCCATGGCGCAACCCGGTGAGTAGTAGTCCCATCTCGTTTTTCTACAGGTTACGGCAGGCCGGCCGGGTTCGCTCGCTCATGGTCTCCCTGTTGTTGTTGTTGGCAGGACGAGGACGGGACCCGGAGCTGTTCGCGGAGCTGTGGCGCGCCTGCGCGGGGCCGCTGGTGGAGGTGCCGCAGCGGGACGAGAGGGTCTTCTACTTCCTCCAGGGACACCTGGAGCAGGTGCGTGCTAAATTCTCCTTGGTTTCTTTCTTCTCTGCGCGTGTGTTTCTCTCTTCTGTTCCATCCATCTATTTCCAATTCCACCGCGACTCATGGTGGTTTGCTTGCGTTGCGCGTGCAGCTGCAAGAGCCGACGGACCCGGCGCTGCTGGCGGAGCAAATCAAGATGTTCCAGGTGCCCTACAAGATCCTCTGCAAGGTCGTCAACGTCGAGCTCAAGGTACGTAACCTCCGCCGCGCCGGCGCCGGCGCCGGCGTGTTCTCTCCTCTCCACCCGACCCTCCCTTGCGGTTTTGGCGCGAGCTCGCCGTCGTAACCCTTCCTCTTGTCTTATTCACGGCGGCGCAGGCTGAGACGGATACGGACGAGGTGTTCGCGCAGATCACCCTGCAGCCAGACCCTGACGTGAGTGCTCCTCACCACCCCACGGTTTTATTCATGTCTTTCTTTTCTGTTCTTCCGTGGTTTTGATTTGAAATGTCCCGAGCGCGGCCGTAATCGTTGGTAACTTGCTGAATTTCGGTTTCTGAATTTCATGTGTCGCAAAATTCGACCTTTTCTATCGTCTCTTCTTTTTACGGACAGGAAGTAGTTCAGTGAGCATTACTCAAATTCAGGTAGTGTCCCCCATGTGGATTCGTGCTTAAACTTTCTGTTGTTTTTGCAGCAAGAGAATCTGCCCACATTACCCGACCCACCTCTGCCGGAGATGCCAAGGCCGGTGGTGCACTCCTTCTGCAAGATCCTGACGCCGTCCGACACCAGCACCCATGGCGGCTTCTCCGTGCTCCGGCGCCATGCCAACGAGTGTCTCCCGTCCCTGGTGCGCCCAATTCTCATGTCCTTGGTAATCAATAATTGCATATGGTACTGCAAAGTTAAATTCCTCTCTGTTTTGCTGTCGATCAGGACATGTCGATGCCGACACCCACTCAAGAGCTCATCTCAAAGGACCTCCATGGATCTGAGTGGAGGTTTAAGCACATCTACAGAGGTATGCAAATCGGTGTTTTTCTTTCGAGTTATCTACTGAATTATTCTGTGGTCATCTGACAACAGATCAGGACCATAGTTGCACTTGCTCTGTCTGCCTTCTGCTTCTGAATTCATGCAATTTCTCTGTTGTCTAGGCCAACCCCGTAGGCACCTTCTGACGACCGGATGGAGCACATTTGTCACATCAAAGAAGCTGATCGCCGGCGATGCGTTTGTCTACCTAAGGTTGGTGTCTCAACTGAACTTATAACTCTGTTAAACAAGTCATGCGTAATGGACAGGTTTGTACAGATGTTTCATAGGAAGTATGCATCACAACAAATACGACGTGTTTTTTTTTTCGCAGGAGTGAGACAGGAGAGCAGCGCGTCGGAGTGAGGCGCCTCGTGCAGAAGCAGAGCACCATGCCTGCATCCGTTATATCAAGCCAAAGCATGCATCTCGGGGTGCTTGCAAGCGCATCACATGCTATCAAGACTAACTCCATCTTCTTGGTTTACTATAGGCCAAGGTTGGACCTTTTCTACTGCCAACTGTTTGGTAAAACTGTGATTATTCTCTGCTAATGGAAGTTCTATCTTATTTATTTGTCTAGGTTAAGCCAAAGCCAGTACATTGTCAGTGTGAACAAGTACCTTGAAGCTACTAAGGTTGGATTTACTGTGGGGAAGAGGTTTAGGATGAACTTCGAAGGTGAAGATGTCCCTGTAAAGAAGTAAGTATTCTCAACATGTGGTCTCGCATATACTGTATTCCGCTTTCAGTCTGTTTATCATCTTCTGCCATCATCTTGGTTTCACATGGTTCCATGTATGTTAAACCTGCAGGTTTTCTGGAACTATTGTTGGTGATGGGGATCTTTCTCCTCAATGGTCAGGTTCTGAATGGAAGTCACTGAAGGTATGATCAATTCATTATATTTTCTCTTGTTTGCCTTGTATTTTCCTTTATGAAAAACTCAGATTTTATTCATGGTTTAGGTCCAATGGGATGAAACCACAAACTGCAATGGCCCTGAGAGGGTTTCTCCTTGGGAAATTGAACCATCTGATGGCTCTGCACCTACCATGAATGTACCCCTGCAATCATCAGCCAAAAACAAGAGGCCTAGGGAGACAACTGAAAACTTGGATCTTCCATCACAGGGTATGAATTCAGCAAACTTCTCACTTCTTGCGTTATCTGACAAATAGTGAAATTATTCGTTTCAATACGTTCCTAATCCTTTTGTTTGGCTAAATTTGCAGAACCTGCTCGAGAGTTTTGGCTGTCTGGAATGCCACCGCAGCATGAGAGAACATTTGTTGGTTCCAGTGATCCCAGCTGTATCTCTGGGCATCAGGTTGTTTGGCCAGGCGAACGCGCAGGTTATGGTGCCATGAGCAGCAGCTCTGTTTGCCAGAATCCATTAGTATTTGACAGTTGGCTGAAGGAGTTCAACCCATCAAACAAGGGGCTCTCCCCTACCCTGTCAGAGATTTCTCAGAAGCTGTTCCAGGTTACCAGCACTGAAACCAGAGCTGCTCCTTGGCCAGCACTGTCTGCTTACCAGGCTGCTGAGGAACCCACTCTTAAGCTGCCCTGCAACACTTCTCTGTGTGGTTACAACCTAGCTGAAGAGCCTTCCCCAACTGTGTCCAGAGTTACTGAAAAAAGTAAGGAACCCGGCGTGGTTCGTCTGTTTGGTGTGAATCTGATGAAACATACCAACAGCGCTGCTACTCCTGACATCACAATTGCCGGAGCAGGGGAAACTTCAGCCAGAGTCGCTGGTTCTTATGAAGAGTCTGGTCAGCTTTCAGCATTCTCAAAAGTAACAAAAGTTGTGAACGAGAGCCCCAAAGAAATCCAAAGCAATCAGAGTTACATTGCACGAAATCGTGTGAAGGTACAATCTGTCTTTCATCTCTTTCCAAGTCCTCGGTCTTGCTTGTTAACTGTAGTCTAACCTTATGTCGATATTTATTTGGCTTGCACTAGGTTCAAATGCATGGAAATGCTGTGGGTAGAGCTGTGGATCTAGCAAATCTGGATGGGTATGAGCAACTGACTCGTGAGCTGGAACAGATGTTCGATATAGAGGGCCTCAAGCAGAACTTCAAAGTGGCTTTCACCGACAACGAAGGCGACACTATGGAAGTCGGAGATGATCCCTGGATGTAAGCTTTCATATATTCTCCGAAAAAAATCTAAATTGATTGTTGACTGTTTTCATCTGACAAATGAGTTATGACTGACACACATTCTTTTGACACCTGCAGCGAGTTTTGCCAGATGGTCAGAAAGATAGTGATCTATCCCATTGGAGAGGAGCCTCGTCAGGTGCCGATCTCTGCTGCTGCTGCTGCTCCAGAACAGGATCCCAAGACTGAAGTTTAGAAGGCGGGGGAGTAGGACTGAAGGGTGGATTTTTGGAGCCTTTCACAGATGAAGACAGATGGTGGTATATTGCAGCAGCAAATTTGTTGCTGGCCTCAGTTATATACTTTCTTCTCAAGCACTCCGAAGAAAGATTGACTGATGTAACATAGGTCTCCAGAAAGAAAAGAAGAAAAGTGTTATAATGTCGCTTTAGTTGGCTGTCAAGAAACAAAGATTGGCAGGGTCTGTTTAGAAGTTTCCTTAATTTAGTCGAAAAAAACTTAAATAATCGGGAGGTATACCATGACTGTTCTGTTGGTGTCAGTCTGTCAGTTGTGTACATATTATATGGGAGATGATAATATCATATGACATTAGCTTCCATCCTGCTTTTGCTTGTTGTTATATTCGTCCGAATTTGGGTTTTTTTCTGTGGACATTGGGTTTTCTCTTCTGCAGGGATGATTGGGCAATTGGGTTAACAGATGTTTTGACCAAAGTTATCTGGATGGGGCCTTTGGATGCCGAATCCTTGTTTTTTTTGTGCTTGGTGCTTTTCACCTGAACTTTTTTCTTTGTTGTACCATTCAGACTTCAAAATTTTCAAGAGCAAAATATTTAGGAAAAAAAATTCAAGTTCAATTCCCAGAGGATGTTACTGAGGACTAGGGATGAAATACAATGAGGCGTGCACTACTCTCAAGAAGAAGAATAGCCTGACAGAGGTTAGCTATTCACCTTGTTGCAGTGGGTGGGCGGAGCCGCGGAGGCTAGCTAGGACTAGAAAACTTGAGAATTTGAGCCTTTACATGTGTGGTCCTCCTCTGGGTCTCAGCCACTTCCACTTCTGCTATGTATCTGCATACTAGAGCATAGTTGTTCTTGGCCCAGATACACCGGAGAGTAAATGATCATAAGCATGATCTCCTACGTACGGTAGGCGTAGCAGTGATACACTGATACTTCAGGGTTTGGCACTTACAGAAGATTTCGAAGCTTGGGGCAGGGCGTGATCAAGAACTCTACAAGGTGCAGAGGTCACGCAACTGGAGAGTAGTCCGCGGTCGGCGCCGCCGCATCGCTGCTGCTGTCGGTTGACGGGTAGGCTTGGCGTCCCGTGGTGGTATGGCCTGGCCTGTGTTGTCGGACTTCTGCCGCCGTGCATGCTGCCTGCTTTGCCGACCTCACACTTCCCTTGGGTCGTCTTTCCCTCGCGCCTCGGCTCGCCGGAGTGGGGACGCCGGCTCCGGCATGCATGGTTTGTGCAAATAGACAGGCCCGATCGAGACTGGACGCGCATGCGCGAACCCAACGGGTTCTCATAGAAATCGTTCCCCGCCCGGGCGACTGAGCTTGCGACTTCCATAATCGGTTCGGCGCTGATACCAGTGTACTCCGGCCGCCAGCTAGTGAGCAGCTCGGCCACCGGTCAAAGAGAGCTTGGACCTCATCCCCTTTCCCCATCTACAGTGTTAAAGGGCGATTTCTTGGGCGAAACCGCGTGCGCCAGCTCGCCGCCGGCGATCCGTGCGATTCCTCGCCCTCCGGCAGCCGCCTCGGCGGCGGGAGGACGGGGGATCCACGGATCCAGGCGTGTACATAGCCTAGGTGTGCGTGGTGGTGTGCTAGCCGGCGGCGCTGGGGAGGTTGCGGTGGTGCCGGAGTGGCTTTTGTTGGCGGTGGTCTCCTCCTCCGTTGGTGCGGCTCAGTTGGAGCTCCGCCGCGGATCTGCCGTCCCGTCCTCGTTCGCAGCTCAGTGGAGTGCTCAAGAGGACTTCCCCTTCGCCGGAGTCCGAGAGATGGCGGGTCCGGTGATTGACAATCTTGAAGGAGCGGTTGCGGTTGGCCAAGAAGGTGTTGCCGTTCGTCGAGCAGGGTGGAGGTGCTTCTGCACCGAGGAGCGTCGACTTCCTTGTCGCGTGGGGGAGCCTCCCAGTCCAAGGTTTCGGAGGTGGTGCGGCGGGTTTCGCCGGCGCAGCGGTCTTCTCGGAGTCGACGACGCCGAAGTCCAGAAGGGCTTTTCTGTAATTTTCTTGTTTTCTGGGCTTTTCTGTAAGATTCCTGGCTGATGTAACTGCGACTTCCTCGCAAAAAAAAAAGCTCGGCCACCGGTCGCTGGGAAGGGGTGTGGAGCCATGGAGGATGGAAAACGCTACGTAGGCGGCGACCTACGCGAGCAATTTTTTTTTTTTTTTTTTTTTTTTTTTGAGAACAGCAATCTCTAGGTCGCTCGCTACGAAACGGACGACATAGCCTACATCGGGCGGTCTGTGTTGTGTAAGGAGGCCCAATTGGCAGCAATTTCATTTTTTCGGCCCAGTTTTTGCGTATGCGTTTTGTTTCGAAATCAGACGCCAGATGTTGTAAGGTTTTCTGTGCGTTGCTACAAGTTTGTGTGTTTCTCCTACTTTCTGTTGATGTTTTCTCAAAATGTTGCAAACACATGTTTTTTGTTGTAATCGTTTATGACTTTATCGACACAGTGTCGCAAATAAATCTGTAGCAAAAAATGTTGCTTAACCACTTCTTTATTGCTGCAAATAAAAAACAAAATATAATCGTATGTGATTTTGTTGAAATGGTTGGTTATTTTTATTGCAATTCAATATGCAGCCAAAAATTGTTGTTTAACCGCTTTTGTAAAAGTACTTGTTTTGAAATGTTGCTATGATTTGAATTTTTTTTGTTGCAATACTCGGAATTTTATTGCAATGTCTGTGTTCAACAGCATCAACTGGTAAGCATTACACAGAATGCAGGAAAATATCAAGCCATGCCAAACATTAAATATCAAGTCCCTCAACTTAGGAGGCCCTTGTGCAGCTCGCACCACTGAGCTCATGTGAAAGAGCATTGCGAAGTTCAGAGGTCCGCATGGTGTTTAGCGCTGTACTTCAGAGGTCTGCATGGTATTTAGCGTTCCGTGTCAACAGGAACAACATTTTATTTTGAACTGAACAGGATTACAGGAACAACATTGATAAAGCATAAGTTGCCCCCATCAGAGAAATATAGCAGCGATAGAATGGAGCAGAATACCAAAGCCATTTCAAACATCAATATCAGGTCCATTAACTTAGGAGGCCCTTGTGCAGCTTGCACCTCTGACTGACTACATCTCAAAACCCAGTGCCAAGTTCAGATATATCCCCACAGTGACCCACAAGTACATTTCCTGGCCATGCAAGCCGGGGAAGCCAATCTTGGCTTGCTGCTACGTACATCTTTACTTGAACATGGAAATGTCAAAGGCGCGAGCAGACTTATCCGAGGAGACCGAGACGATGGAGTTGCCGTCGGCGGAGATGGCCAGTGACTGCACGGCGTCCCCGTGCCCGCTGAACGTGCGAGCCAACTCCCCAGAGAGGCTGTCCCAGATGCGTACCATGCCATCGATGCATCCTGACGCTACATATCTCGACGAACCCAGCCACGCCAGGCATGTCACACCCTCCTGCATATCAAACACCACCAATAACAGTTAGTTCACAGCAACATAAAAAATAAAAGACAACCAAAAAGGTCGATTGATTCTACACCCACATCATGCTCGCAAGTGGATCGAATTGCTTGACGAGCGAGGTCCCAGATAATGAGAGTCTGATCAGTGCTCCCTGTAGCCACCCAGTTGTACCTGCAGAAAACAGGGGCGAAGCTAGCTATGTCAATAGGAACTATGAAGGCAATGTGCATGATGCAGCCGATTTACCATACAGGCTCCAAGGATCAAAGAACATATAACGAAAAAGTACCTCGGTGAGATGCCAATGCACTCGACAGAATTAGTGTGGCCAACTAATGAACCAACAACCTGCAAAAAACAACCAACACATGTTACACACAAATCATATCTTATCTTAGCTGCAAAGCCATGGCACATGTTTCTAAAAGTTTAAAAGCTACAAACAGAGTACATGTGACCTTGCTACGAAAACAGAATCCTGTAGTATATCTGAGGAACAAAACTGCAGAAATCAGTACAAGCCAAAATAATGTAATCAATAATTAAATTATTTTTACATGATCTACCATGCAAACAATAGTTAGAACCACAAACTGCATCAAATACTTCTCATTGCGAGCCAACTTTGATGAGAATGATTCAAAGCTCATTCAGCATGGATGGGAGTGATTCGTCAACCTTTTTGTTAAGGAAAAAAATGCAAAATCATGATATACACCCACCTGGCATGAGTTTATATTCACAATGTGCACGGAATTATCCTGAGAGCCACTAACAATGGATTGTGAGTCCCAAGTAATAGCTAAACATGTCAATCCTTGAGTATGATAGTCATGGCCTAGATTGAGGCAAAAAGATCAGACATTTAAGTTCAGGGTTGACAGAGAACGCACAAAAACAACCATATGAATATATGGTAACTACAGCGAGATTTTTTTTTATTTACCCCGAACAACATGTCTGTGTTGTGAACTTTTAGGGTCCCACTCCCATATCCTCAATGTTGCATCATCTGATCCGCTACAAATAAGCTTACCTTCATAAGGAAACATGTGAATTAGCTAAAGATGGGTATGCAGGTGAAAAAGGATCTAAGATGTTAAAGCATCCTAGAAGAATTAACTTAGAACACAAGTTAGTAACAGAAATATTAAATACACCATGATCCATATGTTTCTCTGAAATCTGAACTGATAGAAGAAACTCTGTGTTGATAACTTTTTTTAGACGGAAGGCATCACGTGCCGACTTTGAATTAATAAAGCCAACAGGCCAGACAGCGTAACACAGGAAGAGCAATATAGTTATTACACACCAGCTCCACGAGCTAAACGGCTACTGTTTGCTTAGAGGGAACTAACTGCAAGGTAAAACGGCACAAGCGCCACCAGCAGACGCAGCTGCGATCAACACACTCGGATTGCGTCGGGAGGGTGTGCGTGGCGTCGAAGAGAGCTTTAAGCGTTGCGATCATCTCATCCAAGAGCGGCAGATAGTAAAAACAGATAGTCACATACAGGTGAAACATTCCATGGGAGACGTTCCAAAAAAAACAGGACTCAATAAAGTAGACTGGGGTGATATATTTTGCTCCATATTAGGAGGCAGCTTAATGACGTTAACATGCATAAAATTAAATAGCACTAGAGAAAATGGCTCAGTACCATCAGGGGTAAAGTCACCACATGTCACTGTGCTACTGTGGCCAGCAAATGTATTCAGAAAGGCATTGTTATCAGCATTCCACATCCATACATTACAGTCTTCTGATCCTGCAATTATCAAGTGACCTCGTGGATGCCATTTAAGCCACTACAAAACCAAAAACATATAATCAATCATCGAGTACCTATATACAGTTTAAGAGCGAGAAACAAGGATTTAGCAATGGAAACAGTTATGGAATATGTTCAGCTAAAAGAATGAAAGCGACCAGCATCATATCACCTCAAAGCCTAATTCAGAGCCCTCAAGGGTTCCCTGAAGTGTTCGTGTAGCTGTATTCCACACATTTATCTGTCCATCCATACTTCCACAAGCCACGAATTTCCCATCTGAACTGAAATCCACAGTGCATACAGTATCTTTATGTCCTGTATCGGCAACAGATATTACGTAAGCCTGATGGACAATTCTAGGGATGTATCAACAAATTATGGTACATAAGTCGATATGACATGAACAGAAATATACAGATTTGCCAAAAAGAAAAACCAAATGAAAGAGACTTGCTGCAATATATCAATAATACTTTTATGAGTTATAGGTAGAAGAAACAGAAACAGCACATTTAAGGAGTAATCTTGTAAAAGATGGAAAGTATCGAGAAACATTTACATACAAGAATCAAGTATGGCAATCCTAATTTGACTACAGAAGATGAGTCAACCATACCAGGCAGCTCCTGAACATCCTCTGCTGATCCAATCCTCCAAAGAAACCCTCTGTCATCTTTACCTCCAGAAACAACAAGTGATGCGTCTAAAGGACTGCATGCAGCAGCAAAGACCTCATCTGTACCCAAGATATCAAGACCAGCTATTACCATAATTATTTTTCAGTGCAAAGATACTCTGAGACTGTAGTAAATGAAAACTGGCAAGCAAATGAGACGTAATAAGTTAATTTGTTCAACAAGATCTTGCCTGTATGCCCATAAAATGCATATGCGGAATCATCAACCTCATCTGAAACAACAAAAATCAAAGGAAACTTTAATTACTACTGTAACACATTATAATTTGATGAAGTAAAGAACTTCAGGTTGTCTGGAGTGTACTGCATGTCCCAAATAACTGGTGGCATGGTTCCAAGGTTTATCAGAAATAAAATTAAAAGGTGCCCCTGGAAGAAGAGCCATGCTTGAGCTCATTTATAAGAAGAATCAGTGTAAGAGGCAATATTCAGTCATCACTACTAGAAGACAGTATCTTATTCTGGTAAGATCATCGCTCTCAAATAAGAACAGATGCAAATGTAATATGTTAACCTTCTAAACAGTACCACTATACTAAAACAGATGAATCCTGAAGAACATCCTATGGTGAATAGAGTTGTGGTACAGTGTATAATTCTTCTAGACAAAAACAGTAGCACGTAACTATTTAGCATCATTTTTTACGGAGCATCAGCGTAATTTTCCATGATTAACAATATCGCTAGGCTATCCAGGCAATTTGATTAGTAACAAAAGGCCACATACCCATCATGTCTTCTTCCTGCTCGTCATCATCGTCTTGGTCAGGGAGATCTGAGCAAGGCCAGCAGTAAGCACGGAGCAAGAAAAATTAAAAAGGATGGGGGCACTTGTATAGGTAGTACCGACCTTCCTCGTCGAGGGGTATCTCATTGATGATGTCCTCGTCATCGATGAAGACCTCCTCGCCGTCGGAGCCTTCGCTGTGGACCTCGCCTTCGATACTCATCACCGCAGCCGCTGCTCTCTCCGGTGTCTTGGTTGCTGTAATGGAACACGTCACCAAACAAATTCGTTAACGTTGCGGCGTTGATTATTCACAGCTGAGGGGAAAGCTTAGGGGAGAAGCGCCTCCCATGAAACACACAGGTTAGACGGGGAAGACATGCCCACCGGTGGCTTGGCTGGCTGCCATGCTCGAGACTTGTCTATAAAAATTGGTGTCGCTTCTACAGCATAATTTTGCACAGAGCAATTTTACATACAAATTCTACTACTCTCACACCAAAATTTGTACATAGCAATTTCGGCCAACTAATCGTGTACATAACAATTTCACACGCAAATAGACACAGAAAATTTACATAGCAATTCGCCATGGCAGTTTAACAGTGGCAGCAGCCGCACATGCCATGTTCGGTTTCTGCCCAAGCTCACCTTGAGCCGGCGATGCGGGTCGACCAGCGGGAGTTCGAGGTCGGAGGTCGGGGACGCCGAGGCCGGAGCAGCTTCTGGAGTAGGAGGACGGGGACGGAGAAGGTCGGGGACGCCGCGCGGCGGCCGGAGGGTGGGAACTCGCGACGAAGGCGGCGGCCTTGGGACGGGGGGCGGCGCGAGGAGGACCAGAGCGACGGCGGGCGAAGGTTGGGGTTTGCCCAATTCCCGGAAACGGAAAAACGCCGAGCTGGTCATTTAATTTTAGAGTTAAATGCACTGGCGGTCCCAATTCTTTCCCGCGGTGTCACTTAGGTCCTAATTCTTTTAAAATGCACATCTAGGTCCCAATTCTTTTTTAAGTTGTTCAAGTGAGGTCCTAATTTCGTCTGACCAGAACTGACCGGCCTGCATGTCACTTTGACCATTAGCACGTCGATAGTGGGCCCAAGGAGACCATACGGTCGGACACGGATGTATGCAAATGCCCCCTTTGTTTACTTTTCTTCCATATCTTGGTCCTGTTCCTCTCCACCTCCCTGTTTCGTGATTCTAAAGAGGACTGGCGGCAGATGCATATCTGCGGCAAGATGGGTGTTGGTGACTGGCAGCGGGCGTGCGACGGCGGGCTACAGCGACAGGCCGCCGTGAGGATGGCACCAACGGGAGCAGGGCATGGCACCAACGGCAGCATCCCCGCAGGTACAGGGCTGCGGGAGAGGAGGTACAACCGTCGATGGAGCCGTTGGAGCCGGCGAAGATGCCTTCTTTGCGGGCCGCTTCGTCACAGATGAGCTTCCGGTGCCAGACATGGCTCGCGGGAGAGATGGGGAGGAGAAGAATACCTACGGAGTGGGGAATGAGAGGGTACGAGATTATAAGGGCTTAGATGCAAAAATTTCCAACGGCCAGTCACGGGAAAACTCCTGCCAGACGACCACTGTCGACGTGTCAATGGTCAAAGTGCACGCATGCCAGTCAACACTGGTCAGACGAAATTAGGACCTCAGTTGAACAAATTAAAAAAGAATTAGTACCTAGATGTGCATTTTGAAAGAATTAGGACCTAAGTGACACTGCGGGAAAAGGATTAGGACCGCCAGTGCATTTAACTCTTAATTTTACGGCCGAAATGCCACCGCCAAAGTGAGACATACCGTTTCGTTTTGCTCCTCTGCGCACGCCTCCACAGGGCTCCGACGCGATTCGTTCCTCACCCGACGAACCCTATCGCCGCCACGATCTCCATCCCCGCCGCCGCCGAAGCCACCCCGCCGCCACCGTTCCCCTCCTCGCGGTGCCCCCCGAGGCCGCCGTCTCTGTCGCGAGTCCCCTCCCGAGATCGGCCGGATCCACGCGCGCCCCCTCTGCCCCGACCTCATCCTTCAGCAGCAGCAGCAGCTCCGGCAGCCTCTGCCCCGACCTCCCCCTCCAGCAGGTGCTCCGACCTCGACCTCCCGCTCGTGGACCCGCATCACCAGATCGAGGTGAGCTTGGGCAGAAACCGAACACAGGGCGGCATGTGCTGCTGCTGCTGCCACTGTTAAATTGCTGTGTGAAATCGCTATTTCTGTTGCTATGTGCAATCGCTGTGTAAATTTGCTGTGTTGAAATTTCTATGTACATGATTGGTTAGTCGAAATTGCTGTGCACAAAATTTTGGTATGGGAAGTAGCGGAATTTGCATGTAATTGCTATGTACAGTACAAAATTATGCTATAGAACTGTTGAAGTGAGACCATTTTTATGGACATGTGTCGAGCATGGCTGCCGAATGAAAAAACTTATTTCACAGTTATCTATGGCAACTTTTTTGATTCTTAATTAAGGAAGATATCATGAGCCGTGAGGTAAATGTAAATGACATGAGATCATCTTTTTTTCATTCATACAAAGCAACTTGCCAAACACAATGGACGTTTTATCCTCGGGCAAGTTTTCTTGACAAAAGTTCATTGCACGCAGTTTCTAATTTAACTTGTAGACATGAATGTCGCGCCAACAGAAACTTGGAAAGTGAACTTGAAACAATTTATTGCGGCCTCCTCCTCCTCCAGCACCAGCTCCGCGCCCGCCTCTACCCCGACCTTGACCTCCTGCTGGTTGACCCGCATCCGCTTGGGCAGAAACCGAACAGGGCATGTGCTGCTGCTGCCACTGCGAATTGGTATTTGTATTGCCATGTAAAAATCTGTGTTTATTTGCATGTAAAATTGATATGTAGACGAGTGGTTAGTCAAAATTGCTATGTACAAAATGTTGCTATAAGAGTAGTGGAATTTGCATGTTAAATTGCTCTGTGCAAACTTATGCTATAGAAGTGACATCAATATTTATAGGCAAGTGTCGAGCATGTCTGCTATAGAAATACAGATGCTGCTAAGTCAGGCGGCCTCCATTTGGGTGCACTCACCAAATGAGTCTCTTCCCTATTATAATATCATAGCTTATCATCCCTTATCCATGTCTAAATTTTGCTGGCTGAGGTCTTGCAAAGAAAAGAAAAAACTAACTTCATTTGACATGGTTGGTTGTGTTTTGTTTAATGGATGTGTCGACCACTTGCTTCGGTTGTTGTACAGGAGCTGTAGGATGATCACCATGACAACTTCTCAGATATGTCATTGGTTACTATATATATTAGTGATACCACGATACATAATTATTACGTGGAAATTGTGATTACTTCCGTGTTTTCTTAGTATTGTGAGTCGATGGCGCTACAAACTTGCACAATTGGTGTTGCTCACTTAAACACTATTATTTTTGTTGAACATATCAACGTGGATTTTTCTTTTAATCTTCATCTTTCCTTTGCAATTTATTGTGCAGGAATCATAATGTCTTTTCAAGATAAAGCAATGGCTAGCCGTATCAACTCACCCTCACCGAAAGCTGCGGCATCAGAATCAGATCTTCGGGTAATAAATGCTGCATCAAATGTGGATCATTCTCAAGCAAACAGCCAGGCAAATGCAGTCCTTGGTCCAGTGGCTATCTTTTGGGACATCGAGAACTGTCCTGTTCCAAGTGATGTACGGCCAGATGATGTGGCTGGGTATATACGGACGGCATTACGGCTGCACCCTCTTGTTAAGGGCGCAGTTACAATGCTCTCTGCTTATGGAGATTTCAATGCTTTCCCTAGAAGACTCAGGGAGGGTTGTCAGAGAACCGGAGTCAAACTTGTTGATGTTCCAAATGGAAGGAAAGATGCAGCTGATAAGGCCATACTGGTAGATATGTTTCTCTTTGCTCTGGACAATCGGCCACCTTCGTCTATTATGCTTATATCTGGTGACGTAGACTTCGCTCCTGCACTCCATATACTTGGTCAGCGTGGATACACTATCATCCTTGCCATTCCATCTTCAGTTAATGTCTCATCGGCTTTGAGCAGTGCTGGGAGTTTTGTGTGGGACTGGCCTAGTCTTGCCCGTGGTGCAGGCAGTGTGCCCCCTACCAGATCCTTTGGACATCGTGCTCCTGATCCTTCATTCTATACCAACAGTGTAACGTTGGGGAATTTTTCTGAAATACAGACTGAAGAGGAGGCCATTGTTTATATGGGAACTTCGAGGAACGAGTACAGTGGCAGAACAAGCAACCAGCCATATTGCTATAACTCTTCACAGATGACTGGGGGATCATGCAAAGCTTTGTATACTGTGGCAGATGGGAATTGTGGCACCAGCACGTCATTGAGGTCACATAATGTATCATGTGGTTTGAATGAAGTCCCAGCGGTTGACCAAGGTTTTACAGGTGAAGAGTCATGGTGGGTTCGTCCTGGTGATCTTGAAGGCTTGAAGGGTCAACTTATAAGGTTATTTGAGTTATCTGGTGGTTCTGTTCCACTTGTCCGTATTCCTTCAGAGTACTTGAAGCTCTTCGGAAGGCAGCTGTACGTAGCAGAATATGGAGCTGTTAAACTCGTTCATCTTTTCGAGAAGCTAGGTGAGTCTTTTGTTGTCATAGGGAAGGGTCAGAGGAAGATGATTTGCCTCCGCAATTCTGGTGATAGGAACCCGAAGAAATATCCGAGCACACCTATAATTTTGAAAAATGAAAAGAGAGGGAGTGCTGCCCTCAAGGAAGGTACTGCCGGAACATGTCAGCAGGTGAGCAGCTCGTCAGATGATTTCTCAGAGGATGAACAGAACATTAACCCTGACGTCATCGGAGCATATGTGTTCGATAGCCATCTAGACACCTGCAGAAAGGAGATTGAGGATCTTCTTGTTTGTTACTGGCAATACCCTCTTCCACTGTGTCAGTTCGAGGCCATGTACGAGCAACGGTACAAGAAGACCCTTGACTACCAGAGCTTTGGAGTCGCTGGACTGGAGGAACTGCTGGGCAAGTTAGAAGACGTTGTCCAACTGATTGTCGATGAGGCCAGCAACATGAAGTATATCAAAGCCAAGCTACAAAACATGTAGTCTCTCGGCGCAAAGTTAATCAGCGATTGGCGTACCGTTGTTTTAATATCAGTAGTACAGTTTACTTGAGTACTTCAGTCTTCAGATTTGGCTTCCCTCACTGAGCGTTTTCGTCAAGCACTTGACCGACGACTGTTTTTATCATGTCGGTGCGATAAGTGCAGGTGCACAGCAAATGCTTGTAATAGTATATTGTTTGCTAATCTAATCGAATAGATGGTTACTTCGTCTATTGAAGCGAAACCATCTTTTAGTTGTTCGTTGCTTGCATTCTACAGTAGATACCTAATTTTTTGTTAAGTTAGGCATGAATTGTCTTGCACTGCTGATTTCTGGAAGTAATCTTTATTACAGAAACATATTACTTCCTCCTTGCCATGTGCTCATTGGTTTCCATGGAAAACTTCACTAATTCTGATCAAGTGTATTGAAAACATTATCTATATCTACAATACCAAATGTATACCATATGAGAATTTAATGGTGTTGATTTGGTATTCTAGATGTTGATATTTTTTTTTTCTATATAAACTTGGTCGAAGTTTACACTATTTGATTTTAGAAAAAATCACATATGCACTACATTTTGATGAGGAGTGACTATAGCGCATTCACATGTAAGAGCAGGCGCACCCACATAGTCTAGGGTTATGGACACCGGTCCGCCGCCGTGGTACTGAGCGGAACTATCAAGAAACAGTGGGGCATTTCTGTGATAGAAAATACTACATTCAAAGTAAGGTAGTAGCTTCTTTCCTTTAGTTTTTGAAAAAGTCCCCAAACCCTCCTTGTATTCCCTAACTAATTATTTCCTATTTCTTCTTTTCAACGGCATTCAGACATTGTGAAAGCGGCAGGCAACAGATGAGAGTGAAGGAAAGGAAGAAAGCCGCTCGGACAGGGGCAACAACCATCCCAAGTCCCAACTAATACTACCGACTCATCAAATCCATCGTCTGGAAGGCGCAAGGGCAGATCACAGACTGACCAGAAAAAAAGAGTGAGAACCACCGAGCAATCGAATGCTGCCCGTGCTCCTGCTCCACTACTCAACAACCTTACCGGCTTTGGCTACCCTGACATTGCAGATTTGCCGTAGCATGCTGCAAGTGCTCAAGTTCGGCCGGCCGTGGAACCTGCATCGCCATCGTGTTTTGGTTGCCGGCCCTGCTCCACGCACGTGAAAGCTGTTTACATCCGGAAATTCAAAACGGTGCCCGGGTTCACATGCTCCCGATATTGAAAACTTTTCAAAAAAATGCGAAAAAAATCATGCACGTACCTGACCATGGTCCGCACCATCGTGAAAATTTTCGCACCGAAATGTGACGGTATGCGTCCTGGGAAAAAATGACAAAATTCTGACAAGAAATTCAAATTTTCGGATCTCATATGCTGTCAGAAATTTGTCATTTTCGCCCAGGGAGCATACGATGACATTTCGGTGCGAAATTTTTCACAGCGATGCGAACCATAGTCAGGTACGTGCATGGTTTTTTTCGCATTTTTTTTTATTTTTTACATTTTTTCAAAAATACCGGGAGCTGGTGAGCCCCCCCCCCCCACACCCCCCCCCCCCCCCCCCCACCCCCCATATTGATGTTGTCAGCGCGTTGATTAGGTTTTTACTACTGCGCGCATTTGTCGTCAGGATCGATGATTAGTACTACAACGTGAACGGGACCAGAGTACGATAATTACCAAATGTAGACCGATGTTTAAGGAAACAAATAAGTATACAGGTAGAGTGGCGGAATCCATTCTCTCAAATCCATCTACTAGTACAAGATCATGCCATGTGGATCCATAATTAAATCTTTCATTCAATGTCACTTACTGCTACCAGCGGTCCACCCATGAATCAGGCTCGTACCGTTCCGGTGTGGGCGCCGGCACCAACATTTGAGTTTTTCTTTTTTCCGAATGCAAACAGATGCTCGAAAAACATGTTTTTCAAGCCTATTCGTTCGTAGCCACCGAGGCTCTATTGATTCAAAGAATAACGTAAGATTTTTGGAGGATTCATTATATAGGCAATTTTCCTGAAAACTCTCTTTGGCTCCCGAGCTGCTCATTCGAGAAAAAAAAATTAAAAATACTTACAAGTTTCAAAAAAACATTTAAAAAATCCCAGATGTACGATATATTGTATCCCATGACCGTGTAAAAAATTAACTTCAAATACTTTGTATTATGAGCTACACAAAAATGACAAATCTGATAAAATTTGGAGATGTAAAATTGTGCTTACTCAGATCCACACATTTTTCTTTTTTGTGTAGCTCGAAATACAAAGTATTTGGAGTTGAGTTTTTGCACGGTTGTGGGATACACTATTATATACATCCGTGATTTTTTTTTAATTTTTTTTTGAAACTTGTAAGTATTTTTTAAAAAAATTTCAAATGAGCAGGAGTACTGGTGCTCGGGAGCACCAAATCTCTACTCCAATTTTCCTACCTTAATCGGTTGATTTGTTGAATTGGATGCTATAGAAATCTTTCCTAAGAAATCTTTTGTACTCCATAGGAAATCTAGCATTCACTCCAATTTTTTTTATAATTTTCTTTGCTTCTACTGTGGTATCAAACACTCTAATTCAAATTCCCGTGGATAACTAATCATATAGGATTCAATTGTGCATACCACATCAATCCTATATTTTTCATGTTCCTTAGTTTTGAAAATTCTGTGAATCAAAGATGACTGATTTTCCAGGTTATTACCAGTTATGTGTGAGGACAAAAACCATAACCAATTGTGTGGTGATTAACTTAGCTCAGTTTGATGCTCTAGCTATTAGAGAGGAAAACGAGTCAGAGCGATAGTTGATGAACACGATCTTGGTGTGAAAGTAAGCAACCCTGAACAATAAACCTATGGCCCACACGGCAGTGAGACGGCCAAGAAAGAACACAGGCCCAGCTCAACAACCTCTGCAGTTTGCCCCATTGCTCCGCTCCCCCACAAAAGTTAGCAGCCAAAGCGCCTCTTTTCCCCCTCATCTTCTTCCCGTCGCCCCTATCTATCCTCCCCTACCCTGCCTGGGCCCTGCTCCCCTCTCTCATGTCGCTACCACCCCCCGAGCCCACGAGGACCCGAGCCAGATCTTGTAGCTCAAGTGCTCAACTCCCTGTGTAGGTGAGCCGGCTCCTCATCTCACCCCCACCCCACCAGTCCACCACCAGAGAGGAGCAGGCGCCTCTTCTTCAAAAGCCACCAATTTTCCATTCTTGCTGTTCTTGGCGTTCCTGGAGGTTTTGGTCCGCCGACGAGGGTTTTGGTGTGCTTGCTAGTGGGGAATCTAGGCGAGAAGTGCCTAGTTTGCCCACTCGGTTGGTTGGTAGGGGGTTGGTGCCGGTGCCCGCGGCTTCAGTCATGGAGGCAGCCGCAATGTCGCCATCCTCCGTCTCGTCCCACACCCTCGACGCTGCCTCCACCAGCGACGACATGCCGTCCTTGCAAGAAGGCCTCCTCTTCTCGGACAGCCTCAAGGTACCTACCTCACCTCCACCCGCAACGCGCAATCTCTGCGTTCCCCCCCCTCGTCTTCTCTCTCGTGGATCTAGGCGATGTTTCGTGCGGAAATCGGGCTGCATTTCTTGATTTTGCGGCTGCGCCGCCGGAAAATCTGGTGGTGGGTCTAATTCTGGGGCCGCACTTCGCTATGTCCCTGTCAATCACAAGATTTCGTACCTATTTTGGTAGAAACAGAGTAGGCTCTGCAGTGACCGTTCCATACTGAGTGTAGTTATTATAACTTTTGAAAGTATTTTACCAAGTCCTTCTATTTGTGCACCATGTAGTTGTATATCTAATCATGTATTGCTTCTTTTAAAAGATCTTGTGTTGGTTACATAATTGGAGTGAAACTCTGTAATGGCCTGAACCTTTTTTCTGCTTTCCCCCAATTGAGCAAAAGCACTACCCCATTGGCCCATTATTAGGATTTAAAAATGCGTGGTCTGTGCTGTGGAATGGTTACTGAGGCTGTTAGCTAATAAGCGGCACCCAAGGAGGCTGTCATGCATAGTTTGTATTAGAGCCTCACGTATACAGTGGCATTTTGATCGTTTGAAGTTTGAACTGTCACTTAGTTGCGTACCAGCAAGCTTATTGGTCCATTATTGTCAACCTGTTAGCACACTGCTGTCATCCCTTGTCAAATCTGTCGCTATTCGAGGTAAAGAAATTAGGATCCTTGTTAACGACGAAACCCCACATGGTCGCAACTTAGTTAATCATGGATGTTTCTCCCATATGGCATTTCTTATAGTATCCCCTATGCTGAGCTTAAATTATGTTTGTTTGCAGGACTTGAGGAATCTGCGGTCACAGCTATACTCAGCGGCAGAATATTTTGAAGTATTCTATACAAATAACTCACACAGATCTACGTAAGATGTTTTTTCTTTGTTCTTGTTTACTTTGCTGCTGGTTAAATATAAGGCTATCTTGTATGTTGCATCTCATTTACGCTGACCTTTTGTAGGGTGGTGACGAGTTTAAAAGACTACGCAGTTGAGGCCCTTGTTAGCACTGTTGACCATCTGGGTTTTGTGTCATACAAGGTGGATAATCTTGTCAATGAAAAAGCTGATGAGGTTAATGAAACGGAATTTCGAGTATCGTCAGTTGAACAGGTATTTGTAATTGAATGCTGAATGAAGGGACAACTCTTTTTATAAATATTATTGTGAGTATGAAGTACTGTCATTTGTCTCCCACTTGATTGTATGGCAATTCACACAAATTAATTGGCTAATATATTGGCAAGTCCTAATTGTCGCAATATTGTTTTACATGGTTGTAGAGGGTAAGGATTTGCCAACAGACGATTGACCAGGAAGGAAGATCTCAACAGTCTCTTCTTATCCGAGCACCGCAGTACCACACACGCTACATATTACCAGGCAAGTTCACAGCCTATTTTGTCGCTAGTGCTTTACATAATAGCCGTACTGTGCTGTTTAGATAATAACTGTCATCTTTTACAGGCCCAGGTATAGTGGAATCTACTGTCCACCCGGTCTCAGTGCCCCCACGGTATAATAGGCAGTATACTGGCCGCAAAATGCGCAAGTCTCAATCTTGTAAGTTTACTGCATTTCTGATTTCTGAATTTTAGAGAGTTTGCTGTTTCATTGATGTTTTAATGGTTTATATCTTACAGCAATTTCCACTCCAGTTAGTAGGCAGACTACAATGAGGTAAACAGATAACTCCCAGGATCTTGGGTTGTGGTGTTCATCAGACACCATTCTGACTGTTCTTTGTCAAGGAAGATAGTACATGCTTACTTAAAACACGTTCTATTGCAGGAGTGTCCGTTCACAGTCTTCTACAGTTCGTGAGACACATCATCGATCACGGTCCATGTCACCTTCTCGAAAAGCACGAGCTCAATCACCATCGCCCCAAGTCGTGAACTCAAATCCAAAAGGTACAATATTGTACTTATCTCACCTCTGATGAGCAAGCATTGCATTCTTTGTATGCGCAGCTTTCAGAAAAGAATTTTAAGTGGACAGTAATTGCAATTTCACCTACAGAAACTAGAGCGGAAACAAGAGCAGAAACAAGAGCTGGTTCACCAATACCAACTCACAGTCCCCTCGCGCGATCTGCTACCGTTGCAAGAAGACCACCTCTGGATCCGAAGCATTTTGTATGTTTTCTTTCTGCTTAGTCCTATATGTTCCGAAGCCACTTTTTTTTCTAGTTTCTGATGTGATAATCCCTCGCAGAGACAAACTTCGATGCAGCTGCACTCGGACTTGGATAACCAGAAAGGCGGGAGAAAAGCTCCACTAAAGGCCGGGGTTTCCTCAAGTCGTTGCTCACAAGACGTCGGTGGAGGAACGACGAGTCGTTGTACAATTACTTGGACGAGTATTGATTGCCAAACGAATGTTTCGAACAAAAGTTTCCATGTCAACCAAATCTCATATATATAGATGATGTTTGAGATCTCTGGTCAAGTCTTGTGCTTGCTTGGTGTCAATTTCCACGTGTTTACATAGCAATGCAAACGGAAACACCATCAATGTTGCTCATGGCATTGCGCAAGCACATCCATGAGCAACTAAATACAATGCTCAGATGAGCAACTTCAGTACCATGCCCACATTTTTTTGCCACTTCTGTGATGGTTGGCTTGTACTCCCTCCGTTCCATAATGTAAGACTTTTTAGTATTTCTCTTTCAATCCGTATCTAGACATGTTTAGTGCAAGATTTATTTAAACCTTACACTAAAACATGTCTAGATACGGATGGAAAGAGAAATACTAAAAGGCTTATATTATGAAACGGAGCGTAGTCTCAGTGGCAGCAACAGTACGCCTGGATGATGGCAAGCCAAGCAGGCCCCTGAGCTAATATGTCCACAGTAATCCGTTTGTAAATCAAGAGCACTGGAGTTGTATTTCACCTGTTGCGCTTGCGCCCATCGGGGCTCATCACGCAGTAATGTGCAAAGCCATCACTGAGGGCCCCTAATATAATACCATTGGATGAGACGTTGGAGCTAAACTTGTCGAGGACTTTTGACAGGGGCAGTGGACAACGCTGCCAAGCGAGCAGTACAGTACTAATAGTAGACTAGTGTAGTACTGTAACAGTACAGTAATCTTACGTTGGAGTTGCTAGGTTGCTGTGCCCATCCAAGTAGCCGGTGTCTCGATTTCTCGGGCTTTTTTTCGTTTTCTTTTGCTTTCGTGTGATCGCCATCAGGCAGGCTCTACACGATGCGCTTGTCTTGTTGTAAGGAACCATGTTGTTTCGCGTGTCAGGGAACTTTCAACTGAAGCATGTTCAGTCCAAACTTGGAGGCTCGTGATTTATCCGGTTAAGAGCAGAGCAACAATCTTAGCTCAAAATGGTTTGAGTTTTTGTAACTGTAAGATAGGACATGATTGATTTGAGTTTTTGTTTTTTTGTTAGATCCAAGCCTTTGCTTTGATCTTGTTTGATTAGAAAACTGAACCAGGGCCCGGTGGGCTCTGTTTACCAAAAGGTGGTTGTCATTTGGCTCATGTGTCCCATGGTCACCACTGACACCCGGATCCACAGGCCTTACTGTGCCCATCAAGTTTGAAGCTCATTATGTTGGGCCTAGCCTGTATAATGCTACAGTCTCTGTTTTTTTTTTAGAATCTCACTCGGAATAAATTAAAAAAGGCACATATAGATATATAAATCCAATGCACTCAAGAGATATATATTATCATGTACGATCCTGCCCTAGTTGAGTACAGAATAAATGACATCGATTTTTGTATAGACTACGCTGAAGGAGAATTATTGACCAATTATAGACAAGCAACTAGCAGCACTACTTTTCTTTCTTCCAAACAAAAACCAATATCTTTCCTGGCTAAGTTAGTGGTTGTGGCCAATCAACAGCAGCTTCACACGGTTTCTTTCTCCCTGATATTTGTGGAGCATATGGATCGATATATTTATATTTTAGTTTTATTTTATGTCGCTCTTGGAATCATCTGAGATTGTCAAAATAGCCGCGTGACAACAAACCTACAGATAAATAAGCCATTCTGTCGTCCTCAGATTTTAGAATACCTCTTCGACTCCCTCAGCAACTCAAACCTGAAAAGATCAAGGTAAGACAACCTGGCCAAAGTACAAATAGAAATTGATTAACTAACGAACCAGCATGTCTTTGGACTATTGGAGGCTACATATTTATATGTGCTCTATGTTAGCACACGGCACCACACATCTGCATTGTATAATGCAAAGGATGTAAAAGAAACCATTGACTTCTACTGTAATTACCAAATATAAGTCTTGTTGAGAAGGACCATTAGTACTTAAATACCCCAAGATGAGGGGGTTGGGGTACGGAGTGAGACGGAATGTTATCACAAAACGGGATGGTTTTAGACTTGTTGATGCTTGGTATTAATTAATTAATTTGAAGTTCGTGCAATTTGAAGCCTAATGTACAAACTACGAATTTAGTGACCAAATGTATCCCAAAACTACACTTAATATGTATCTTATAAACCCAAACCCACATGCAGTTTTGTGTAGGTACATCCAAGAAAGAAAGAAAAATTATCGTTCTCTCGGTAAAAAAGTTATGAACAAAATGACACATGTACTCCCTCCGTTCCACAATATAAGATGTTTTAGGTGTTTCATATGTTGTCTAGATTCGGACTAAAAGGAATGGAAAGAGAATGGACATATACACTAAAACATGTCTAGATACATGTGGTCCAAATGTGAATATGAAAAAAGCCTAAAACATCTTATATTGTGGAACGGAGGGAGTATATATTATAGTTCTTTATATGCATGTAATTATAACCGAAACATATCATTTTCACTTTGTTTGCAAATAAAAAAGTTTCTTTTTTTTTGTAGGGGGGCTAATTCTCCAAGAAAATACAGATGAGTATCTCTTGTATAGAAGTATTTTTAAATGGAAATATTTCAAAACGAAAGTATTCCAACGTCTGGCACACAAATACTAAAGTTTTGGCGAATACTTCAGTTTTAAAAAAAGAGGGCCAGACATCTTTCTCCAATACTTAAAAAAAATACAGTTCTAGTGAATACTTTAATTTTAAAACCACAATATTTACTAGATCCAAATACCTTAAAGTATTTAATACTTCAGTATTTTCAGAAACCGAAGTATTCTCTATATACTTCAAAAATACTTTGATGGCAAACGAGGCCTAACTTTTACATGCGAGTATTTATTTTGTTTTCGTACAAAATCAGCATAAATCACGTGAGCGTTGGACGATATATTGCAGCTTCCAATGAACCTCCTCGTTCTCTGTCTCTGAACCAAAAGAACACATGCATGAATCGCCTGATATTTGTGTGTTGTTAATTACTAGTACCCCAAACCAAACACTGCCGAGATCATCACTTACAGATGGTGGTACCGCAGGTGAAATGCATCTACGGTCCCCGAACTTGCTGGCTATGTCCTAAACGGTCCTTAAACTAAGAAAATGATCTAATACAGTCCTTAAACTCGCTTGATATGTCCATATACGGTCTAAAACTGGAATCACCCCGTATTTTACGGGCATCTCGCTGTACAGATTCGGAATAGAAAATATTTTTTATTTTGTTTACCCAAAATTAACGAATTGAACTGTTCTGTAATCCTTGGGATTTTAGGCAAATATGTTTGGATTCGTCCTAACCTAGGGTACGAACGCAGTTCTGCTGGTCGTGGGAAGAAGATGCTAGCCATTGAACTAGTTAGCTGATCGTAATTAATATTGGGTTAGAGAAAATATACCGTAAACAAACCCACGGAACCAGGTCGGACATAAAGAGAATCTATATATCCGTATCGCCGGTGTCGATCACAATTCAAATGCCGCTGCTTTGAAAATGTGCGTACATACGTACATATACAGGATCGATGAACCAGATCATGCGGCCGTATATCTGACACCTACGCAGCATATGCATCGATGCCAAATTTCCTAGCTATTCAGCTTAATTTGCTTAGTGTGGCGCGTGGTACGGTCTGGTTCCGTGACTGCTTTGATAAACAAACCATAGATGCATTTCACTCTGGTACCGCGCGGTTTGTGTGTAGTTCATGGAAGGCGACGGCCGGTCGAAATCAATGAACGTAAATAAACAAACCAGATCGAGAACCCTTTGTCGGCCTCGATCTGTAGCCAGCAGCCAGGATCCAGCAGGAACCCAGCCAGCCAGCCAGCCGCAGTTTGACGTCCAGACTCCATAGCCAATGGATGAAGATGAGAAACACAATGGGAACTCCTAGAGAGCTAGCTAGCAGTAGTAGCTAGCTAGCTAACCTTTACCGTCCCTGTCTTTCTAAGCAAACGAAACATTTGCCTGACTGACGGATCACGGACGGATCATGCATTCATCCACGTACCGGGTAGAGTAAATCCAGCTGGTGCGTCGTCTGTGGATGCGATTTGGTTGCGTCGCCGTCGACGACGTCCGTGGTGCTCCGGCCGGTCCCGTCCCGTCGTGTGCATGTGGACGCGCTTTGCTTGCAGCCGTGCCGTGGCACAGTCCACACTCCACAGAGAGGGGGGTTTGTTCCTGATGAAAAGATGGCCGTGTGCATCCATCCAACCAAAAAGCGAGCAAAAATCTATATCAGATTCGGACGGAAACACGGCAAAATCGGATTTCGACGCAAACTCCTTCCCGTGGTCCGGTTCTAGGCGCTAGCACCAGGTGGATGTGGATTTGATTTGACCGTCGAGAAAAGAAACACGAAATAAATAAATAAATCTCATACCCCCATAACAAAAATGAAAACACAGCTTCAAACGTCCAGTACCTGTCACGAAGATTTCCTCCACCGCCACGTAGTACTAGTAAAAACGAAACATTCTTCTGGTAATAAGCACACAGAATAAAGGGAAATTCTTTGACAAGTACTTACACAAGTCTCACACGGTTCGTGCATACGCACGCGCGTACGACAGAACCACCCACACACACACACTGTCAGTTCGGCTCACCACGTCGCACGCAGCGCCGAACGAGCGTACGCAGGAGCCGGACGTCCCCGGCGCTCCGTACACCCCTTTGGGACAATTTGACGGTTCGCGCTTTTGTCTAGTACGGAGTATATAGTAATATCAGCGACCTGCGTTTGTCTAGGGGTTTGACATTCGTGGTGCTACCACGAATCACTGCCGGATCCTGTTTGTTGTAATCCCATGAGAAAAACTCGTGACGTCAGGTACTTAGTGTCAGTGTGCAGAGTACACTGACACCGGCATTGGCGATGGCGAGCAAAGAATAGGAAAAGGTGCGCTGGATGCATTCAAACTTTGGGCCTCATGTGTGAGTGGGCCTGCGAGCTGTGTTGGGCTGTGACCCATGTAACGGGTGATATAAACGTGTGTGCGTGTACTGGGATGCTTATCGATGAAGTAATACAATTCTGAATCTTATTCCTCTGGTTCTTCCTCCTTCGTCTCCCTTGCTTCTCTCAACCCCAACTCTATCCCTCTTGTATCCATGGATCTGTGAACCCTAGCTCCAGCTGGGATATCACAAGTTGGTATCAGAGCCTGGTCGCTCCGGCGCGCTTCGAATCCTCGAGATCGCACCAGTAAATCCTGAGGAAGGTTGCTGGTCGCCCTCGGGTGTGACCCTGGCGTAAATCCGGATCCGGGTCGGTCGATTCAGAGAAGAAGCGCGACGGCGCCGTCCAAGCCAGGGTTGCAGGCCCGACAGGTCGTCGACGCCATGGGAGATTTTGAAGGGCGGGTGATGCGCGAACTCGAGATGTTGAAGACGGTGAATGAGAAGATGGAAGGAATCGCTGCCATCTCGGCACGATTAGATGACTTGGATGCGAAATTTGGGGAGCAAGTAGCGCGGATCGACGCGGTTCAGTCCAAGGTCAACCTCACCCATGGCCTCATTGGGAGAGGTACGTCAGGAACAGGTGGCGGTGGCGCGCACGCTGAAGCAGTCACCAGTGACGGCACCGGAAGGGGGCGACGGGATCCTTCCGCCGCCGACATCGCAGCCGTATACATCTCCACTGGTATCACCTCGCTATTCTCCTCAACATCAGTTCGATCCAGGTCGCAGTAGGGAGGAATTGGGGCGTAGTGGAGAGGAATCTGGACTGTCAGTGTGCAGAGTACACTGACACCGGCATTGGCGATGGCGAGCAAAGAATAGGAAAAGGCGCGCTGGATGCATTCAAACTTTGGGCCTCATGTGTGAGTGGGCCTGCGAGCTGTGTTGGGCTGTGACCCATGTAACGTGTGATATAAACGTGTGTGCGTGTACTGGGATGCTTATCGATGAAGTAATACAATTCTGAATCTTATTCCTCTGGTTCTTCCTCCTTCGTTCCCCCCTGCTTCCTCAACCCCAACTCTATTCCTCTTGTATCCATGGATCCGTGAACCCTAGCTCCTGCTGGGATATCACAAGTTGGTATCAGAGCCTGGTCGCTCCGGCGCGCTTCGAATCCTCGAGATCGCACCAGTAAATCCTGAGGAAGGTTGCTGGTCGCCCTCGGGTGTGACCTGGCGTAAATCCGGATCCGGGTCGGTCGATTCAGAGAAGAAGCGCGACGGCGCCGTCCAAGCCAGGGTTGCAGGCCCGACAGGTCGTCGACGCCATGGGAGATTTTGAAGGGCGGGTGATGCGCGAACTCGAGATGTTGAAGACGGTGAATGAGAAGATGGAAGGAATCGCTGCCATCTCGGCACGATTAGATGACTTGGATGCGAAATTTGGGGAGCAAGTAGCGCGGATCGACGCGGTTCAGTCCAAGGTCAACCTCACCATGGCCTCATTGGGAGAGGTACGTCAGGAACAGGTGGCGGTGGCGCGCACGCTGAAGTAGTCACCAGTGACGGCACCGGAAGGGGGCGACGGGATCCTTCCGCCGCCGACATCGCAGCCGTATACATCTCCACTGGTATCACCTCGCTATTCTCCTCAACATCAGTTCGATCCAGGTCGCAGTAGGGAGGAATTGGGGCGTAGTGGAGAGGAATCTGGACTGTCAGTGTGCAGAGTACACTGACACCGGCATTGGCGATGGCGAGCAAAGAATAGGAAAAGGCGCGCTGGATGCATTCAAACTTTGGGCCTCATGTGTGAGTGGGCCTGCGAGCTGTGTTGGGCTGTGACCCATGTAACGGGTGATATAAACGTGTGTGCGTGTACTGGGATGCTTATCGATGAAGTAATACCATTCTGAATCTTATTCCTCTGGTTCTTCCTCCTTCGTTCCCCCCTGCTTCCTCAACCCCAACTCTATTCCTCTTGTATCCATGGATCCGTGAACCCTAGCTCCTGCTGGGATATCACAAGTTGGTATCAGAGCCTGGTCGCTCCGGCGCGCTTCGAATCCTCGAGATCGCACCAGTAAATCCTGAGGAAGGTTGCTGGTCGCCCTCGGGTGTGACCTGGCGTAAATCCGGATCCGGGTCGGTCGATTCAGAGAAGAAGCGCGACGGCGCCGTCCAAGCCAGGGTTGCAGGCCCGACAGGTCGTCGACGCCATGGGAGATTTGAAGGGCGGGTGATGCGCGAACTCGAGATGTTGAAGACGGTGAATGAGAAGATGGAAGGAATCGCTGCCATCTCGGCACGATTAGATGACTTGGATGCGAAATTTGGGGAGCAGGTAGCGCGGATCGACGCGGTTCAGTCCAAGGTCAACCTCACCATGGCCTCATTGGGAGAGGTACGTCAGGAACAGGTGGCGGTGGCGCGCACGCTGAAGTAGTCACCAGTGACGGCACCGGAAGGGGGCGACGGGATCCTTCCGCCGCCGACATCGCAGCCGTATACATCTCCACTGGTATCACCTCGCTATTCTCCTCAACATCAGTTCGATCCAGGTCGCAGTAGGGAGGAATTGGGGCGTAGTGGAGAGGAATCTGGGAACCGTCGTCCGTGGCTACCGAAAATGGAGTTCCCCAAATTTGACGGTACTGACGCTAGAATTTGGGTGGATGGATGTGAGGCATATTTTGCACTATATGACATTCCTATGGGTTCAAGGTTACTTCAGCAACTCTGCATATGGTTAGCGACGCAGCACACTGGTTCCATGCTTTCAAATTGCAGAATGAGTGGCCCAATTGGGAGCAGTTTAAACAAGCAGTGCTGCTGGAATTTGATGTGAATGTTCATCAAGAGAAGATGAAAGCGTTGATGTTGTTGAAACAAAGAGGCACGGTAGAGGATTATAAAGAGAGTTTAACCAACTGGTATATCACTTGCAGCTATATGAGGGCACTGTCAGTGAAACTTTGTTAGTCACAGCGTTTGTCCTTGGGTTGAAGGAGGAGCTCAAACCGGCCGTGGAAATTCAGTTGCCTACTACAGTTCGACAGGCCGCTATGTATGCTAAGGTGCAGGAGGATATACTGAGTCGGCAGAAGACTAGCAAGCCTCTGACAGCCCGAGTTCCTTTTCAACGAGCAGAGTCGAGACTGAATTCCACAGCAACTGGTGATCTGTGGAAGGCAAGGCAGTTGAAAGAATATCGCCGGACCAATGGCTTGTGTTTTAGCTGTGGAGAAAAGTTTGTGCCAGGTCATGTGTGTTCAAAGGCACCTGCAGCAGTGAATTGTATGGAAACGGCATTGACAGGTGAAGAGGTGCTGTCTGATGCGGTTTTAGATGAAGTAGAAGAACAGGAAGCAGCACTGGCAGCCTTGCAATTGTCTGTGTGTGCAGTCTCTGGAGCAGATGGTCCTTCCACTATTCAGTTGAGAGCGTGCATTGGCAACCAGACAGTTCTTATATTGATAGACTCGGGCAGCTCTCATAGCTTTGTGGATAAGCACGTGCTATCTCGAGTGGAAGCAAGGACAACACCATTAGCAGTACCTCAAGCAGTTAAGGTAGCAAATGGGGCTTATATGCAGTGTGTGGCTGAAGTTAAAGATTTCCATTGGTGGGTGCAAAATACAGCTTTCAGTTATAACATGAGAGTGTTGGAGTTGGGAGGATATGATGTGATCTTGGGCATGGATTGGTTAGAACAGTGGGGAGAAATGCAATGCCATTGGAAGGAGAAATGGATACAGTTCCAACACATGGGACAAACCATCAGACTGCAAGGCATTGTACCTGCTGCTGTCACTCAGTTGCAGGAACTGTCTCTAGAACAGGTTCTCACATGGCACCAGGAAAATGAAATATGGGCAACTGCTTTACTGGAACATACAAGAGTGGACACAGTGGCCAGTACACCAGAGGAGGTTACTGCACTGTTGGAATCTTTTCAAGATGTGTTTGCTTCCCCAAACAGTTTACCACCTTCCAGGGCTTATGATCATGCCATTCATTTGGTGCCTGATGCTGTGCCTGCAAATTCCAAACCCTATCGTTATTCTCCACTGCAGAAAGATGAAATTGAGAAACAGGTTCAGGAAATGATCTCAGCTGGTCTTATTACTCCTAGCCTGAGTCCATTTGCTTCCCCTGTTCTATTGGTCAAAAAGAAAGATGGGTCTTGGCGATTCTGTGTGGATTATAGAAAATTGAATGCCATGACCATTAAAAGCAAATTTCCTATGCCAATAGTTGATGAGCTGCTTGATGAATTGTCAGGTGCTTGCTGGTTTTCAAAATTAGACCTGAGAGCAGGTTATCATCAAATTCGTATGGTACCCCAAGATGAATTCAAAACTGCTTTCAAAACACATCATGGCCAATTTGAGTTCAAGGTTATGCCATTTGGGCTTACCAATGCACCATCAACTTTTCAGTGTCTTATGAATTCCATATTCGCTGCTCACATCAGGAAATTCGTGTTGGTTTTCATGGATGATATTTTGGTGTACAGTAAGAGCTGGGAGTTACATTTACAACATCTGAGAATGGTGTTAGAAATATTGAGAGCCAATAAATTGTTTGCCAAGAGAAGTAAATGCAGTTTTGCTCAGAAAGTCTTGGAATATCTTGGGCATATCATTTCTGACAAAGGAGTAGCAACTGATCCAGAGAAAATTCGAGTGATGTTACAGTGGCCAGTTCCTACCAATGTCACTGAATTAAGAGGAATTCTTGGAGTAACTGGATACTATAGGAAGTTTGTGGAGAATTATGGTATTATTGCTAAACCACTTACTCAGCTGCTTAAAAAGAAGAATTTCCAGTGGAATGACCAAGCTCAACAGGCCTTTGAGAAATTGAAACAAGCAATGGCATCTACACCTGTCTTGATTTTACCAGACTTCAATAAAAGCTTCAGCATTGAAACTGATGCTTGTGCTACTGGAATTGGAGCAGTTTTGTGTCAAGATGGACATCCTGTAGCATATTACAGTAAGGCACTGGGAGTTAATAACCAGAAGCTGTCGATTTATGAAAAGAGTTTCTGGCAGTCATGATGGCTGTGGAGAAGTGGAGAACTTATCTCAGCCGAGGACCTTTTGTGATCAAGACAGATCATCAGAGTTTGTGTACACTGGGTGATCAGGTTCTCACTACTGACTTGCAGAAAAAGGCAATGTCAAAGTTAGTGGGGTTGCAATTTCAATTCCAATACAAAAAGGGCAGTGAAAACTCTGCTGCAGATGCTTTATCAAGGGTGGGACATTTATTGGCTATTACTTCTTTTTCTGAGAGCCAACCTATCTGGTTACAGGAAGTAAGTAACTCTTATGCAATGGATGATGTGGCTCAACAATTACTTCAGCAATTGGCCTTAACAGCAGACAATAGTGATGGATATTCCCTAAAAAATGGCATTATTCGCTTGCATGGAAGAATCTGGATTGGAGCAAATGCTGCTTTAAAAACAAAGCTAATCTCAGCTTTCCATGCAAGTGCTGTGGGTGGTCATTCAGGCATCCAGGCCACTTATCAGAGGATCAAAAAGCTGTTCGTTTGGACAGGACTCAAGCAGGATATTTGCGATTTTGTTCATCAGTGTGATGTGTGCCAGAAAGCTAAACATGAACATTGTAAAACTCCAGGTTTGCTCAGCCCTCTGCCGATTCCCACTGGACCATGGACAGATATTACTATGGATTTTATTGAAGCTCTCCCGAAATCCAATGGCTATACTGTGATATTGGTGGTGGTGGATAGATTCACAAAGTATTCCCATTTTATTCCATTGAAACACCCTTTTACAGCTCCAATGGTAGCTCAAGCAGTACTACAAAATGTAGTTAAGTTGCATGGTCCTCCTCAGACAATTGTGTCAGATAGGGATAAGATTTTCACAAGCTCCTTTTGGAAAGAATTGTTCAGGTTGTGGAACACCAAGTTGCACATGAGTACAGCATATCATCCGCAGACAGATGGGCAATCTGAGAGGGTCAATCAGTGTGTGGAAATGTATCTTCGCTGTGCAGTGCATGATACTCCAACTAAATGGCACTCTTGGTTGCCAATGGCTGAATATTGGTATAACACCAGCTATCACACATCTTTGGGGTGTTCACCATATAAAGCCTTGTATGGACATGAACCTCATTATGGCACTTTTGCAAATATTCTGGATTCTGAACATGTGGATGTTCAACAGTGGCTTCAAGACAATAACAGCCATTCACAGTTGTTGAGAGAGCATCTAGTGCGTGCACAAGATAAAGTCAAACATTATGCTGACAAGAACCGTTCTGAGAGAACTTTTACAGTGGGAGATTCAGTGTATCTGAAGCTTCAACCATATGCTCAGCATTCAGTGGTGAATCGTCCCTGCAAGAAATTGGCATATAAATTTTATGGTCCTTTTGAAATTCTGGAGAAAATTGGGAATGCAGCCTACAAGTTAGAGTTGCCTGACACTGCACTAATTCATCCTGTCTTTCATGTCTCCCAGTTGAAGGAGCATGTGCCTGATCACTCTCCAGTGTTCTCCAGGTTACCCACTACTCTGGACTTGTCATCTTCTGAAGCAGTGCCAGAATGCATACTGGACCGTAAGATGGTGAAGAAAGGAAAGGCATATCATGTGCAGGTCTTAATCAAGTGGACTTCTCATTCGATTGACGAAGCAACTTGGGAAGATTATGACAATATTAAGGCAAGATTTCCAGATGCACCAGCCTGGGGGCAGGCTGGTACTCAAGGAGGGGCAACTGTCAGTGTGCAGAGTACACTGACACCGGCATTGGCGATGGCGAGCAAAGAATAGGAAAGGCGCGCTGGAAGCATTCAAACATTGGGCCTCATGTGTGAGTGGGCCTGCGAGCTGTGTTGGGCTGTGACCCATGTAACGTGTGATATAAACGTGTGTGCGTGTACTGGGATGCTTATCGATGAAGTAATACAATTCTGAATCTTATTCCTCTGGTTCTTCCTCCTTCGTCTCCCTTGCTTCTCTCAACCCCAACTCTATCCCTCTTGTATCCATGGATCTGTGAACCCTAGCTCCAGCTGGGATATCACACTTAGGCCTCCTTTGATTCATAGGAATCTTAAAGGAAAAGTGTAGGATTTCTATTCCTATAGGAATTTGCACTGTAGCAGTGTTTGATTCAAAGGAAAGCACAAAAGGAAATCTGAAGGAAAATTTCCGTTACAACCAGATTACTATGAGAAACAACAATTCAGTTTGACCTCATTTTTTCTTTCCTTTGAAGGAAGTTTTCCTTTGTAGGATTACACCTGCATTCCTACCCTAACCCTATTCCTATTCCTATTCCTACACTTTGAAATCCTACAAATCAAAGGAGGCCTTAGATCCAAAGTCATGGAATCGCCCGGCCGTGCCAACAGCAATGGACGGACAGTCGGAGTACTGCCAATATGGCAGTACATCCACGGATCATCGAACTGACTGACTTGAGGCTGGATGATAATAATCTGTTTAAAAATGGAGAGGAAGTGGCAGTACGTACAGCTTCACTACACATCCTGCCGACCTCGGACCCTCCCAATGCAAATGCAAGATGCAGGCCGGCGTGGCACGGTCAGAGACCGATCGCCCGACGGCTGGCTCGATCCATCCATCCATAAAAAAAAAAAAACTATAGTTTTGTACTGTACTGGACTACTGATCCGTCTGGTTTAACTTAGCTTGTCGGCATCAGGTACGGAAATAGAATATGCACGCAGCACGCGGATCGGCGCGCCATCGATCGACGGCCTCGCTGGTCAAGGCCGTGCTGCGTGCGACGCGGCCGGCCGCGCCCCGATCGGCGGAGTAGTACAGTACAAGACGCGGTGGCCGGAGCGCGTCGCGTACCTTTCAATGGCGATCTGGGGACGGGAGCACGTTGGCCACGCCGGAGGCGGAGTACAATGGGCGCCGCCGCATTCCGTCTCCTTCCAACCCTTGCCTTCTTCTTTTCGGCAGACGGGGGTGGTTGCATCTGGTGAGAGAGATGCGAGATGCACTGCCTGCCTGCCTGCCTGCTCATGTCATGTGTAAATAAATTATAATCTGGGTGATCCAAGTGACGCAGCGCACGCCCGGCCTGCTGTTTTAGATGTGGTCTAGAGCAAAAAAATAAAAAATAAAAAAGTCTCGTGAGAGAGAAGAAGAAAAAAAAGTACGCACCATACCAGCTTCAAAGGTATTTTGTATCTCGGCTCTGTTTATTATTGTTTGATCACAACCATAGACATAGGACTTAAGGACCAAACGGCGCACACTCCTCCCTAGCTAGGGTTCCGTCCGCGCGGCCGCCGCCGCCGGCGTCGAGCTCCGGCCCCGAGCTCCCCTCCCCCCTTCCCCCCCCCCCCCCCCCCCTTCCCTCCTCGCGCGCCCGTCGCCCCCCGTGGCGGCGGCGCGCGACCTCTCGCGCCCCTCCTCCTCGTCCCCTCTCCCCTGCTCCCCCTGTCGCCGCCGCCGGCAGAGGCCGCCGGGTGAGGCCCGCACGGCGCCGGCGGCGCCGGCCTGACCTTCCCCGCGCCATCATGGGTGGAGGCGGGGCTCCCCCTCCTGGCGATGGTGTTCCTCGGTCGGCGGCGGTCCGGTGCCCTGGTGGCGGTGGCCGGCGGCACGCGCGGTGGTGGTGCTTCCTCTTTGGCGGCGGGGTGGACTGGTGGTGCTGGGTGGCCGGCGGCGCGCCCCCGGCCCAGATCTGGGCCATTCGGCCCCCATCTGGGTTCTAGCGGGCCGGCTCCGGCGCGGCCACGATGCCTGCTGTGCGGGGATGCGGAGGAGCAGCTTGGACAGGGGGCGGCGACACCGACGGCGTGCCTTCTGCAGCGCGAAGGCGGGAGCTTTACGGGCCCCTGAGGGCCCGGCCGGGCCTGTGGGCCCACGGGCCTGGTATGCTCCTGCTATTGCGTCCGGTCGGCTACCGTCGTGACGGTGGAGGTTGGGCCCTCCCGCATGCCGACGGTGCTGCTGCCCTAGTCCCGGCTCCTCTTCTTCGTTGTGCAGGCCCCACTTCGCGGTGCCGTGGTGAGACGGCGTGGGATGCTTCAAGACCGTATTGGCGCAGAGTGGTGGTCGGTTTGGTGGCGGGCTCCGGAGCGCCCGAGGCGGAGGTTGGGATCGGGAGAAATCCCTATCGGCCTGGCTGACACCGACGCGGTGGCGCCTGAGGGTGCCGCCGGACCTTCCTGGAGGGCGTCGGGGCTACCCCTCTTTTCTCCTCGCCGCGTACCGGGGGAAACCCTTGGCAGCAGCATCGTCATCGTCGCGTCCCTTCTTGGAGGTGTTGTTTGGTACCGGCGTTTCGGAGTTTAGGAGCTTGGTGGGAGATCTCCGGTGGGCGCAGCGGTCGCGAGGCTCCTCCGCTTTTGTTGATCCGTCGTTGTCGGCATTTGTTTCTTTTATATTTTCTCTTTCGTTTCTTTTGGGCGTGATTGTGCTGCTTCCGCCCCAGCACCTATCGTTGGTTGTATCCGGGTGTTTGCTATATCTATATAGCGGGGCGTAAGCCTGTTTCGTCGTTTATTATTGTTTTCACAGAAAATGGAGGCCGTGAACCACTTGCTTTCTGACCCTACGGAAAGCAGCAGTAGCCTAGTCTAATAATGAGCACCGCCCTCATAGATAGATACTGGCGATCTTAACGTTTGCTCTCTTTATTTAACAAGAAAGCACAATATCAACTTGTTGTTAGTTTCTTACTTCGGCGGCGTCAAAAGCTTATGACAAGAAGAAACAGCACCGAAGAGATGCTTATGTATATAGATCAAGTTTGGTTTATTGTTTCCTCAATATATTGTGCACGCCACTTACTCCGTGCGATTAAGTTTCATTACGACCTTCAACTTGCTGCATTAAGAATCGATGATCGCCAGTCAGCAACCACTGAGTTGGATGCATCAACTTATATGATTAAGCAACCCCACTACTAGCTTTCCTATTGAAAGGGTCACAATGTTTTCTTTTACAACCATAACCACCATAGACATGGCGGACGGACGTACTGCGCATATACTACTATTCCGCCTTTCGACTCGCTGACCACCTCGCACGCGCCTCGAAGAAGCGCATCGCCACCCTCGCGGAGAGGGAAAGATCACCCCGAGAAAACAGATCATCCCGGGTGGAGGGCTCTCCCCTGGACGGTGAGTCATCCCGGGGGAGAGCGAGGAGAGCGACGACGAGGAGGAGGAAAAGGGAAAGGTGGCTGAGGCCCACGCATCAGAGGCTCTGTGGGACGCTCTGATCCACGGAGACGACATGTGTAATCTAGCCGATGTGATTTTCGATCCAGGTATTTGGAGACAAATGGAATAGTATGCTACCTAGACAATTAGAGTTGAAATGAGAAGGGCACGATTATCGAAAGGTCCATGCTGTTGGTAATGATTTTCCACGCACATAAATTGTGCTGGATTGTCAATCATTCAAAGAAGCATGCTATAAAGAATGCGATTGTTCAGAGTATAATATAGAGAAAGATGTTACATATTGTTTCTATTGTTTTCTTTTCAAGCTTCCAAGAATTGGTGAAAGTTTTGGACACATGTTGTGTTCATGAAGAAGCGGTTTCAAATCTGGAAGAAAGAAGTGGAATACTTCAAGAGTCGTGTAGATAAACAAAACATCGCATATAACAATGCTAGAAGTCGTTGTGAAGATTCGAAAATCGAAGTAAGTGTGCGTCGTATATATGCAATCACTGAGGAATCACATGTTAAATATGACGTACGCTTGACAACTGTTGGAGGTGTTGCGAGGTTTCTTGTTTCGCAAGGCCTAGCATTCCATGGGCATGGCGAGTCTGATTATATCAGAACAAGGGAAATTTCGGTGAGATGGTTGATTAGTTTTTCAAACGATGTAAGGATGTACCCGATGTGATAAATGAAAATGCTCGTGGCAATCGTAACTTGACTTCTCCTAAGATCCAGAAACCAGTAGTCGCTTACTTTCATCACTACGAGTCAAAAATATCTAGCTAGGTGATTTACAGAAACATAGTTGAGATGAATAGTCGATTTAGTCAAACTTCCACACACTTGTTAAAATGCACCGCATGTCTTGATCGTAGGGATTCATTTAGTACCTTTGATCTTGAGAAGCTACTTGAGGTTGCAAATATTTACTCTGTTTATTTCTCTTCACAAGATTGTTATCTTTTGATATATATATATATATATATATATATATATATATATATATATATATATATATATATATATATATATATCGATAGATGAGGAGAAGTCCAAATTTCTTGACTTGTGATGATCTGAGTGGTCTTACTCTCCAGTTGGTTAAAACTAGACAACATTTGGTCTTTCCATTGGTTTATTACCCTATGGCTTGCATTGATACTACCGGTGGCATGGACATCAGTTGAGAGTTGAATAATATAAATACGGATTTGGAAATAAGATAGGTGATGATTGGCTCAATGATATGCTTTGTTGAGCGAGAGATATCTGCAACGTATTCGATGGGCATATTATGTTATGTTTTCATGCCCTGAAGGATCGACGAGGCTCTCTACCATGACACGTTCGTGTTCCTTCTACTACTATAACTTAATGGTATGATGAAAGTTTATCAACTATTTTTACAATTGTGTTAAGATTCACTTTCATATTTTTCTTGATCCACATCTTCTATGTCTCATTTCGACTTTTGGGCTAGTATTATGGCTGCCAATTTGTATCACGCGGTAAATGTCCATGTTAATAGGTACTAAGTGTTTTGTTTGTTTTTTCATGTTCATGATAATTTTATTTAATTGACCAAGATAATTTAATTTAATTTTTTGTGTATCTGATTTTTTATCTAGTAGACTTGTATTTGTGCGTCAATTTTTTCTGAATAAACGTTACAAATAAAATATCTTGGTCCGCCACTATTTGAATGTTGTCGGACACAATAATGGTGGTGCCGGTGGAGATGCTCTAGCACATCATAGAGGATCACCGGTCCACCACAACTTAGCCACTTGTTTGCAGGGGCGGACCCAGTGGGCCGGGGTGCCATGGCACCCCCTCCAAAATACAAATTGTTTTCCTTTCTATTAGTATTTGGACTGATTTTGTGTGCATATAAGGTAAAAAAATGCAAGACAGATGAATCTTTGCGGTAAAAAATCTAATCTATTGAAGCACCATATATATTCTTGGCTTAAATGTTAAGTTTACAAGTCCAATAGAAAATGTTAAGATTCACTTTCATATTTTTCTCGATCCACATCTTCTATGTCCCACTTGGACTTTTGGGCTAGTATTATGGCTTCCAATTTGTGTCACGCGGCAAATGTCCATGTTAATAGGTACTAAGTGTTTTGTTGGTATTTTCTTCTTCATCATAGTTTCATTTAATTGATGAAGAGAATTGAATTTAATTGTTTGTGTACCTGATTTTTTTTATCTACTAGACTTGTATTTGTGCGGGTAGATGTTACAAATCAAATATCTGGATCCGCCGCTGTTTGGATGGTGTCGGACACAATAATGGTGGTGCCGATGGAGATGCTCTACCACATCATAGAGGATCACCGGTCCACCACACCTCAGCCACTTGTTCGGAAGTCACCCTAGGAAACAGTTACTTTATTTCAAATACTTGATGTTCTAACTTTTTAAAATCGTATGCACCTAGACGTATTTTGGTGAGTTTTGGTGTGTCAGTTGATTTATTTTATAGTTGATTCATTTTATCTGATCCGCATTAAAATGTTCAAAACACCAAATATTTTGGAATAGTACGGTGGAATAGCATCGCCACCTCCACACATGTGTGTGATTCCTTCCACACAGACCCAGTAGTAAGCGAGGGAGGAGGTGGGGCCCCAGCCGCAGCAGATCCCCGGCCCACTTGTCCACGCCATTATCTTACTGTATTATTATTCTGGTCCACTACCCGCCACATCTCTCAGCAGCCACATTTGATCCCCCCTCTCCGCACGAGCCCCCTCCCCTCCCCCACATATGGCACTCCAGCTCCCGCTGCCTCCTCTGCTGCTCTCCCCGTCTCGTCGCCGCCTCCTCACACGCCGCCGCCGCCGCCGACGCACCGCACAAGCAGCAGCCTGACCGCCGCGAGACTAGGAGCGTCTGCCACCAAGCGAGCGCGCCCGCGCGTGTGGGGTTTTAGCAGCATGGACATCGACCCTTCATCCGCCGCCCACGCCGACGGCGGCGGCGACCTGTGGCCGTTCGACTCGCTGACCACCTCGCTCTTCTTCTCCTCCGTCTCTTCCTCGCCGCCGCTCCATTCGCTGCCCGTGGCGTCCTCGTCATGGCTCACGCCGCCCTCGCCGCTCTGGCTCTTCGAGGACCGCCAGCTGATGCCGATCGAGGTGGGCCCTGCGCCTGCCGCGGCGCCGGAGGACGCTGCCCCCGCCCCCGTCGCCGAGGACGTCCACCGAGCCCGCTCCGGTATGCTTTTACTTGGAATCCTCGGTTCGTTTTTTTCTGTTTGCTTCCCGGATCGTACGATCTGGAACGATTCGTTGGAAGAAGGTAGCATATGTTTAGTTTAGGGAGGAGGGTCGTGATTTTTTTTTTTTTTTTTTTGAGGTGGGGTGGGAGGGTCGTGATTTTGTTCCTATCTCTTGTTCGGTTTATCATTTGTTCTTGGGAATCTTTCTGCTCGAAAGCTGAAACAGTGGGGCGGGCATCTGGAATCTCGCTGTTATTAGGACGCTAACCTTATCTTTGCTGTACGACATGCCAAGTTTCCAAGCTTTGCGTTTGACTTTTTTGCTGTTGCCTTCTTTTGGTACGTCTCTTGGTTGCATATAATCTGCCTTACTATGAATTTCTAATCCAACACGATGGATAAAATGGTGTGAAGCTTTTAGCTTTGTTGCAATGATAGGTTTAATAGTGTTAATAATAAGCCTGGCTGGGCTAGCTGTCTAACTACGTGGGGCAATGCGTGGGCCTCTAATGAAAATTGATTAATAGTATTGGTTGGTGGCTTATTGGATTCCACTAGGCGATAGTATATGCATACAGAAAGGGGGTCATTTTTCTTGTGTTATTATTGCCTGAGGCATTTACTTTACCTAGTGCATGGGCTACTACTTTCCATGGTGCCCCTTATTAGTGGTGGTATGATGCCTCCAATGTGATCTCTGGTATTTTGTAGATTTGGCGGTGGATCGTGACGCCATTGACTGTACTGGATTTTATTCGTAGTTGAAGTTGTTGGATAAGGCCTTTGCTTTGTCTCATTATATTATTAGTATGTAAGCATTACAGTTAACAAACTTGATGGCTGTCAGAAATATGGCCGTCATTCTCAAAATAGGTATTCCCTTGTCACATAATCGCATTAGCGCAAGGGTGTAGAGTTTAGACTCAATGGATGATCATAATAAAAATGCATTGCTCCGATAATTAGCCATGCTATTCCTTTCTTATTCATATTCTTAGTCTAATTTCTCTGACAGTACTGCATTATCTTCTTCTAACTAGGGAATTTGGACACGCCAAATAAGAGGGTCGAACATCATAACAACAAATGGCAGATTAACTTATCTCTGCATGACGATAGCACAAACAGCTCCTGCTTGTTCAAGGAGAAGCTTACACATGCTCTCAGATACTTCAAGGAGTCAACAGATCAACACCTGTTGGTCCAGGTTTGGGCGCCGGTTAAGAATGGAGATCGCTTTGTGCTTACTACATCAGGACAACCCTTTGTACTTGACCACCAGAGCATTGGGCTACTTCAGTACAGGGCTGTATCCATGATGTACATGTTCTCAGTAGATGGAGATAATGCTGGAGAGCTTGGGTTACCTGGGCGTGTCTACAAGCAAAAGGTGCCTGAATGGACACCAAATGTGCAGTACTACAGCAGCACTGAGTACCCACGCCTTAACCATGCCATCAGTTACAACGTTCATGGTACTGTTGCCCTGCCTGTGTTTGATCCTTCGGTTCAATCGTGTGTTGCTGTTGTTGAACTTATTATGACATCGAAGAAGATAAATTATGCTGATGAGGTAGATAAAGTCTGCAAAGCTCTTGAGGTTAGTCTTTTCTTTCGTCTCTTTGGTTTTTTTTCTTCACATGAGCTTTCAGGTGAAATTGCTTTGATATGTGGACAATATATCCATAGCCATCTGCTGTAGCAACCACATGTACCATAAATTTTGTCGAATTATTGCTTCTCTTACACTTAATTAATATTCTTTATGTGATGTATGCAGGCAGTAAATCTTAAAAGCACTGAGATATTGGACCATCCAAATGTGCAGGTGAGCATTCAATCAGTATGGACAATTGATTTTTTTTTTGTCTGTTTCTACTATGGGGATGATTTATATGTTTCTTGTGTATCCAGATATGTAATGAAGGCCGTCAATCTGCGCTGGTGGAGATACTGGAGATTTTGACAGTCGTATGTGAAGAACACAAGCTTCCTTTAGCACAAACCTGGGTTCCTTGCAAGCATCGAAGTGTATTGGCGCATGGTGGTGGTCTTAAGAAAAGTTGTTTGAGCTTTGATGGAAGTTGCATGGGAGAAGTCTGCATGTCAACCAGTGATGTTGCATTTCACGTGATCGATGCTCATATGTGGGGATTTCGAGATGCCTGTGTAGAACATCATCTACAGAGGGGACAAGGAGTTTCTGGGAAGGCATTTATCTATCACAGACCTTGCTTTTCCAAAGATATCAGTCAGTTCTGTAAGCTCGAGTATCCCCTTGTGCACTATGCGCGTATGTTTGGATTGGCTGGCTGCTTTGCTATATGTTTACAAAGTCCTTATACTGGTGATGATTATTATATGTTAGAGTTTTTCCTGCCACCCAGTTGTAGAGATGAAGGTGATCAAAACGCCTTGTTGGAGTCTATATTAGGTCTGATCAATCAGTGTCTCCGTAATCTAAAGGTAGCTGGTAACGGAGACTCCAATGAAGCTTCTCTTCAACTTAGTAATGTCATAATGATCGAGAACAATGAAGATTTCAAGACAAACATGCCTTCTGAGAACCCTGAAGGTTGCTTTCGTGAATCACCTGAAGGTGATACACATGGAGGAGCCCACGAGTTTGATAAAGGGAATAGTAAAGTATCAGAAGGACATTTGTTGGTTGATGATAACTCTCAAAATAATGGCACATCCGTCTCCAGGCCAAATGGTAGCCCCACTTCTGATTCTTCGTTGCTTCACAAAAATAGCAAACCCCCTGAAAGGAGACGAGGAAAAGCTGAAAAAACAATCAGCCTAGAAGTTCTTCAGCAATATTTTTCTGGAAGCCTGAAAAATGCAGCAAAAAGCCTTGGTGGTAAGCTTCTAAATATTTAGCCAATTTTGAGTTCACAATTCCTCTACTTTTTGTGTATTACTCTTTCTAAGATGGCTACATTCAACTTCTGTTCAATTTGAAAATATAGTCCTCTTGGGTGCACAGTCAAACAAATTATCCAATTATAATCTGATGCGTGTTTATTTCCTTTAAGGCTTACACGGTAACAGAATGCAACAAGCAGATTTGAGCTTGTATGTTTCATTCGTGTTGTGTTGTTATTCTATTTATTTAGCAAATGCCATTCAATGTACTTGGCATTTGGGATTCTAGTTTCATTTTAATGGTGTCATGATACCATGGATGTGACACTTCTTCCTGTTGAAATCTAAATTGCAGACGCAGACTCTGTAATGAGGTGTTTAGATTTTGGAACAGAGATTCTTCCATTTTGCATTCAAACACATCATGGTAGTCTAGGCAAATGTTTTTGGCAACTAATAGGCTTCATTAGATATCGCCACTAAAGGAAACAAAGTCTGGGCTTGGGATTGAAAAATGATTGCCGGCTTCCTTTATTTGAACAAAATCCTTTTTGCAGCCGACTTCTTTTGACCCATTTGGTTCTGAATCTAAAGGGTTGACAATCTAATATTTTTCCTGTTTGACAGTGTGTCCTACAACCATGAAGCGCATCTGCAGGCAACATGGGATTTCTCGCTGGCCATCCCGAAAAATCAACAAGGTCAACCGGTCTCTCTCGAAGTTAAAGCAAGTGATTGAGTCTGTTCAAGGCTCAGACGCGGCATTTAATCTGACATCTATCACAGGACCTCTTCCGACTATTCCCGTTGGTCCTTCATCAGATTCTTTCAATATAGAGAAAGCAAGTGAAAGTAAAGCAGAAGCTTCAAATCCTGCGGTCGATGGTGACAGAGATTCATCTTTGCAGAAGTCACTAGAAAACGGTAGCCATTTTGGTGCACTCATGTCGCAGCAAGGATTTGTGGACACTAGCAACAATGTCCAGCTTGAAGCAGACAAAGCTTCTATCTCGAGGAGCTCATCAGCAGAAGGCAGTATAAATTCACGTACTTCGGAGGGCTCATGTCAGGGAAGTCCTGCAAACCCGACATTCATTTGCCAGCCTATTGCTTCGACGTTCTTGGAACCACAATTGAATCTAGAAGAGTTCACAAAAGAACCTTTCCAAGAACCAGAGCTACCACTTTCCAGGATGCTCATTGAGGATTCTGGTAGTTCCAAAGATTTGAAGAATCTCTTCGCTTCAGCAATTGACCGACCAATATTAGCTCCTCCCAGCAATTTTGGGCCAATGCAAAATTCAGGGACTGTGACGATAAAGGCGAGTTTTAAGGAAGACATCATAAGGTTCCGCTTCCCGTGTTCTAGCAGTGTTATGGTATTGAAAGATGAAGTAGCCAAAAGGCTGAGGATGGATGCTGGCATGTTTGATATCAAGTACCTTGATGATGATCATGAGTGGGTGAAGCTGGCGTGCAGTGCGGACTTGGAAGAATGCATGGAGATCTCCCGGCATTCTCGCAGCCATGTCATAAGGCTATTAGTTAGCGATGTAATGGCCCACATTGGTAGTTCTTGTGGAAGCTCTGGTTGATACACATGTCGACATGTTTAACTTTTTTTTTTAGTGGGTAAGTACAAGTTTCTTGTTCCAAGAAGTCAGTTTCACCCGTTGTTAAGATAGTCCTGTTGCTAGATAGCATTAGCAGCTTTGTTGTGTTCGATTACCAGTAGTACCATTTTTTTCTTGTACGAATGTGTAACTCTGCAAAACACACGTGTTGTCAGTGCTGTACATATTTAGCACGTGGTGCTGGTAATTCTGGTGGTACAGTAAAAACCGAAGTTGTAATATGACTCTTTGTTGTCCAGAAATTGAACAGTTTTGGAGAGTTAGTTCCTTTTATTCACTTTCAGTTACCCTCAAGTTTGAGCCTTTTGAGGCTTGTTAAAGGATTCCCTTGCACTCTATTGGAGAAAAAATTCCCTCCATTCCAAGCTCTTTTTACAATTTATTTGGTTTTCTTGTGCAATCAAACGCTCGTGGATTCAAAATCTAGTTTTCTAACCCTAATGGATTGAAGAGGACATGTCATTCCAATACTGCATTTTTTCTGTTCCCGCGTTCTAAAAATCCTACGAATCAAAGGAGCCCTTAGTTCTATTGTATCTTATATCCAGCAACATAAACTTGAGCTATACTGATTTTTGATCTGCTACCTTGTTATAATTCTTGGTGTATAAAATCCAGCTGCAAATCTTGGACCTGTCCATCCAGCCTTGTTCAGGAATTGCTATTACATTGCACCGTTCATTTTCGATGTCGGCGAGAGGTTTCCAGTTGGAATGGTCGCCATTTCTTGCTCAACATAAATAGTTCCTTTTGTGCCAGCTGTGCTGAGATATGCATGATTAGGGCCTTCATGGATAAATGGATGATAATGGGGAAGACGAAGACCACAGTTTCCAGATGGCAGCCCACAGATAAAGGCGAATACTCAATAATAAATGATTTCTCAGTTTTATGCGCGTTGAGGTGTTCCACGTCGAAGTTCGTGCCAGCACCTCAAGTTGTTCTACTGGTGTAGCTATTGACACACAAGTCCAAGATTCGGTGAGGAGCTAGTCAGCCAGCACAAGCACAGGAAGGCAGAGCCTTCAATCAAACTGGAATACGCATGAGACTACAACAACATTCACCCTCTTGCCAGAGGCAAAAAAAGGAGCCATCCACTGAGGAGAGCTTTATTTTAAATCTTTTATAATAAGGATTACAGGTACACGTTTGACCCCCAAAAAATCATGTATATGCACAGGCCCGGCTAACGACCCAGACGACTGACACTGAAGGCAGGCATTGGTGCCCGCTCCTGAAGTTCAATCTAGCTAGAAAGGTTCTCGCATCTGACATCTTCCTAACAAACTTGGTGAATCGGTTCCAGTTTTGGGACTCGAACAGGCTCTTGTTCATCCTAACGTAGTTGAAGGAGAAAGATGTTCCCGAAGTACCGCCTGAGTAGAGCCTCGAGCTTCGTATCACCTGACTCAGCGACGTATCGTCCAGCCTCGTCACGGAATTTTCACCGTTGAGAGGTAGGTTGCATATCTTAGCAGCAGCCATAAGCTGCCGGAGGGTCCCTTCAGGACTGCTCTGAGAGTTGCTTCTTTCTGCATCCCTCAGGTCGAAACAACCGCAGCACAAGGCAGCTCTGTGTCTAGAGAACATTTGAGCAATTGGAAGGTAACCATCTCTCAGTAGTGTGTTGTAGTAACCAGCTGTCAGCTCAGACGGGTGCGAACACGTGTAGTAGTGCCAATGTACGCCAGAAACCTTCCCTGAGATTGTCACTCCGGTGCCAGAAAAGATCGCATCGGCGACCGTGCATAACCTCTCCCCATGAAGAAGAAGCATCCCTGAATACCACTCGAGGAAAAATCGACCATAAGGTGTATTCCAGCATCCTCCATCGGCGCGGAAAAAATTAGTCTCTTCAGGGTTTTGCCATGTGGTATCTGTGCCAGCTGGACCTCCTTCTGCCCACTCTTGAATCCCAAGAATCCGCGCACGAGCGTTCAGTGAGGCTTGCATGAACTGTCAAAGTACAACACAACAAAGTGATCATTTACCATTTCAAAGTACACTATCTTTTGATGCTATATGCCAATCTGAAGAGCCCCACAGAAGAGCCACACGGTAACACAAAGGAGATTACCATTTTATAACAGAAAATCATTTATCAAGGCTTAACCTATGAAAATGCATGTACATTGTTTTTTCTGTCTAGTTCACTATTACTTCCTCGAAAGAATACGAAGTACTGAATAAGCATGTGGCCATCGCTTTGGCTTCAGCTCATGAGCTTAGAAACTGGAGCCAGGGCCAAAACGACAGTTATCTTTGCGCTCTTGGCCTGTTGATTCTTGAATAAATTAAAGCCATCCATACACATAAAAGTATAATATAAGCTGAAGTACGTACCAAGTGGATTTTAAGACTTAAAATTCCGAATTATCATATAAGTTGCCTTCTAGTTTCTTTCAACAGGGTGAGTGTAAAACCAATGCCATATACTAGGGCTTGTGCTTGGGATCAATCATCATTAAGGCTGAGAATGGGTGGAAAACTTGACCATACCTCAACCGAACCCACACGAGCAAACGTGGCAGCCCAACCCCAACTAAACCCACTTGTTATTAGTCTCAACCCAACCAAAACCAAACCTAATTGATTTTCCACCCAAACCGAACTAAACCTTGTCTCCATCCACAGGTTGAAACCATTAACGGAAATGAGTTTTAAACTGTTTGATCAAATGGGTTTTGGCGTCCTTGCCGCTAGCCGCATGCAACAACCCGATTATTTTCTTCTTTGGCCAACGGGTCCCGTAGAAGGAGCGCGTCCTATGTGGAGTTTTTTTTAGCACAGCCCCACACATGTGCATCGATTTAGCTACGGGTTCTTATAAAACCTCGAACTTTATACGGTATATATACGCCATGATGATGTCACGCTGATGTCATGACGTACATGCGTACATGCATACGTACATGACTTGCATGCACGAGCATGTCTCGACCACGAGCCGGACCTGCAAGCCTGGGATTTACGAAGCGCTCCCACTTTCACGCTCGTGCTGAGAATCAAGGGGCAAACCCATATAATAAATCAGGTGTGAACCCATAGTCTGCACCTGTTAGGAACCGAATCATTTAAACCCGTAACTAATCAAACCCAACTGATTCCTTTGAGAAACCGAACTGTAACCAACTATTAACATGCGAAACCCACAACAACCTGAACCAATTAAACCCACAATGGAAAACTGAACCAATTAAACCGGTTCATCATAAACCGTTCTCAGATTTAATCATCATATACGTCCAAAAATGGATGTTCACTGAACGTTAAAAGAAATGTCCATATTGAAGTGTGATAAGATTATGGATTTTCTTTCACTGTGTACCTTGTCATAACATTGAAATTCCCCAAGTTCAGATGAGCTCCCTGACTGATTTAGCTTCTCAGTTGGGCATGATGGATACCTCAGCTCACCTCCTGGGCCCATTCCAACTTGAACTTCCTGCAAGACAACAATTCTAAGGGGCTTACAACCTCTTACTGGTGTAAAATTAGCCTGTCGCGTGCGTTAAATACTAAAGGAGAGGACATACTGTCACTATGGCCCCAAGGTAGTCCTTAAAAGTGTCGCGAAAGCTCCTCATGAAGTCTGAATAAGCTTGCATAGGTGATCTTCCCTTCAGAAGTGGAAGAATGTCACATCCCAATGAGATGTATTCTTTATTTCTCCGTCGGTATCTATCAGTATATGACAAGTCTGGCATCTTTTCCATCTCCTCAAGCACCCATTGTGGAAGAGGAACCCTGAAGTATGTAATTTTTCCAAAAGATAGCAGAACTGAGAAACCTTGTGCATAAATGCTAGCTTATTCTCACTTGTCACTATGGCAGCAAACAGAATGATGAAGTAGCTTGGTTTTACAAGAACAAAGGACTAAACTGAAAAGGCAAGATAGTAAACATTGCAGAGTGGAAAAAGGATCAATGTATTTTACGAGTGGAACTCTGACACAATTACGTCTGGCTTCACAGCCTATGTAGATTTTTAAAGTATGTTATACTGAATGTTATACTGAATAAATTCTTGGAGTCCAATATTACCACCATATGGGTGGATCATTTAGGAGCCCAACCGCTGAACCATCTGGCATGCTGGAAACCAACTTTTTCGGCCACATTTCACCAATTAAAATGGTTGCAGAAAGGGACCACAAAAAAATGTCAGCCACCTTTATTTTTAAAGGTTGCATCAACAAACTACAATCGATACACAACGGTGACACAACAATCAACATCCATTTTTTTAATTTTCAAAGGTTCGTCGTGATTTGGATGGACAACAGTTCGGATGATGACTTGGGCCAAAAAAGAATGCTAAATGAGTAAACGGTTCCTAAACATTCATGGTGAAGGAGAGATAGATGATTTTGATGCAAGGGGGCATATATATATATATATACTAAGAGTTGAACACCAAAGAGAGCTAAAATGCAATGCATAATTTTCTTATTAGAGTCCGTTTTCAGTAATTCCTGGTGTAAATGTAACAGATCCTCTGTATGAGCCATCACAATCATTATCTTTGCAGTAATCATTATCACAATCAATGGCACAATGATGACTTAGTTTTAAGATTTTAGTCACCTTGAATATAAATCTTTAAGCTTCATACATCTTTTGCTCCTTCATCACCTTGTTGTAGAGACCGGCCCTAGGAGAAGGAGCAGGAGCAGTCAATGGAGCAAAAACAATCCAGGAGGAGGAATAGGAAAGACCCCAGAAGAGAAAATAGTAATAGCTGAGTCCATGCATGTTCGGAATCCATATTAGGGAGTTCTTGGTGCTTTAGCTTAGCTTATAAGCATTTCATCTTCAGATAGCTTTGGTTTTGTTTTTCCTTTGATAGCTTTCTTCAGTTTTCCTTGCTTAGTTAGGCCTTTTCTTCTTTCTGGGGGCCTATGCTTCGTTGAGGTCACAGTGTGTGATTTGTAAATCTTTGTGCTCTCTTTGCAATCCTATTAATACACAACGTGCAAGTTTTGACGCGAGTTTGAGAAAAAGGTGATGTACAGAGTTAGAGTGAGAGTGTGGTCTAAATTGCTCACTAGGAAATAAATAAATTAATCCCCTCTCCACTCTATTCGCAACCCTTCAGTCTCACTCTTCTACCGACTACCCTACATGCAATGGCCCACCGCAACACCTACTCGCCAACGATAATCTCGTCCACCAGTGTATCATCCCTAAATCTTCACAGCAACAGGGCACGCGGTAAGTATCAGAGCTTGCATACATGGCTTCCGAGGTGAACAAGCAACAGGCAGATAATGACTTCAGATTGGTTATGCTATCTCAGCAAGCAGCTGAAGCAAAGTCTAGCAGACCTTCACAAGAAATTGGTGGAAGTACATCAGGATCTTACACGAATAGATGGACATCTCAAACTCCGAGAAACCGGTGCTTGACTTTCCTGCAAGACTCCCAAAGTCGCAACAGGGCCGTCTGATCTGAGAGTGTGAATACAACAGCACCAATTGTAAACCTTACTACCACTGACTCTTCTAAAGACCGGACTGTGATTACAGGGCTTCAGTTTATGCTGCAGCAGCTGTTACTGACCTTGCCATAGTTCATATTACCATTCCTGCCTGTAACTCTACTAGTGCCATATAACACCAATAGTGCAGTTCTTCGCTACTAAATTGGAGCTCCCACATATGACGGCAAGAACATATGCTGGTTTGGCTAAACCTATGTGAACACATTTTGGGGCGAGAGAACAGTGAGCATCATAAGGTTCGGGAGTCTGCTAATCAAATGGGACAATGAGATCACTAAGATACACACACATAGTTTCCTAAATTAAAATGCCATGAACTGTAATGACACTGCATGTAGATAAAATTTAATGCTTTGCGGGGCAATTAATTGCATGCCATGTTTTATTTTCGAAAAGGGGAGAGATCCCCGGCCTCTGCAATTGCATGTCATGTTTGGAAAAGGAAAACTGTTTTTATCCTACCGAATTCTCAGCTCACTGACATAGCTTAAAATGCCACAAAAGCGATAACCTACTTCCTTAGACCTTGCAACATGTATGTTCACATATTGAAACAAAATGGTAATATGTGAATATCAGACTTAACTCTTAAGAGAAATACAATTCTACCCAGCATGCCAACATTGACATTAAACATGTTAGGGTCACATCCTCAGAAGATTTTTACCACCCCCATGACTCTACTGTCACCACACAACTCCTGCTGCTGTGAGGTGAGTCAGTACGTTATTTCCCATCTTTCCTCTAGGGTCAACATGCTACATAATCCATCTGGAAAGATCTACTTCTACATCCACTGATAGACCACATAATCAGTTGCACAGAGCACAAAATAAGTTTCTGATATGGTAGCAATATTCAATTATGTAAATACAGCACACTATTGTGGTCATGTATTGCACTGATCTACTAAAACTTATTATAGCTCAATCACACTTGTATAACGAATTCTAAACTCACAAAATGGGTTAAAATGCAGCCTTATCCTACACATGTAGCATGAGAGCTTCAACATGATGTCTCTAAACACACTGAAATATCAATTCATTTACATCTGAAACCAAAAATTGTTCGGCTCACAAGCATATACACGAGAACCCTACAGAAGAACAGCAAGACAAATAAGTACGGAGTACATGTTTAGAGCAGAGGGCAGAAGCGAGACGCACCAGAATGGGTCTTGCGGCCCGGCGCCGCACTGGTGGAAGGCGAGGATAGCGCGCACGCGGAGCCCGTAGCGCCGCGCCATGGCGGCGAGGTCGAGGTACCCTGCCCAGTCGTACTTCCCGGGTCCCCCGCGCTCCACGAGGCCCCACCACAGCTCCACCGCTACCCCCGTTACCCCGGCGGCCGCCAGCGCGGCGAGCGAAGCCGCCATGGCGCGCCTCCGCGCTACGCGTCCCCCGGGCCCCACGGCGTCAGCCGGGAGCGTGACATATACGGGTGCGCCAGGGGGCGTAGTGGGCGGGGGAGGCGGCGAGACGTAGTGGATCTCGCCCCCTCCCCCGGCCCCGGTCCCGCCTCCGCCAGCTCCGTAGGAGGAAGAGGAGGACGACGAAAACGAAGCTGAAGAGGAAGAGGAGGAGGATGCCGCCACGCGGATGAGTGGAGCGCGGCGGAAGCGCACTCCGTGGCAGGGCACGGCGGCGAATACGGCGAGGGGAGGATGCGGCGGCGCGGTGATCACTGCCATTGCAGTGGAGGGGTCTCGCCCCGCTCCGCGTGTGCGTGTTCCTCCCGCGAGTGCGGTGATGGCGACCGCAGTGGCTTGTAGCGCGCCAGTGGTCGGAGAGAGCTGGGAGCTTCCGTCGCCGTCTTTTTGTTGCTTTTGGAGGCTGGTCCGCCGGTGTTCCGCTACTGCTTCACGCTAAACAACGGACGGTTTCAGTTAACCGGCGAGTGAGATCTTTTCACGGAATGGAGGCAAAGCTGATTTCTTCTCCAAAATCAGAACTCTCGAGCTCTACTGATCTCTTTTTTTTTATTTTAAAAGATTACTTTTGGGTCTAAAAATTTCTGAAAAAATAAACATTCAAGTCTATATACAAGCCTACTATGTACGGCCAAATTTGCAGCCAAATTTCTGTTTCTATGTGGTATGTACAAAAAGACAAATGTTAAACGTAAAACAGAATATTATCGTTTACATGTTGTCAGACAAACATTAAAAATAAAACTAAATATTAGTACGAGGCCGCATTCCATAGAAGAGTGGTTTTGAACCCTGGGGGAGAGAGCCCCCTGGTGGAAGAGGGCATGAAGTTGCCCTCCGCCTCTTCTTCTCTTCTCCTTTTGAACAAAAAAACAAAAAACACCTCTCCAGCGCGGCGGCCGTAGGGGCACACTGTCCTCTCACAATTTATATGATCTTGTGCATGTAAGAAAGTTTTTCTAGGACTGTAGCCAGGTTCAGCTTGATAAAGAAAAACTGAATTTCAAAATTTGAGAATTTAAGCCATACAAACTGTCATTTAGTGATTTGGCATCATGGTTCCACGTTAGTAACAAGTTGATGTGTTTAATTACATGGGTTTTACTATAGAAAACAACACAAGTCAGGATTTCATGAAAAGGTGCACGGTAATATGTCAATTCTACATCATCAACTCAACTGATGCATGCTTGCTAGGCAGCATCAACTCGGTCAACAGGTTCAATGGAGGCACACACTAATAATATCGTTGTTGTTCAAATTCAGTTCTCCGACCAAGGATGCCAGTGTGGACGGATTGCGCTCTTCAATGGTGGTCGTGCTCTCGGGCTCGATACCAGGGACGTCTTCCAAATAGGCGGTACCCTCTCCAACAACACCGGGTGTTTCGACCGTCGCCGCAAGCACCGGCCCCGATGGACACCTCATTGACAAGCTACACCGGGGGAGGGACTATGCCCCAATATGTCCCTGCTCCGACAAGAGGTATGAGACCCAATCATGGCCCAAATTTCCCTCCCGGTGTGTGTGACCAAGTGCAATCGGATACTACTGATGTGTTTGGTACTAGATGGGGGATGGACTTACCGCAGTTCGACGGTACCAATCCTCGGTTATGGCAGGATTGTTGCAAGGATTACTTTCAATTTTGGGGGATGCCGTCGCACTTGGGGATCCAGTATGCGGCTGCTAAATTCGAGGGTCCCGCTCCTTGTTGACTTGAAGCTGCTCATCGACGTAGACCTTCAGTGACATGGCATGGATTCTGTTATGCTCTTCTCCTGCGTTTTAGCCATAACTAGCACCGCACTCTGGTATATTGTCTGATTCAGATTGCTCAAACCACTGCAGTTCTGGATTATATGGATCGTTTACATGACATGTGCGACCAATTATCTGTGTATGAAGTCTCGACTGCTTCTGTGCATTACACAACACGATTCGTTGAGGGGCTTAAACCAGCTATTCGTATGGCGGTCGCTATTCATCAACTCATTGTTTTGGACGTCGCGATTGAGCTGGCATTATTATATAAGGAATTGGATGATGAATATACGTTTGTTTCTGCGCCTTCGTCACCATCTTACCAGCCAACGACTCCTCGTTGTTGGCACAACACTGTTCAGTCCTCAACTGCTCGTCCTGCCACTGCACGGGTTCCTGAAGAACGTCACACTATTGAACCTCAGAAGGCAGTTGTAATGGATGATCGTTGGCAGAAGTTGCGCAATTCTCGTAAGGCTAAGGGCGTCTATTTCGTCTGTGGGGAGAAGTTGAAAGGACACAAATGTCGTCTAGAGGGGGTGAATAGGCGATTAAAATAATTACAGTTTAGGCTTGAATAAATACTAAAACTAACGTTTAATTTATCAAACACAAAACCTAAACAAGCTAGGTTCACTTATGTGCACCAACAACTTATGCTAAGCAATATAAACAAATATGTGATAGTAAGATATATGACTTCAAGCTCAAAGGCTATCACAGTGTAAGTGCATAAGTAGAGAGTTCGGGTATATAAATAACTGAGGCACGCATAGACGATGATTTATTTTGAAGTTCACTTCCCAGTGGAAGCTAACTTTTGTTGGAGCGGTGCGGAGTCATAGAGTGATCCCCGAATAGCCGTCAAATGGCATACCATATCTCCTTCGTGCCCCCCACCAGTGTGGAGTGCCACGAGCCACTATGAGACACTTTAGGATGGTCACCAAACATGTACAAGGTTGGGTCTATCTCCACAATTTATTGGAGGCTCCCAACAATGAACATATGTTGCAGTTAATTGTTGAAATTTAGGGTGTTTCTCTCTGTGTTTTGGTTGATTCCGAGAGTACTCATTCATTTATTAATGCTTCTTTAGAAGACAAATTCAGTGGAGTTTCTCGGGTCAAACCAATTCCCGTTAAGGTTGCTAATGGTGCTCTGTTATATTGTAATACTCAGCTTGTTTCAGCTGCTTGGTCTGCTTGTGGTAACACTTTTTAGATTGGTTTTTGTTTTCTGCCACTTGGACACTATGATGCTATCATTAGTCGTGATAGGCTAGTAAAGCACAGTCGTATAAAAGTCAATTGGGCACATAAATGGATGAAGGTGCAACACTTGGGCAGGAGATTGACTACCTCAGGTATTTGTAAGGGTGTTGTGGCCTACACTCTTTTAGAACTATCAACTCTACTTTCTGAAGAGTCTATAACAGTTCGTCCAGTTATTCAGTCCGTACTGGATGGATTTGCCTCTATTTTTGCTACACCTACTGGGTTACCTCCAAGGCGTGCATATGATCATGTTATTCCTTTGATACCTGTTGCTAGGCCTGTGTCCATCAGACCATATCGTTTGGTGCCTGAGTTAAAAGATCAAATTGAACAACAGGTGAAGGAACTACTTGCGAAGGGTGTGATTCAACCAAGTAATAGCCCTTTTTCTTCTCCAGTGTTGATAGTTAGGAAGAAGGACTTAACCGGGTGCATGGTAATTTGATTATAGACATTTAAATGCACTCACTATCAAGAGAAAATATTCATTGCCCATCATAGATGAACTCCTCGATGAATTAGCTGGTGCTTGTTCTTTTCTAAGTTGGATTTGCGGGACAGTTATCACCAAATTAGACTTGCAGCTGGAGAGTAGTTTAAAACTGCATTTCAAACACACAATGGCAATTATGAGTTCAAAGTCATGCCATTTGGACTGTATGGAGCGCCTGACACGTTCCAGAATGCTATTAATACTACACTTGCTCATGTTCTTCGTAAGTGTGTGTTGGTTTTCTTCGACGACATTTGATTCACAGCAAGTCGATGTCTAAACATGTTCAACACTTGAGGCAGGTTCTTTAGTTGTGTCCCATGAGCATTGGCATATCAAGCGTTCTGAATGCTCTTTTGCTCAAGAGAGTGTGGCTTATTTGTGACATGTTGTCAGTAAATATGGTGTTGCCACATATAACAAAAATTGTTGATATTACGCAATGGCCAGCCCCAACAAATGTCAAGAAAGTCTGGGGATATTTAGGATTTAATAGGTACTAAAAAATCATCCGTTTCTATGGTGTGATAAGTAAACCAATCACTAATTTGTTGACAAATGGCACAGTTGATGTAGGGCTAGGCCCGATCTTCACGGATTTGAGTGGGAAAAGGGGATGAACACGAAGAACACGGAGGGGTAGCGAGGGAGATTCGTGGGCAAAACACAAGGATAACTAGCAAATCCTGCTGAGAACTCCACCCAACAACAAACCCTCAAAAGGGCAGCCTTTGGATCAAAGAATCAAAGCCAAACTTACTCTTGTTGAAACCGATTGCTCTTACCGGCCGGCCCACCAATCCAATAGAATCACCGCAGTGAAAGATTGGTTTGCACTACTAGAGACACCTCAGTGAAAGAATAGCAACAACAAGATCCATCCTCAACGAGGAACCCTATCTATGAGGGAGGAGGAGCATAGCTCACACAAGTCTCAAAATCAGTCTAACCCTAGAATAGGGAAAGGGGAAAGCTATTTATAGTCTTAGTACAAAACAGGGCAGGAAAGTGGGGAACCGGCCTGGGCCGGCCTGGAGGCCGGCAGGAGCAGGAGGCTGCAGCTGGCGCAGGTGGGGCTCCGGCCTGGGGGCCGGCCTAGGCCGGCTGGGAGGCCGGTGGCCTCTGGTGGGTGGCCGGCCTGGAGACCGGCGGTCTCGGCAGGGTGGCCGGCCTGGGGTCCGGCCTAGGCCGGCTGGGAGGCCGGCCAGCACTGGAGGGGTGCCGGCCTGGGGGCCGGCCTAGGCCGGGCTGGAGGCCGGTCTGCCTGTCTTCGCCTCCTTCTTCCTCTCGTTGTCCATCCTTTGGGGTCTTCTCTTGGTCACCTTCTCCATCATCTTGGACCTCTTCTCGACTCCATTGTGGGTCATCATCCGGGTGGATCCTGAGTATGCACAAGGTACCGGCATGAAGTAGCAAACCATTCAAAGGGAGGTCGAGATCACACACCGAGAGGAGCGAGGTCACCTTTTCATGAAGAGCCTTGACTCTTGATCGTGTCATTGGGCCATTCGGCGTGGTGTCCATGGTGTTGTCCACATGTGGGGCTACATCATCTCCCCCCCCCCCTTCGGAAAGAGTCGTCTTTGACTCGTCATCCTCTTGAACGCTTGCATCTCCGTGGAAAGGGGATAGGTCGGCGACGTTGAACGTGTCATGCACCAAGTACTTGGAGGTTGGGATATCGATCTTGTAGGCGTTGTTGTTGATGCGCTTGAGCACTTTGAAAGGCCCGTCACCGCGAGGAGCAAGCTTGGATTTTCTTTCATCCGGAAAACGGTCCTTGCGGAGGTGTAGCCACACAAGATCTCCTTCTTCGAATATCATGGGCTTCTTCAACTTGTTGATCTTGGTAGCTTGGCGCTTGGTGTGCTCCTCTAGAGTTGCTCGAGTTGACTCATGTAATGTCTTCATGTAGTCGGCTCTTTTGTCGACGTCCATGTCGGTGCGCTCGTGTAGACGAACGATTTCCCTAAAGAACAAAGTTGCAATGTGTGAAGCATCGTTGGTCTTATTGCAAGGAATAAAGTGTGCCATTTTAGAGAAGCGATCAACAACAACAAATATTGAATCTTTGCCATTTTTTGTTCGAGGTAATCCTAAGACGAAATCCATGCTAATGTCGGACCAAGGCGTGTGTGGTATTGGTAAAGGCATATAAAGACCATGTGAGTTCAACATGGACTTAGCTTTGAGGCAAGTTGGGCAACGGCGCACCAAGCGCTCCACATCACGCGTCATCCGTGGCCAAAAGTAGTGTATAGATAGCATGGCGAGTGTCTTGTCACGTACAAAGTGTCCCATGAGGCCCCCACTATGTGATTCCTGTAAAAGCAACAAACGGAGCGAGGACTCGGGAATGCATAGTTTGTTAGCCTTAAACAAGAAACCCTTGTGCAAGTAGAAATCATCGCATCCTTTGTCAATTGTGCACTTTGTAAAGATAGGACCAAAGAAAGGATCAGAAGCATAGAGTTCTTTAAGGTCATCAAGGCCCAAAACGTTGATTTCAAGTTGGGTGAGTAAAATCATCTTGCGGGAAAGAGCATCCGCAACTATATTGTCCTTGCCTTTTTTGTACTTCACCACATAGGGAAAAGACTCGATGAATTCAACCCATTTGGCATGTCTTTTGTTCAAATTGGTTTGGGTTTTCAAATATTTCAAAGATTCATGATCGGAATGAATAACAAACTCTTTTGGCCAAAGATAGTGTTGCCACACTTCCAAAACACGGACTAAGGCATAGAGTTCCTTGTCGTAGATTGGGTATTTTAGGCGAGCACCATCAAGTTTTTTGCTATAATAGGCAACGGGACGGCCACATTGCATGAGGACGCCACCGATGCCAAGGCCACTAGTGTCACACTCAAGTTCAAAGGTTTTGGAGAAATCCGGCAAAGCAAGTAAAGGAGCTTCGGTCAATCGATCTCTTCTTGAGTTCATTGAAAGCCGATTCTTGAGCATTGCCCCAAATGAAGGGTACATTCTTTTTGGTAAGCTCATTCAAGGGGCAAGCAATTGTGCTAAAATCTTTCACAAAGCGACGGTAAAATCCAAACAAACCAAGGGCGCTACGAAGTTGAGCAAGATTAGTTGGTGGTGGCCAATTTGTGATTGCCTCAATCTTAGAAGTGTCAACTTCAATCCCTTTCGAAGAAACTACATAACCCAAAAAACACAAGCTTGTCGGTGCAAAAAGGTGCATTTCTTGAGGTTTGCAAAAAGCGAAGCATTACGAAGGCCCAACAAAACTTGCTTCACATGGTCGACATGTTCATGCAAGGATTTGCTATAAACAAGGATGTCATCAAAGTAGACAACCACAAACTTGCCAATGAAAGCGCGCAAGACGTGATTCATAAGACGCATAAATGTTGAAGGAGAATTGGAAAGACCAAAGGGCATGACAAGCCACTCATAAAGACCAAATTTTGTTTTAAATGCGGTTTTCCATTCATCTCCTTCATCCATACGGATTTGGTGATAGCCACTTTTCAAATTAATTTTGGAGAAGATAGTGGCACCACTAAGCTCATCTAGCATGTCATCAAGTCGTGGGATAGGATGTCGATACCTCACCGTGATATTGTTGACGGGACGGCAATCCATGCACATTCGGAGTGTGTCGTCTTGCTTGGGGACGAGGATGACCGGAACGGCGCACGGACTCAAGCTTTCACGGACATGTCCCTTGGCGAGTAGTTCTTGAATTTGGCGCTCGATCTCCTTTGTCTCCTCGGGGTTGGTGCGGTAGGGCGCTCTATTGGGTAGAGGGGCGCCGGGAATGAGATCGATGCGATGCTCGATTCCACGGAGGGGAGGAAGTCCTTGAGGTAGCTCATCCGGAAAGACATCTTTGAATTCCTGCAAAATAGACAACATAGACGGAGGAACTTGGGTTACGTCGTTAGTGTCTTTGCCATCTCCTTTGCATAAGAGCATGAAGTGGAAAGTGGATGGGTTTGCTCTCACTTCTCTCATCTCACTTTTGGTGGCTAACAAGACGACGCCGGGACTCACTCTTTTCCCTTTCTCACTCATATTTGGCTTGTGGCTCTCACTCACGTGAATGTGGCTCGCTCTCTCACCACTCAACTCACTAGGGGATTGTTTTTCTTGCGCTCTTACAATTGTCTTGGCATTGTCGGCGATAATTTGGCTTGGAGTCATTGGGCGGAGCACGAGGATCTTATTGTTCCATTTGAAGCTATAGTAGTTGGTGCGCCCATCATGAGTAGCGGCCTTGTCAAATTGCCAAGGGCGGCCAAGAAGTAAGTGGCAAACCTACATGGGTACCACATCACAATCCACCGTGTCCTCGTAAGAGCCAATCTTGAAGGATACTTGAACCGTATGTTGGATCTTCACGGTGCCGGAGTCACTAAGCCATTGCACATGGTAAGGATTGGGGTGCTTCCTGTACGTCAAGTTGAGTTTCTCACATAGCTCCTTACTTGCCAAGTTGTGACAACTCCCACCATCAATGATTACCTTGATTGATTTGCCGTTGATGCCGGCCTTGGTTTGGAACAAGTTGCATCTTTGAGCGTCATCACCTTGGTTGATTGTAGTCAAGACTCGAGTAACAACTAGAGTGGGGTTGGGATCACCATCACAATAGATGTAGTCATCGGCTTCATCAAAGCTTTGCATCGTGGCCACCTTGTTCAATGCGTGGTACTCATCTTCACTCATAGACTCATAGTCTCCATTGTCATTGACGATCATCACCTTCTTGTTGGTGCACTCAAATGACTTGTGCCCTTGACCTCCACACTTGTAGCAAGTGATATATGACTTGGCGGCTTGGGGTGAGGGCGTCGTCTTCTTGCAGGTTGTAGTGGGTTGCGGTGTAGGACTTTTGATATTGCCTTGAGTTTGGACTTGAGTCATGGGTTGTGTTGGTGATGAAGCTCTAGTGGCGAAGAAGGACTTGGCCTTGACATACTTGAGCTCTTCGGCGACTTGGCGCTCAGCCTTCATGGCTTGATGAACTAGCTCAACAAGGTTCTCATAAGGTTGGAATTCCACTATCTTCTTTATTGGGTACGTGAGGCCGTTTAAGAAGCGTGCCATTGATTGTTCCTCGGACTCAACAATGTGTGCGCGGGAGAGAGTTGACTCCATCTCCTTGTAGTACTCGTCGACCGTCTTGAGACCTTGCTTAAGTTCTTGTAGCTTCTTGTATAAATCTCGCGCAAAATGATGTGGCACAAAGCGCTTGTGCATTTCCTTCTTCATGTCATTCCATGTGTCGATTGGGTCTTCAAAGGAGGCTTGGAGTTGTTCCCACCATAGTTGCGCATAGCCTTCGAACTCGAGGGATGCGAGGTCAACTCGTTTGTCTTGTGGCACCTTGTAGACTCGAAATAGTTTGGAGACCTTGGATTCCCAAGCAATGTAGTCCTCCGGGTCGTTGGTGCCATGGAACTTAGGAATGACGAGCTTGGGAGGATTGAAACAGTTTTTGTGACCATCCTCATCATCATCATCATGGTGGCGATGGCGGTCTCGGTGATGATGCCTTGGATGGTGGCGTGGAACATAATCCTCATTGTCTTCATGATCAACATGATTGTCGGCCAATGGCACTCGGCGGGCTCGATGTGGAGGTGGGTCATGACGATGATGTCGATTATCCTCATGGCGATGTTGGGGATCCAAGTTAGCATTTGGAATTGGTATCTCTTGTCGATGACGATCTTGATGTTGTTGATGGTCTACGTTTGCTTGAGGGTTAGGCGCTTCTTAACGATGTTGGTCTTGGTGTTGGTGAGGGTCCAAGTTCGCTTGTTGATGAGGTATCTCTTGGCGATCGCGCTCTTGGCGATGACGATGTCCTTGATCATTCTCACTCCGTGCATGGCTTATTGCGGTGGAGTGGCGAGAGCTTCGCGAACTTTACCTTGAAGAGCGACTCTGATCTCGATCGAGGAGCTTGCTCATGGAATCTTGGATTTGAGCGAAGCGCTCATTGTTTTCACGTTGAGCGGCTTGATGGCGCTCCTTATAGCGGCGTAAGTTGTCGTCGATGTACCTCCGAAGGGCCTCCTCTTGCTTGCCGAAGGCGGCGTCTTGTTCTTCCCTATCCATGATAAGACAACACAAGTGATATGTGGAAAATTTGGTGGTTAATAACCGCTCTTACCTTTGGATGATAGTATTGGATAAGTGGCCTTGCCTTCCGAGACAAAGTTGTCACAAGAGTAAGAGTTGGTTGATTAGTGATCCAAAAGCGACTCACACACACACTTATGAGGAGCTTAGGTATGGTAAAGTGGCAAGAAATCAAAACGAAACCAACGAAAAGGCTATTGCAATAAGTGGAGGATAACCACAAAGATCAAGAAACAAAAGAGACTAACCACACAATCCGAGAAACAAAGGAGACTCACACGTGGAGACAAACGTGGATGGTGCGACTATGGAAAAGAGCAACTTGGACCTAACGAAGACTATGCTCGTGCCGCACCACCTCTCGAAGGACAACTAGCTCAAGTGTATGGGAAGGAGCACCCGATTTGCACAAGTGTACCCATTTCTCTATTGGTTATTGGAGCTTGAGGATGACTAAGATCACGGCTCAGCTTTTCTCTTTTTTTTTGAATCTTTTCTATTTCTCTTTTGCTTGATGCTTTTGCCCGAGCCGAGTCCGCTACAACTAGATGCTCACAAGATTATGATATGGTCACTTGGTGTCACACTAGTGCAATGCTCACACTATGAAGAGCTAGCTCCTAAGAAAAAGTTTCGTGAAATGGAAAGAGATGTGTCGGAAGCTATACCTTTGATGCCGTCGAGGTAGCGATGAAGCGACACGAAGATGAAGTCGGTGAATAGTCGTGCGGCGGTAGCACCGGCCGAACAGGCGGTAGGACCGATTGCGGGCGGCAGTACCGGCCGTTCGGACGGTAGTACCGCCGGCGACGAATTCTGCGGCACGCTTGGGCTTGGAGCGGAAAAGGCCTCCGAAACACCAACGGAAAGTGGGGAAAGGTCTTAAGCACGAGATCCGTGGATCAAAACCACAAATCGCTCACCAAATCGAAAGATCGAACGAAATCCATATGGGCTATTTTTTTTTTGAATTTTCATAATTGGTATGGGAAAGAAAAAATTTGGTGGGAAAAAGGCTAATAAAAGGTGGAAACACGATCCAAATCCGTGGAAACCCTTGCTCTTGATACCAAATGATGTAGGGCTAGGCCCGATCTTCACGGATTTGAGGGGAAAAGGGGATGAACACGAAGAACACGGAGGGGTAGCGAGGGAGATTCGTGGGCAAAACACAAGGATAACTAGCAAATCCTGCTAAGAACTCCACCCAACAACAAACCCTCAAAAAGGCAGCCTTTGGATCGAAGAATCAAAGCCAAACTTACTCTTGTTGAAACCGATTGCTCTTACCGGCCGGTCCACCGATCCAATAGAATCACCGCAGTGAAAGATTGGTTTGCACTACTAGAGACACCTCAGTGAAAGAGTAGCAAAAAGAAGATCCATCATCAACGAGGAACCCTAGCTAAGAGGGAGGAGGAGCATAGCTCACACAAGTCTCAAATTCAGTCTGACCCTAGAATGGGGAAAGGGGAAAGCTATTTATAGTCTTAGTACAAAACAGGGCAGGAAGGTGGGGAACCGGCCTGGGGGCCGGCCTGGAGGCCGGCGGGTGCAGTCGGGTGGCCGGCCTGGAGGCCGGCAGGAGCAGGAGGCTGCGGCTGGCGCAGGTGGGGCTCCGGCCTGGGGGCCGGCCTAGGCCGGCTGGGAGGCCGGCCTGGAGACCGGCCTGGGCCGGCTGGGAGGCCGGCGGTCTCGGCAGGGTGGCCGGCCTGGGGTCCGGCCTAGGCCGGCTGGGAGGCCGGCCAGCACTGGAGGGGTGCCGGCCTGGGGGCCGGCCTAGGCCGGGCTGGAGGCCGGTCTGCCTGTCTTCGCCTCCTTCTTCCTCTCGTTGTCCATCCTTTGGGGTCTTCTCTTGGTCACCTTCTCCATCATCTTGGACCTCTTCTCGACTCCATTGTGGGTCATCATCCGGGTGGATCCTGAGTATGCACAAGGTACCGGCATGAAGTAGCAAACCATTCAAAGGGAGGTCGAGATCACACACCGAGAGGAGCGAGGTCACCTTTTCATGAAGAGCCTTGACTCTTGATCGTGTCATTGGGACATTCGGCGTGGTGTCCATGGTGTTGTCCACATGTGGGGCTACATCAACAGTGTTTAGGTGGACATTTGTGGAGGAAGAAGCTTTCTGAACATTGAAGAATGCCCTTATCACTGTCCCTGTGTTGGCTCTCCCAGACTTCAAGGTATTTGTATTGCAGGCTGATGACAGTGACAAGAAGATTGGAACAATACTCATGCAATATAATCATCTGTTGGATTATGTTAGCAAGGCTTTGGGCCCCAAAACCAACACCTTATATGTGTATGAGAAGGAATACCTTGCTATTTAGTTGGCAGTGGGACATTGGCGCCCTTATTTGCAATCAAGGAAATTCATCATAAGGAGATACCACAAAAGTCGGACTAATCTCAATTAACAAATACTGCACACTAATTGGCAGCATAAAGCCCTTACCAAGTTTATGGGTTTACAATATCGTATAATTAACAAGAAAGGGTGCGATAATGGTGTTGCAGATGCATTATCTCGCCAAGTTCACCAATCTTTCATTTGTTTGTTGTCTTTCAAACTCAACTAGTGTGGCTCCAAGATATTGTGAATTCTTATGCACACGATGTGAAGGCTCAAGATCTATTGATCAAATTGGTTGTGCGCCGATCATGCTGATGGTAATTATTCATTGTCTCATGGTATTTTACAAGTTCATGGGGAAATTTGGATTGGTATTGTCCCTACACTTCACTTCAGAATTTTTTCGGCTTTCCATTCTAGTCCATTGGGTGGACATTCTGGTTTCCTTGTTTCGTACAAACGATTTTTTTCTCTATTTTGATGGGTGGTCATGCATGCGCAGATCAAAGAGTAGGTGCAGACATGTGTGACTTGCCAACAAGCTAAGCCTCAAAGAACTCGTTACCCTGGGTTACTGTAGCCGCTACCAGTACCTCAAGGAGCCTCACAGTTAGTTACCATGGATTTCATTGAGGGCCTTCCCCCAATTTGGTTCCTTCAATTCAATTATTGTGTTCATGGATTCCTTCACCAAATATGTGCATTTTGTGCCATTGCGTCATCCTTTCGCTGACATTGCTGAGGTTTTCTTGGACATGGTGTATAAACTTCACAGTATGCCAATTCAGTTGGTTTATGACCGAGCTAAAATCTTCACCAGTCGATTTTGGCAAGTTGCCTGTCCCGCACGGGTACGCAATTGACTATGAGTTATGCATATCACATGCAATAAGATGGACACAAACCGAGCATTTCAATCAACATATCAAGTGCTATATGCATTGCTTTATTAGTGCTCATCCCAAGACATGGAGTAAATTGCAGTCACTTTGTGAATTCTAGTACAATACTAGTTGCATTCGTCTCTTGGGAAATCACCATTCGAGGTCCTCTACGGCTACTCTCCTGGGTATTATGGTATATTGTTGATTGCTGTTGGGAAACCCCAAGAGGAAGGTATGAAGCAGCGTAGCGGAAGTTTTCCCTTGATTTCAAAACCAAGGTTGTCGAACCAGTAGGACTTGGAGAAGGCTTAGCAAGGTGTCAATAGCGCCGTTTCTCGATTATTGACGTGGACCTGTACACAATCACCAACAAACTATTTTGCCCCAACAAAATAGAGAGGTTGTCAATCTCTCCGGCTTGCCAAACACAAAGAATTAAATGTGTGGATGTAAAATATGATGAGGATGAAATATGACTAGCGAGCAGATGATGACGAAAAGCTATGAAAATAGTTGTAAGCAATGTAGGAAAATAGGACCGGGGTCCACAGTTCACTAGAGGTGTCTCTCCAAAAGATATACATGATGGGTAAACAAATTACAGCATGACAATTGACAGAATTGTAGGCGCACAACAAGGCTATCATAAAATAATATAGTTCACCGCTTCATCTAATATGAGCATTACGTCAAAATACATAGACCGTCATCCAACTGCATATATGACTAATAATCCACTCTGGGATCGCTATCCAGCATGTCACCCAAAAGTATTAAGTTGCAAGCAACAGATCATCGCAATAAGCAAAGTGCATAATGTAAGCAATGTAGATAACACGAAGAAATCACATCGCTGTTTTCTCCCTAGTGGCAACAGCACATCTCTAGCCTTAACCGTTCCTGTCACCGAACTCAGACAAAGAGAGGCATGAACCCACTATCTAGCATAAATACTCCCTCATACAACACTAACAATTACTCGGCCAAAGCAACCACTAGCATCGGAGAGTATGCAAGACCATAGATGAAACACATAACTGAACAAAAGTAATGACTTCCACAATTCATCGAATACATGCAAACACAATCATGTAGCAGTTACAAATAGATGATCTTAATCATGATAGGCAGCTCACAAGATCTAAACAATGGAGTACAAAGAGGAGAGACAACCATCTAGCTACTGCTATGGACCCGTAGTCCCGTGGTGGACTACTCACGCATCACTCCGGAGGCAGGCATGGTGGAGTAGATGCCTCCGTCGTCGATTCCCCTCTCCGGCAGGGTGCCGGGAAGATCTTCTGAACCCTCCCGAACTAGGGTTTGAGATGGCGGTGGCCTCGGACGTATTCTGGAGATTATGATCGTGCCTCCTCTGTTTTTAGGTCAGAGGAGAATTTATAGGCGAAGGGGCAACGCGAGGCGATGGACAGGGGCCCCAGGTGGGCCCCACACGCGGCCAGGGGGGGCGCGGCCAGGTGGCGTCTTGAGCCCCTGTGCCTCCCCTCCCACTGTCCTTCGGGTTACTTCTTCGTTTCATATAGGAAAATAATTCCCGCAAATTATGAGAGCAATCCGAGAAACTTCCCAGAACAAATTTTCTGAAACAAAAAGACAGCAGAAAACAGGAACTGGCACTGGGCATCTTGTTAATAGGTTAGTTCGATAAATCATGCCAAAATGATATAAAAACATTGTAAAATATGTGGCACTGATATATAATCAAGCATGGAACATCAAAAATTATAGATACGTCAGAGATATATCATATATCTACACAAGATACTATGGCCTTTGCTGATATCCCATCTTGGCTTGATCAACGTGCCTTAATCCTGGAATTTTTTCGTCAAAATTTTCTACGAGTGAAGCACCGAATGAAACACCAAGCTGATGAACAGACTGAAAGGCATTTTGAAGTGGCTGATCAAGTTTTCCTGAAGCTGCAGCCCTATGTCCAGTCTTCAGTCGTCAGTTGTGCATCTCATAAGCTTGCATTCCAGTTCTTCGGTCCTTTCAAGATTCTCCAGAAGATGGGGACATTGTCTTACAGTCTCGTCCTCCCTGAATCCAGCAGGCTCAGTTGAAGAAATTCTTGTCTCCTAACCAGTTCTTCCCAGTGTCGATTGGCAGGTTCCTTTTGCCATTTTGGACAGGCGTGTTGTTTCGTGGTTCCATTGCTGTGGCGCAAGTATTGGTGCAATGGAGTGATGATGTTCCGGAGATGGCCACTTGGGAGGATCTGGATTCCTGGGTCAAGCTTTTTCTCATGCACCGGCTTGAGGGCCAGCCGGTTTTGAATATGGGGAGATTGTCAACGGTACTATCCTACCGCAGCGTGTTGTCGATGAACTAGGCCAAGATACGAGCAGAGTTGAAGAGAACAGGCCAAATGGGCCGAATCGAGAGAAGGACACGCACACGCAAGTTACCAGACCGACTCGCTGATCCAGAGTGGATCGAGACGATAGAGTTATTAATACCGCTGCCTTGTAGCGTGGTGGTTGGCTTAAAATGGTCTTTGACATAAAAAAATAAGGTTGTAATAACGAAACTGACATTTTGTTTTCCTTGCCTTGCAAGTGGAACAAGAAAGACTATCTAGTTATTTTGATTCTATGCCCTTTTGTCCACTAACTCTACCTTGCGATAGATGTCAGCTGATGACATTAGTAGAAAAAAGGGCTTTCGTCCAGGTCGAATAGTCGCATTAGTCCCGGTCGCGTTACGAACCGGGACTAATGTTGGCATTAGTCCCGGTTCGAACAGCTCGCATGCCGCACGGGGCTCGGGAGCCACCAACCGGGACTAAAGGGGTGGCGTCAGGCGCGAGGCCCTTTAGTCCCGGTTGGTGGCTCCAACCGGGACTAAAGTGACACCAACCCGGACTAAAGGTTTTTGTAAAAAAAATCAGGATTTTTACCTTTAGTCCCGGTTGGTATCTCCAATCGGGACTAAAATTTTATTTTTCATTTTTTTAGATTTTGTCCAACCCGGACTAAAAAAATTTGCAAAAAAATCAGCATTTTTATCTTTAGTCCCGGTTGGAGTAAAGTTTTATTTTTCATTATTTTTAGATTTTGCCAGGAAAAATGTAAAATTTTGAATTTTTTTTGAAATTTTTGAATTTCTTTTGTTGTTTCTTTTATTTTTCAATTATTTTTAACTTTTATTATTATTTTATAATTTTAGAAATTTTTTTGTTTTCGAATTTTTTAGTTTTTTTGAAAATTTTGAATTTTTAAAAAATTTCTTCATTTTTTTTAAATTTTTGAGTTTGTAAATTAATCATTGTTGTTTGTTAATCATTGTTGTTTATTTTAATAATTGTTTGAAATTCAAAAATTTAATCATATGCCATCAAGACCTAAGGGTTAATATAATTGATAGCTTATTATTGTCAAGAAAACAACAATTGCAGACTTGACAGCTGGGGAAAGGGAACTGGGAAGTTAAGCGTGCTGGGGCTGGAGCAATGAGAGGATGGGTGACCGGCTGGAAGTTAGAGATTAGGGATGACCGGATATGCACTTTGACCTGAAAATATGGGTGATTAGAGATGAAATTGTCAAAATAATTTAAAGATTTGAAATTCGGAAAAAAAATCAAAAAAAAATAAATCAAAAAAACCTTTAGTCCCGGTTGGTGTTACGAACCGGGACTAAAGGTCCTCTGGCCCGAAAAAATGGCTAAAGGGTGGAGCCTTTAATCCCGATTGCTTAGTCCATTTGGACCCGGGAATATGAATCCACACTTCAAGGCTAGGACTAGACTATGACACTCGAACTATTTCGAAAAAAAAAAAGACTATGACACTCAACACAGCATGGTGGTTGAGAGAGGAGGGGCAAAACGACCATCATCCTAATTTACTCATGAAATTTACTTCCTGTTCCTGTGCTCGCTATATATCTAGAGTGCGCATCTCACATGGTTCTGTTCCCAGCTTTTCTGTAAACCCCTTTCAATTTATGCGTATTTATGTAGTAGTCCCTCCTATTAAGATGATTTGACCCCACATGAGTTTGTTGACCCCACAGAAGTTTGCCCCTGGCTCCGCCACTGTCTGTTCCGGATTGCTTCCGTCCTCCCTTTCCCCATCATTCTCTAGGTTTGTTGAATTCAAGACTCAAGAAACGAGGTAGTCTATCAATTTCATAATTTAAGATAATAACAACTCCATTGACTGGAACAATTTATCACATACTACTACCACACCTAGTCGCAGACACGTAGTATTCAAGTCCCTGTAGACGCCCTTCTTCACCTACTCCAACATATACTACTTCGCCCCTTCCAGCCTCCTAACACCTAAGCACAGCTCCATAGCCCACACACAACCATGGCCAAAGCACGGCGGTTCGTCCCCGTCGTGCTGAGGGTCGCGGCGGCCGCGGCAGCCGGCGTCGCGGCGATAGTCATGGCCACGAGCCATCAAACGACCACCGTGTTCGGCGTGCAGGTGCAGGCCAAGTTCAAGTACATGCCGTCCTTGGTGTAAGTATATACACATCGTCTATCTTCCCCCGTTCGTACGTCGTGCCGGCCGGCGTCGATCGCCCATGGCTAACGAAACGCCGCGTATGCGTGCCTTGTTGCAGGTTCTTCGTGGTCGCAAACGTCGTCGCGTGCGCCTACAGCCTCCTCGTCCTCCTCGTGCCGACGGCGCCGAGCCCCGTCGCGAAGCTGGTGCTCGTCGCCGACGTGGTGAGTTGGCTATATGTATTTAATCTTGCGCGATCGGATGCCTCGTGCGATGCACTTCATCTCATTCTTTTTTTCTGACGTGGTTGATGCCTGAGCTGCAGATGCTCGGCATGGTGCTCACCGGCGCCGCCTCCGCGGCCGCCGCCATATCGGTCCTCGGGAAGGACGGGAACAGCCACGCCGGCTGGCCGCCGATCTGCGGGATAATGAACACTTTCTGCGACCATGTCACGGGTGCTCTCGCGTGTGGCTTCGTTGCGGTCGCCCTCCACTTCCTCGTCCTTCTGTATTCCATTTACACCATCAGTAATAGCTAGACATGTTTCTGCCGTTTGTTGCTGGTTTTTCCTGCGTGAACAGAGTCCTAAATTAAACTGCACGCTGTCTCAGAAACCTACCACGAGAACTTCATTTTCGTCGCACCTTTGTAGACTTCAAATTATGCTATATATTTCTCACGAAAAAATGCTTGCTTTGGTAGAACTAAAGTTTCGTCGATATGACATGTAAATATACAGATACTTCTGTGAAATAAATAATGTTCTGTTCTACTTGGGATAACCAATGTTCATGTCACGGTGAGCTGGCCAGGATCGATTTAAAATTTGATTGTGTATCAGGCAGTAAGGTAGCATTTAGTTGAGATGTCACTATCTCGTTCTGTTGAACTACCATGTTTTGTGTTGAGTCAACGGGGAGGATGACAGGATCTCCCTTTGGATTAACTAGTAAGGTCTAGGGCTTTTTTGGATCATAGGATTCAAAAGGCGCAGGAATTGGAAAAACACAAGAATTATACAGGATTGCAGGTGCAAAACAGAGGATTATAAAACAGAAAAACTACAGGAATAATGATTTGGATGGAACACAGGAAAAGTGCCTCGATCCTACGCGAATGAGTGTAGAAAAGAGATTAGAGTGAATGTTGAAATTCCTATGTGATTGATTAGGATGTAGGAATGCAATACATAGCAATTTTGGAGGTGTCATTCCTTTAATCCAAAGGCTTCCTTAGGAAAAAAAATTCTATGGGTTGGAATCCTTCAATACTCCTATGAAAATCCTTCAATCCAAAGAGGCCCCTAGTGTTCTAGCCCATGATACACAGTCAAGAGCACATATTAGCATGTGAGCACAAATCGGTGAAATGGTTAGCTGAAAATGTACAGTTGTACACCCTATTCAAACTGAAATTGCAATTGTAGATAAGAAGTCATACTCACAAGTGAACTTAACAATAGGGAAGTAAATCACAGCCTTAATGCGGGTTTCCACGTTCCGCGAGCTCAATCCATGGCTCACAAGTTTAATCTTTTTCGAGGAGGTAACACCTCATTTGTATGTGACGTCGTTGGCCCATCCGAAGCTGCAAGTGACAAGAGTCATACGAGTTTTCGTGTCACACGAGTCATCGTGGATTCATTTTCAGGAATCAGGAGGGCTCTGTATTTGACACGTTGCTGATACCAGTATGGCTGCAATACCAAGAGCAACAGTTTTGAGTACAAAACTCAAGGTGCCATTTCAAAAGGTGTAGTAGTAAAAAGAAAATCATTTGTTAGCTCGGGCAACAGAGCGCTCTATTTTGAAAAATTCCAAACTCGTTTCTCAAAGTGTCAAAACAAATCCTAAAATGTTCATATCAAGTATCTGGACAAATCATCAAAATGGCCCAAAAAAATACCAGTGAGATTGCCAAGCTTTGAAAAATAAAACTACAAATAGGAGACTGTCCATAACACGGAAATGCCACTAACATCAAGACCAAATTAGCCTGAGGAGTAACTACTGCCACATTGACAGTACAGTAGCTGCACGCATCATATTGTACCAGAAAACAAGATCTTCAAGAGGTATAGTAGAATATCCCATGAATGTGCCTGGATCCTCTTCCACCCCAGAATAACTTAGTTCATCATCCGACAACATAAGTTTCAGCCATTTCTTATCACTAACCAGTAACCACCACTACAGAGGCTGCAGCACTGATTCCAAACATTTGCCGCATCATCGTGCATGAAAATATGCAACCAGTGCAACATATGCCCCAAGCGAGAACGTAAACATAACCCAAATTAACAGTGTGTTTTCCATCCCGGGTACAGGTAAGAGTGTGGAAAATCACCTGCGACAAGGTTCTCAGCAAGATCATAGATGGTCCAACTAGGGTGTTACTCATTTATTTCCAAGTACATGGGTGCACTACACCTACAGAAATATATGTCCTAGAAAGTCCAGACAACATGTTTCAGTCATATTAGAACAATAACAAGGCACACCACAAGCTGATTAAGCAGGAGATAGCTGTGTTTTGTTCTCAATGGAAGTAACCCAGGACCTGGCCACCCACATTCTGCCTAATTGCTTCCTCATGATCTAGAACACCATTCGGAGTGGTCACCACAACATAACCCCACTGCAGAGAAAATAAGACCAGGAAAACGTAATGTGTTAGAAATAACAGACTATCTCTGCAAAACGAAGAGAGAATGATGTATCCCTGAGCTCTACTATAGATAATTAGATATATATAAACTGCATACAGAGAATTCTCTATAAGATAAATAAACACATAATAAAGCATGGAATAAAGCATGGCAAATAAGCTTTCAGAAGTTAATTTAGCTAGAAACGCTTAGCTTGACATCCACACCTAGCTCAAGTAAAGTCCAGAACTCCAGAGGTGTGACCGAAAGAGATCCAAATGAATTAATATAAAGAACGTTTACACTCGGCAACACTATCAGTTATTTTTTTAATATAATGTCGTATATAATGTGTGATTCTTCTCAGTTGTGATGTCAAAAGATGAGGAATCATATTTTTGTGATGAAGTTAATTCAGCAAAGTTAGCAAACGTTCAACAGGATGTCACCTGAAAAAGATAATATGTGGAGTTTGTCACTTGCCTTGTTTTCCAAAAGTGTATCTGCATCAGGGACACTTGAACAGCCATGCTACATTCTTCTAAGCCTATATTCGTTCAATTACTCGAAAATCTGTCGGAATTACAGGTTGACCGATTTGTTGCCTCATAAATATTATTGACAGAGATAAACTCTTCATGTTGACAGCAGATATTGATTAGAATATTTTCAGTAAGTTTCATACTACTAGTAAAAGCAAGATACTACCTCTGATCTAGTCAACGTTTAATTGCTCATAGCCATAATGTACATTTCATAATGGATATTGTATATCCTTTTACTGCAAATGCAGAGTGCATTTAGTAATAGCATTTAAACTAGCAAACTATGACGCGCCATATCTTCACCTTTATGTTTCCCACGATGTCAGTCCCAGTATCAATATAAACAACTATCCCACAACTAACAGATCATATGAATTTTCACAATTGTACCAAGTAAGAGTTGAAAAATACCTGACGTGTCGGAAGCATCCGAGTTCTGTATTTTTCAATTTCCGTAGCTCTCAGGTCCTGTCTGTAAGTAAGAGCTTTGCAGTCTTTAATCCTTCCCTGGAGTTCCACAGTAATTTTTCCCACCCTATGTGGATCGAAGACCTCGAAGTTTTTTATGTAACCTGAGAAAAATTGAAAACAAATTACAGAATAAATTTCAGGGAAAAACAACACCGTAAAAGAAATGTTTCGTACCCTTTCAATGTGAAATTTCTTTAAAGGATTAGAATGATAGATGTTAAGTGAGAGAACATATAATAGACTAAAGAACACTACTGGTACGTAACATTTTGTTTTGTTTTCTATTCACGTGCTGGAGCCAAAATGAAAAAGGGAAAGGAAAGCCACTACTCCAAATAACTTATTTCCACTTGTTCCACAAGTAAAGATGCATAATGGCTACAGTACTAGGCACCATTCTCTTTCCTGTTTAAAAACAAAGAGAACTTATATACATTAAAGCAGCAAGTTGATATAATCACGTAGAACCAACTCCTTCATGTAGAGTGGAATTGATCCATAGAACACTCCACTACACCTTTCTGTCCTACCAAAGGCTGCTAAATTATGCGCGGTCACATTTTCAGTGCGACTGATATCAATGAGATTCATCTTGGGGACAAAAGGTACAACCTATGGCACCAATGTTCACATGCCTCAAACCTCGCAAACACGACTGATCTTTCGTATCTGTACTAAAAGTACTAGGCACTATTCTAACAGGTAGTCAGACAAAATAAGTATAACTATATCCAGTATACCGTAACATTGGGGTATGTGGAAAACTTGCAGATTCTTTGAACAGTTAAAAGCGATAACATAATTCCGTCTAAGGTAAGGAGAATATAAATTTACCAAGAAGAATAAATATGATAACATCTGATGAATATGTTACTTGCAAACACCACTTTGATACTTCACACATTTAACAATAATTCCATGCAATGAAATTTATTTCACTGTATATTCTGTCCATTTCATAACAATGGAAGTTAAATAAGTAAATCACAAGTTACCGAAAGGGCCCCTCTATTCTGAAATGTTAACATCAAGCGGCTCCAAATCTAAAATTGATCTATACATGACGGGTTCAGATCATTTCTGTTCACGTAGTAAATCAAAACTGCAAAACCACACCTCTCTATCGGTCTATCCCTCCCAAATCAACGGACACATGCACTATGCGTTCGCACAAATCGTACTAGTTTAGCAATAATTTCGAATTAACGCCGCCACCCTCCTATCTCACCATGGACGAAACCTACTGCTCTTCTTCGGCGTAACAGGAGATATGACGAGATGCGGGGTTGAGGAGGTTTCGTAGAGAAGCAGCGGAAGCCTGACGATTGACGATACGGAACACGGGGAGTTCAGTACCTCGATGCTTCATGATGTTGAGGAAGGAGATCATGACGCCGGAGATGGGCTGGAGTTGCGCCGTCGCCTTCCCCCGCTTCTCCGCGTTCACCATCGTGCGCAGCGCATCGTTGAGGATCCTCCGCCCCATCGCTCGCTCGCCTCGCCCCTTCCAGCCGTAGCTCGCTGCACTTCTCGGCTCGCCCCTACCTAGCCGCCGGCGGCGCTCGCGACGAAGAGCAGGGTGGAGGAATTAGGGAGGACGCGACGAGCGTTAGAGGTGGGCCTGGCGTTAGGGAGAAAGCACAGCACAGCCTCGCCCAAACATGGTTTTCCATGGGCCTGGCAGAGACTACTGGGCTGCCTCCACGAGCAGTATAAACTTTGGCCCCCAAATCTTCATATCGGACACAATTCACCCTAAACTCTAAACCGGATAATTTGTAACCTGAAATTGTACAAACCGGATAAATCACACCTTGGGAGTGGTTTTGCACCGATTTGGGCGGTTTTCTGGATGACTAGGCGATGACGTGGCAATGACGTGGCGTAGTGCAACGTGGGCCCCACCTGTCATCCTCTCCTCTGCGTTGACCTTCAGATCCGGCCATCGGATGCCAAATCCGCCGCCGCCGGCGGGGCTGCTGCTGGTGGCCGGACATGCCCATGTGGGCGCGACCGTGGCGGTGGGCCAAGACGGCCTTCTTCCACCTCCCGAGAGCCACCATGGCTGTACCTTGGAGCTTCACAGCGTCGCCGCCGCGCGGGGCTGCTGCTGCTGGTGGCCGGACATGCCCATGTGGGCGCGAACGACACCTCGGGGAGGCCGATGGCCAGGCAGCCTGGGTCGACGCCGTACACCAGGTTGGACGTCGTGTCGAAGGACCACCGCATGAACACGTCCTGCAGGTCGCACGTGGCGCCACCGGCGGCGACGTGGGCGAGGAACGGGAGCACGCTCTTCTCCGCCTTCTCGAGGCTGGACCGCTCCACGAAGGCGCGGTACCGCGGGGTGGTCATCAGCATCTGGGCTTTCGTCCGCTGCTGCCGCCACCTCTCGCCGTCGGAGTTGAAGATGCCGCCGCCGAGGATGTCGAACATCTGCGCAAACACGTCGCCCTTGGACCTGCTTCCCCGCCGGCCAGAGCTCTTCCCCGACGAAATTCGCCGCCGCCGGATGTCCTCCACCCCGGCCGCACCCTCGCCTCCACCCTGGCCGCACCCCGGTCGACCGCCGGCGTCTCCGGCGAGCAATCCCGACGGCGGCGAGCTCCGGCAGACACATTGGGGATTTTTTTTTGCGCCACATCATCCAAGAAAATGTTAAAATTGACTCAAAACCGCCCCAAATTGAACAAAACCACTCTCAGAGTGTGATTTGTCCGGTTTGTACTATTTTAGGGTACAAATTACCCGGTTTTAGAGTTTAGGTTGAATTGTGTCCAATGTGATAGATTTGGGGGTGAAAAGTATACTTAATCCTAAACTTTTTTCTTGTTTTTATGAAAACACACCCAAAAAAATTGGGTAACCGCTGCGATTGTTTGTTGGTTGATATGGACGCGTTTGGTAGCCACGCGTTTCACAGGAACAGATATTTGTTTGGTGGCATGTCCTGTTCCACGAGTCTGCATAAGCACAAAACTTAAACCAATGTGGGTCAGGTCCGGGAGCTCGATTCGGCCGTTTATACAGAGTCACTCTTGCGTAGTGTATTTTGTGGCACTGTTGCTGCAGCCTGGCTCATCTCCTTAGACCTCTCTAATCTCTCCACTTAGTGCCCCTCTAATCTCTCCAAATATTGCTCGATTCAAAAAAGTGTACATGAGAAATATGCGTGTCGACGAGTAGGTTCGATTCTCATACCCAGTTTCGAGATTTGTGAACTGTGTCTTCTTAATTTCGGACCGATGTTTGCCCTTTTTTGGACGAATTTTGTCAAATTAGTCGTACTTGGTCGACCGTTTGAGAAATTCTTTGACGAGTTGATTTTGTAGTGAACTTTGTACGTGTTTAGACTGCACTAGTGTGCACTTCGTTCTTCAACCCCGTCGCCGTCTTTTGCCGTCGGCATAGCAGCAGCTACTAGGCTATAGTGGCACAACAGCAGCTACTCGGCACATCTTCGCTCAGCCGCCGTCGCCCGTAGCCATGCAATCCGTCGTCGCCGCAGATCTTGTGCTCTATGTATGCACGTATTTAAACTGCAGGTACTGTACAGTATGTTCTTCAACCTCTGTTACCGCCGCTGCTACTACTAGGTGTGCTTGCTGTAGTACTCGACATCTTCTTCGCTCAGCCGACGTCGCTCGTAGTCATGGAATTCGTCGTCGCCGCAACGGCTATTAGACTGCGTGAACTGACCGCGCACCGCCGCCGTCCCGATATTGCTGTTGCGCCATGCCGTTGTCCTACTTGCCGCCATTCATGGTGTTGTGAGGGTGTGAGGTAAGTCTACCACACGGGCGTGAGATAAGAGTATACGAAACACAGATGAACACCAAACGCCGTGCTCAATTTTTTTGCATCCAGCCGAACGGACTTGGCTAGAACATTGTTGACAACGAAACTACATACACAACATGGCTCAAGCCACGTTTTTTCAGGGGCAGACTCGCCAGAGCCACGAAGACGTTAGGGCTGAAAACGATGCGAGTAACCAAACACACCCTATATGTTTCCACCATGTTCTACCCGTGAGTTGTAACACTTTGTGACCAAACAGTGCAGTAAAGTAACAAAAAAAACTTTTCGTCCGCGTCGCTCTCCAGGGGGGCGGCACGGGCGAACCCTAGCCGCCGCCGCCCCGTTCCTCTCCTCCTCAGCCTCCGGCCCAGCCGCTGCCGGAGGAGGCCGACGGGCGAAGCCCGCCTCGGCGGACGGCAGCGGCAGGGCGAGCCCTTCTCGCAGAGCGGTGCGTCGCCCTGGCCGGCGCTGCCTGCTCGCGGCGCGGCGGTGGAAGCCGGGACGGCGGTCCCGGGCGGCGGTTTTGGTGGCGGCCAGCTCGTCAACGCGGCGGGGAGGTCGAGCGCGGCTGACCACAGGGCAGCGCGCGAGGGATTCGGGCCCTGGTGCCCGCATCTGACGGTTGCGTCGGCGGTGGTCGGCTCGTGGAGACGGCAGCGGCCTGCGCGGCGGTGGGTGCTCGCCGGTAGCACCCGGATTCGGGGCGGCGGCCCCTTCTGGCAGCGCTTCGAGCTAAGGGGCAGCTCGGAGCTTTGGCGAATCTGGGCCCCGGCGTCCAGCTTCGTCGGTGGTGGTGGGGATTGATTTGTTTGGCCAGCTGGTCTCGGGCTCGGAAGGCGGCCGCCTGCGAAAGCATGGCTCGATCTTGGTCGGCCCGGCGACGGCGACGCTCTCGAGCGCCGTCACCTTCTTGAAGGCGTTGTCGAGGGTTGTGTCACAGTCCTTCTCGATTGCTGCTCCAGGGGAAACCCTGGATCCGGTTGTTCCGGATCGGATGATGGCGGCACTATGTGTCGTGCGCCTCTTGAGGCCCTCATCTTGGAGCAGGTTCCGGCTGTGGGGACTAGTGGCTTGCTGGTGGTGTGTCCGCTCTTCTTCATCTCTGCTTGTCGATGTTGGTGCTCTCTGCATGGTCACGATGCTCGAGCTCCTTCGGAAGGGCCGGAAGCTCTCCTCTGAAGACGACTAATGGCCGGGCTAGTGCCGGGATGCCTCCCGGGTGTCAGACTCGGCTTCGTAAGGCCCTTCGATTATGCTGTTGGTTGTTGTGTAAAACCTCGGCGGCACATGGCCCTTCGTCCGGGTGTGGACTCGGCAATGTGTTGCCCTTCGGCTGCTCCAGCACCAGCGTGACTAATCTCGGTTGAGTGAAACTCTTCGTCTACGGCGGTGATGATCCTTGTGCGCTAGCGTCCAACGCTAGTCGGGAGATGATGGGCGTCGAAAGCTCTCCCTGGGGTTGTTTGCTTAGTGTCATGCTCTTTTCTTTGTTTCCCTCTGTAACTTCTGTAATAATTCGCCGGTATTTGTTCCGGTTTCCTCTTAATATAAAAGGGAGCAGTGCTCGCTGTTTTCCGTCAAAAAAAAAAAGTAACATATGCATCACCTTGATGCAGAGCCCGAGGATATACCATGTTTTGAAAAGAAAAGAACCATCACAATAACCACAATTCTTTTTTGCGCTAGAATAACCACACTTTTTTACATACATTAATTACATCTATGTTTTCCGAGGCTAATGGATATCCTTAGTTTGCAAACAAATACTACTTCCTCCGATGCAGGAAAAGTGTCGTGGGGACACAACTAATTTAGTGCAAATGCGTAATACAAATAATAACACTTAATTAGGATCGAAGGGAGTACATTATATAGAGAGAGTGAGGTCTTTGCATAAGTAGCACGAGGATATACGGATATTCATGTCACCGCTCGCCGTCAACCCAAAATGTGTATGGGAAGAAAACCTGTGGACGTGGTTCCGAAGTCTATCTTACTGATCGTATCCCTATGGCTACACTCTACCAGCTCCCATCCCGTCCACCCCGCGATCCACACTGTAAACACCACCACCATCCGTGCCCACGTCGTGCTCGAAATCGAAACGGCGCGATGCACATCCCCGGCCGGCCGGCCGCGCTGCCGATCCCCGTCCGATGGCGAGCACCCAAATTGGACGTACGTACCCTCCGGTGGCCGGTGATGGCGAACGGGAACAACAACATCATCACTGCCGCTGCTGCCGCCCATCCTATTTATTCCTCGCTCGCTCCGGAACAAAATTAGTAAGGTGGAAAACGCTAGAGGATACAACAAGGGAGGGGCCGGCTACAACTTGTCGCACTCCGTACATCTCTTCACCGCTCGACGCCACGTCCGCGCGCGTCACGGCGCTGGCAGGAGCGCGCCAGCCGGCCGCTTATAAAACCTCAGAGAGAGAGAGAGAGAGAGCAGGTGTTCCACTCGCACTGCCACTCTCTGTCAAGTCGAGCTCTGCTGCTATACCAGATCAGATCGATCATCATGGGCTCCTACGTTCAGGCTGAGGATGAGATTCCCGTGTATGCTTCGGGCGCAGAGGTGAGTTCTTCTTCTTCCTCCTCGCCTCCGAAATCTTCTCGAAAAGCTCTTGATCTGGTACTCTATCTCGCATAGTTCGTCATGGTTTGTTCGTCGTGGGGATTGAGCACATGCTGACAATGAACACACCACATATAGTCTGTGGAGATGTCTGGCACGCAACTAAAATCTGACGAACACGACGAGGTGGCACCAAACCTGTATTATCTTCTGACGTCGGTGCTTTGTCCGGAGGCTCAGTCGCATTATTGATGCCCTGCTTCCTCTTACTGTGCATGATGCTTTCTACACAACCTACTGTTTACTTTCCTGATTATCCAAATCCAAATCCAAAGATTTGGTGTTCCATGGGTTTAGTCGACGAACGCTTGCACTGTCGATGATCATTGGATCTTCCCACGCTTGCATTGCAGGCCCTGCAGAAGCTGCAAGAGAAATGGAGATCATCCACGGCGGCGCCGTACCCGGCCATGTACTCGAGCGTCCTGGGCGGCATCGTCCTGGACCCGGCCATGATGGCCCTCCCCATCGACGACCACATGGTGCACCGCGGCCACGGCGTCTTCGACACGGCCATGCTCCTGGACGGCCACCTCTACGAGCTCGACCCGCACCTGGACCGCTTCCTGCGCTCGGCGGCCAAGGCCAGGGTCGGCACCCCGTTCCCGCGCGACACCCTCCGTTCCATCCTCCTCCAGATGACCGCCGCCTCCGGCTGCCGCAGGGGCTCCATCCGCTACTGGCTCAGCTCGGGCCCCGGCGACTTCCTGCTCTCCTCCAGCGCCCTGCCCGGCCCGGCCTTCTACGCCGTCGTCATCCCCTCCGACTACGACCAGTGCCGCCACGGCGTGAGGGCCGTCACCACGTCCGTGCCCATGAAGCCGCCGCTGTTCGCGACGAGCAAGAACGTGAACTACCTCCCCAACGTGCTCTCCATCATGGACGCCGAGGAGCGCGGCGCGTTCGCGTCCGTGTGGGTGGACGAGGAGGGGTTCGTCGCCGAGGGCCCCATGGTGAACGTCGCCTTCGTCACCCCGGGCGGCGAGCTGGTGCTCCCGGCGTTCGACAGGATCCTCACCGGATGCACCGCCAAGCGCCTGCTCGCGCTCGCGCCCAGGCTCGTCGAGGCAGGCCTGCTCACGGGCGTCACCACCAGGTTCATCGCCGTCGAGGAGGCCAAGAGCTCCGTCGAGATGGCCTTCGTCGGCAGCGGCCTGCCCGTGCTGCCGGTTGTCGAGTGGGACGGACAGCCCATCGGGGAAGGTATGTACTGTATATATCACTCGACTCGGATTGATCATTTTAATTGCTGGAACAAATACCTGTACCTACATCCGATCCATGAACGCGTCTGGTTGATTCATTCGTCTGTGTTTGCGTTCTTCTGATGATTGGGGTGCAGGGAAGGTGGGGAAGCTGATGCTGGCGCTGTCGGATCTGCTTTGGGAGGACATGAAGTCCGGCCCCGACAGGGTCGCCGTTCCTTACAAGTAAAATTCATCCAGAGAGCAGTGAGATCGGACATTGTTTGGGCGCGTGAGCCGAGCTGCGTCAGTGTGTTGTCCGTACTGTTTGTCACTTTGTCAAGTGCCGGAACTCAAGCCTTGTATAACTGTGTCGCCGGCGGACGACGACTCAGCAGATGAATAATGTACTCCTGGATATTCATTTGGTGTCTATCAGTGTAGGATGATGAGTACCCTCAGCAAACCCATGTGCATAGGGGTGGGCAAAAGGGCGGCGCTGAGCGTCCCCGGGGGATTGTTGGAGTGGACAGCTGTACGATCGCGTTGCTCCGCACCGTCAGATTTCGCCTCCTTTCCCGCACCTGCGCCGAATTGCTCCAGGAAGCAAAAACGTTCCGCTCGCAGCAAAACCGTCAGAAACGGTCAACTCGGGCAGGATCCCGTGACTTCATCGTCGAGAGGCGACGCGCGGGGCGGAAAGACGGCGGGCCGACGCGGCGGCGCGGCGTGCAGCTCCCCGTTGCTCCCGAGATGAATCACCTCCACCAGCCCATCCTCTATCCACCCCCTGGCCATCCCCACCACACGAATCCGCCCTCCATGGTTGCTTCAAGCAACAGCTCGAACCCTGCACCACGGCGGCGAGCTACCTATGGATCTACAACCGGCGGCCCCTGATCTACGTTTATGCAAGGTTTTCTGCATGATCTCATGAATCCCTCAGTGTTCTTCCATCAGGATCCAGAGATTGAGCCTCCAGCTGCCTCGGTTAGTTGCTACAGAAACTTGCTCTTTTTGCTTCTCGAATTAGTTCGATTTCAGATACACTGCTGTCGTGTTTTGCTACATATGGTTTGTTATTGGATGTGTTCGTAGCATTAGGGCAGTTGTTTCGATGTGGGTTGTACGTAGCAAAAGAACCCTGTGTAGAGTAGCACCGAATTGTCTGAAAAAACTACACGAGTTGCTGCCTGATAATTCAGTATAGTTCAGTATAATTCTCCAGCGAATCGTATGCTACATGTCATCCATGGTGCTGACAGGTAGTTAATCGTACTTTGTCTAGTTAGCAAAAATAAGAAATACAGGAGCATTGAGATGGTGCAATCTAGGGGTGTAGGTACTAAGAAAATTATTGCTCAACCTAAGATGCTTGTGTGACAGGTGTTCTGGATGAGGGTTTTGCTGCACAGATACATAATTGCTACAATGTTGATTCAGAAAAAATGAATTATTAAATTACTGAACTGATGGTGCTCAAAATGATTTGATGTGCAGGGATTTGTTGCAGACAGCATCTTGGGTGGTTTTGACCTAAACAAGCCTGGTAGTGCAGAAAGTTATGAAGGGGATGTGCAGCATGAAAATGTTCCTAATGAATTTGCTGACGGACCACAGAGCGCAACAAGTGGTAACGTTTCATTTGCTGCTGAAGAAGCTGGTGAAGAAGTTTGTTCACAACCTGTGGTTCCTTTTGTTGGCATGACCTTTGATAGCATAGAAGAAGCGCAGCAAGTGTATAGCGAATATGCATGGAAGCTGGGTTTTGGTACACACATCGGGAACACCAAGTACAGCACAGCAAGAAATGCACCCAAAGATACAATTCTGAGCAGAGTGTTTGAGTGTGTGCACGCTGGAAAACCGGCCGCTGAGAAGCCTACTGCTGGTAGCAAAATTTCTGTTCCTGCGACAGGACAAGATGCGACAATTGACATGAGCGCCTATAGTGGGCAGAAGTCTCGAAGCAAAAATGCTGGTGTCCACAAGGATGCCCCTGACGCAAAACAGCGCAACAAGTTGATGCGTCATGATTGCAAAGCGAGGATGCTTGTAGGAAGGCGAGACAATGTTTGGACTGTGACTGTTTTCACCGAGGGGCACACACATCCAATGGTTGCGCAGGTTGGACGACGACGCTACTACCGCTCTCATAGAAAGGTGCCAGAGGAGGATTACCAGTTTCTGCAAACATTGCATAACCAGAACATAAGCACTGCACAGATAATGGGTTGCCTCGGGAGTGTGCATGGTGGTGACCCAAGATTCCTAGCTTATGTGAAGAGGGATGTTTCCAACATCAGAACCATGCTGCGGGATGATGTCACGCTGCGGGACATGAGCATGACCATTGAATATTTCGAGCGGAGGCAAGCCGAGAGCCACAGCTACTTCTATGCTACACAGGTTGATGCCAACAGTGCTGTGAGAGCTCTATTCTGGGTTGATGGCAGGACGAGAGCATTGTATCCGAAGTACAAAGACTGCGTGTTTTTTGACACAACTTTTTGCACGAATCGGTATAACATGCCTTTTGCTCCTATAGTTGGGATAAACAACCACACACACACTGTTGTCCTGGGGTGTGCTTTGCTGCCAGATGAGAAGGTGGAGACATTCAAGTGGGTGTTTGAAAAATGGATGCTTGCAATGGGTGGGCAGCACTCAGACAACATCATGACTGATCAATGTAGCAAAATAGCCGCAGCGATTTCCGAGGTGTTCAAAAACTCAATACACCGTTGCTGCTTCTTCCATGTGATGCGCCTAGGAAAAACCAAACTCGGCCCGCTCTTGAGAGAAGGAAATCCGTTTGCCGATGCTTTCTTTGCATGCATATATGGCACAGATACTGTCCAGGAATTTGAGATATGTTGGCAGCAAATGATACAAAAATTTGCACTGTCTGAGAACAAACACCTTCAGAATATGTGGAAATCTAAGCATACATGGGCTCCAGTGTATTTCAGACATAGATTCTTCCCATTTACGAGCAAACAGGAAGATCAGAAGGTCTCAACTCCTATTTTAAGACACTGATCAGGCCAAGTGACTCGGTATGAAACTTTGGGCAGCAATACGAGTTGTGCCAATCGCTAATGCTTGATCGCGAGGACAACTCATGATTCACAATGGAGGCTACAACAGCATCACTATGGGGGAGGTGAGCCCTACATCTATTCAACAGTATTGCATGTCTATCCTTTCATATTCATGCTTGGTAGCAAAAAACACACAGATATCTATGTTGGAGCAAATGTATAACACAAATATGCAACATAAAATATATTGTATTGTTGCATTTAAGTGAATCTATGGTAGCAAACATACATGATAATATTTGATAAGTTTTTGTATTGTAGCCCATCATCAATTCGCTAGTGTAGCATCTGTTGACACCTAATTTAGCATATAATGATATGTAATGTAGCAAAATTTATGAAAAATGCAGCTACGCCATCGAGAAACAAGCACTGGCATTCTATACTAGGGAGGTATTCGACAGGTTTCAGAAAATTATTGCTGCGTCAACAAAGTTTTATCCGCTGCGAGGAGAGGAAGACAGCATCTGTTACGATCTTGTTCCGAACCCTGGACTTGATATGAAAACATATCGGGTTCGAGTGGTGGTTGAGGATGGGCTATATTCATGTGGATGCAACACATTTGAAATGTGTGGGCTTATATGCCCACATATCATTCGGGCCATGGTACACATGAATGTGCAGGAGATCCCGGAGAGATACATGCTCCATCGCTGGTCTGTTGCAGCAACAACAGCTTCTCCTGAACCTGGGACAAACAACATCAGGTTTTGTATCCCTCGGACAAACACATTGAAGTACAATTCATTGTGCAGAAAAATGAATGATCTAGCTTCCGATGCATGCTTTGCTGAGGATACGTATGAAGTTGTTTCTGGCATAGTTGCGGAAGCATCAAAACGTGTTGCTGCGATGAGGAGGGCTCGTTTTGAAGCGGCTCAACAAGTGCAGCAAGACGGCGAGATCAACAATGCTGCCACAACTGAAGCTGAGGGACAGGGTACACAAACAGAGAAGGATGGGGATGACCAGGGTGCTGAAAACCAAAATGATGCTCCTGATAGTAGCAAGCTGAAAAACCCTACAAGGGTAAAACCTGCAGGTCGTCCAAAACTGAAGGAGCAAAGGAGGAAGCCATTAATCGAGCTGCGGGAGGATGCAAATGCAAAGAGAAGGAAGAAAGCTAGTGAAGCAAAGACAGAAAAGAAGAAAGTGCCCAAGCAACCTAGGAAAAAGAGGGCCAAGAAATGCCCGTTCTGCAGCGAGGAGGGTCACGTAGTGCAAGACTGCTTATACATGAAGGCAAAGTTGGCGAGGGATGCCGAGTTGGCTGCTGGAGCGGAGTTGACGCTATAGACATTACAAATAAATATCTGCATACAACATTATGTAACTGAAAATTGAACTCATGTGTAGACAAAAGGGACCACATAGTATTACTATTACTTTTGCTGCTTAGATAACACTTGGATAAAAAAACAGATCATACATATATATATATGCTGCTTTGTGATGTTGTTAAGCAATCATGTCTTTGCAATCTGTTGTGCTGATGGCCCAATGATTTGCAGCAAGTCTGCTTTGTTTAAAATCTTTTTCACATGTAGTGCTACATTCCATTTTTGTTCCTGTTGCTGGTAGTTCAGTGGAAGAACAGGAAGAACATCAGTTCCTGGTAGTTTGCTCTCATACTGTACTAGCGAAGAGGAAATGTGATCCAAGAATCTTTGTCCTGTGCAAGGTGTTGGAAATCTATTCTGCACTTTCACAGATTCAGGCACACACACATGACACATCACTTTTAGTTAGGCAATGATTCACCTGTATCTGTTCCAATGATTTGCAGCAATCTAATCACGTATTACTCTTTTGCAGCAAAAGTTATCCTGCTTCGTAGCAAAAACAAACCTGATAGTATATGTCAGTTAAGCTGGTTTGTATGAAAATGGATTCTGTTGTTGGAGCAACATGGATTCAGTATTGGAGCAAACTTATAATTCTTTTTCAGCAAATACATTAAACAAATGCAGCAAAAAGACCAACACTGTCGATGAGCAAATACATTAAACAAATTCAGCTGGTTTGTATGAAAATGGATTCTGTTGTTGGAGCAACATGGATTCAGTATTGGAGCAAACTTATAATTCTTTTTCAGCAAATACATTAAACAAATGCAGCAAAAAGAGAGAAGCATCTAAAAAAACAGACCATCTTCATACATTCTTGCTCCATGAGACAATCAGAACATTCATCTAGATAGTAAACTAAACAAAGATAGCATCACATATTCAACCCTCCTCCGGGTTTTACAGAATCAGCTCCACAGTACATCAAAAAATGAAAAAAGGAAGCAGAAAATGAGAATCCTAATCAGCTACCAACTCTTCCTCCATTATCTTCACAAGGTTCCCTTTGTTTTCCCTGCTGTCGATGAGTTTTGCTGCGACCACCATGCGGAAGCTTGGCATGTCATCAACATCGAAATCCATCATTATCTTCCCATTGAAGTGTTCCATGTACAACATGGTAAAGAATCCACAGTCATAGCTACAAAAAAAATCATGTAAGTAGATGTAAACCAGACAGGGATTTTCTCATTTAATAAACAAAGAAAATTGAGATCACTTGTACAGCGTCTTTTGCTGCGGGTGAGCAGGAGTGACACGTGTGAAACGTGACCAATCAATGTTCCCACATTTCGAAGCCGTTACTAGCGTCGTGAAGTTCGTAAACTACAGATGCAATATGAAAAAGTGATATATTATCGATAAAAAGAAAACAGTGAAATGCCTTGTGCTGGTTATTTGCTGCTTATTGGCTGAGAAGAAGGTATAACTGGATTTCAGTAGCAAAAACTCACCAGATTATTTGCAGCTTCTTCCAATATGGACTTGTTCTTGGAGCTTGTAATGGCATCAAACGTGTGTAATTGCTTGTGCAGCAAATTCACTGAAACATAGCATCCAATGGTTGCTCTTGACAACAGGGAAGTGAAGCTACATTGCAGCATTGCCGCGAGAAAAAATAAAAAGGATTCAGCAAAAGTTTCTGAACAAAAAAAATGTGACAGCAAAAATCTCATAGACGAATGCACAACTCACAATGTCATTCTTCAGGATCTTGAACTCCTCATTTTGGCTGTTGAACTCTCTAATGCAATCTTGTGGGCCAAAATCGAGTGGATCCACTGTAAGATTCATCTATTTTTGTTTGGAACCGAAAAAAAAGGTAAATAGGTGGTCAGACCAGGTACAAAAAAACAGAGAAAGAATGTAGTAGCAGAAGAAGTAGGTTGAAAATGCTCTGAAACTACAATAGTACAAAAAAGCATGCTGCAAAACTCACCGTTAGGTAACATGAGAAAGCATACTTCTTCATTGCTTTTGCACTCTTGTCAGATGCTATTTTTGCTGCCTTGTTTGCATTCTCGGTCCACACACCCATGACCTGAGAATCGAGGTATTGACGAGGGCGTAGGGAAGTACAAAAACTCTTGTAGAAGCAATGAGTGCGTCCAATCTCAATAAATGGGGTGCTGCAATGAAAAAAGGTGCAAAGTTTTAGGAATATACAGACCAACACTATCGATGAGCAGTAGCAAAACATATATGGTGTATTGTAGCAAAATATTTATGCTATAATAGCACATGTACAACAATAGAAAGCAACAAAACCTAAAAATGTATGTATTATTAAATAGCATGAAAGCATTAAGTTTCCTGAAATCTAGCTATTAGTATGCAATGATGAAGCAGCAAAAAAATAAGTGGAAGACAGATTTTTCAAACTTACGGGATTGCATCCTTCTTTTTCGAACGGTCGGGCTTGAATTTCCGACTATGCATGACAAACTTCTCGTATGTGTTGGCAACATCTTGAGAGACCTTTATCTTTTTCTTTTTTATAGGTGACAAATCCTCCTTGGCTGCCCTCTTGAATCTCGTATTCTTTTCAAGAGTTGCCACACCTACACTGGCATCTTTCTCCTCAGCATCGTCATCATCTACATATGAAACACACATGGGAAACTGATAAAGCAAAGAATAGATCTGAATAGCAAGGTGCATGTGAAGGTTTTCAGTACCTATGGTGTTGAGCTGAACAGGTGTCAGAGCCTCAGGTATAAGAACCGTTGCTTCAACAACGTTCTGTGCAGCAAAAAGGATTGGAGCATCGCTCGCCATAACGATCGATTTGGCTTCCTCTGATCCTATGGTAACATTAGCATTGAAAAGTCATAAACAGATGCATTTAAATTGGGATAAAACAGCATATAGCAATGTGAATTGTGTGGACACAAAAAGAAAATTAAGCTACAACTGAAGGTTAGAAACATACGGTTCTCTGCACATGATGTGTCAGCAACAGATGGTGCAACAGGAACCTCCAGTTGTTGCACCGAATGGTCTGGGATTTGATTAAGCACAAAATCTTGGCTCCATAGATCAAAAGATGGACAATCATCCCAATACCCTGGGGGAATAACCCTTGGAACTGATCTGACAGGGCTATTGGCAGCCTCCTGGTCACCAACATCAGCCCCGGTCCTAGCTGAATCGATGACAACAGCAGGTTGTGGCACATCTTCCGACACAATACAATTGCTTGTATTTTCTGCTGCAATCGTAACCTTGTGTTGCTCCTCACCCTCTTTCATTTTCTCCTCTAATACGGTAACGTCCTTTTGCTCCTCGGCTTCTTTTATTGAATTATCTGTCATCATCGGAGCCTTGTTTTGCTGCTCTGCCTGTTTTACTTTGGCCACTGTGATTCTCGTCTTATTTTGCTCCTCAACTTCTTTTGCGTTCGTTTCCGGGAGCCTCAACTTCTTTTTCTGCTCAGCCCATTTTGGTTTCACCGTTGTGTCCATACCCCTCTTTTGCTGATTACCAACATTTGTTGCACGCTCTGAAACATGAGCCTCTTTTGTTGTGCATTCTTTTGCTGCGACCTCTTTTGCTTCAACTTGATTAGCTGAGACCTCTCTTAGTGCATTTGGCGCGTCTTCTTTTGCTGCACCCTCTTTATCCTTCTTCCTTGCCAAAATGACCTTCTTCAGCTTCTTGTCCACAGGTTTTGATACCTTTTTGATATTCTTCATGATATTCTCTTTAGCTTTTCCGATGTGACCCTCCGCCTTTTTTGCTGCGCACCCATGCTCCGCAGCGTCTCCTGCTGCACCAGCATTACTTCCACCATTGGGCTTCCAGTGTGTGACACCAACATCCGTCCCAGCCTCGGGCTGTTTTGGTGCATCTTCTTCTTGTGACGCCAAATCCGGTGAAGTGTTGGTTGAAAACACGACGCTTGGCCCATCACCTTCTCTCATGGCATTGTCAACATCAGTCAGCAAGGAAGCCATGCGTTTTGAGTGCATGGACTTCAACCCTGTACTGAATTGCTTTAGTGCATCATCAACATCAGCAACAAAAAGGATCTTGTGCTTTTCATACAAGCTCTTGAACCTAGGTGGAACCTGTCGGCAAATAAGTGAACTATGATGATGCAGCAAAAACAATTTCAAAAAAAGCAGCACATATTAGTATGGAGGATATAATAATTTCAAAGACAACAACTCAATATCACTATTGAAGCAAAAAAAAATAACAAATAGCGTAGCTACTTCGCAATTAACATTATTAAAAAACAGGGGGTGTGTAAAAAAAGATGGAAGCAGAATATATGTTTTGCTGTAGCAACTTGCATATGATACGGATGCAATAACTATGAACTAAAGCAACAAATAAGAAAACCTATACCTCTAGATCCTGAATGCTTGGCCACACAAGCCATTCATTAAGTGATGCAGATGGGTTGACTTCAGATTCCTCTACATGGATATTTCTTGGCGAGGGTGCTCCGTAAATTGTTTGGTTCAGATCTAGAAACTGCACCAAAAATAATAAAAATGCATTGGAGCTTATATTCTCACATGCTGGCAGCACAAAAAGGAAAATTGAAAAAAAGGAAGGAACATGTTTACGGTGGTAAATGACCTACCAGACGCCTCCCAAAAATAGTCTTGTTATCCTTGATAAGGTTATCGAGGTCGATTTCCACTATAAAATTGAAGTCGGCCGAAGTCACATGCCATACTCTGGGAAAGGAGTAGTTAATAGTGTGGATGTTCTTTGGAATGTCCAAATGGTCCATGTAAGCAATCTACAAAAACAGCAAAACACCTAATTTAATATGCAACAGACATGTGAAGCAAAACACGTGCAAAAACAAAAAATGCTACACACAGCAAACACACAAATAAAGTTGAGCAACTTACAGCAAGCATCGCCATTGGGCCACTGATCCAGAATTCAAACTTTGTAGCGCCTTTCTCTAGAACCAGTGGCCTCTCCTTCATCTTCTGAAATTTCTCTGCATAGTGCATCTTCAAATCTAATATGTGTTCGTCCCAATCAAACTCATGCAGTTTTTTTGGATCATCCATGCTGCCCAGGTAGTCCAAACACATCATATTGCCTGAGCCAGGGTCTAGGACAGTAGCGCAGCAGAGAATGTCCCATGTTCTGATTACAGCATCCTTGTCATTTGCATCCAACTCCTTGAGCATTTTTGCTACATTAACTATAGGAAGCTTGCTCATACCGCCTTTGTAGTGATCACGCAAGTCGGAGTGCACGCTCTTTGTGAGTAGAACAACTGGCCTGGTACCAGAGCACAGGCCCAACCATTTACTCACCATTTGTTTGGTGAACACTATCCTCTTTCCTCTGTAGTTGAATTCCCGAAGCTTAGGGCTTGTATTGATCGCAACAAAATCAATGAGCTCATTGAAAGGGGAAATGTTGAGCATCGATGCGAATGCGCTATGCTTCTTGATTGTGGCCCTCTTATAATCTGACAGGTCATCTGCAATGCTGCGCAAACGCTTTGCAGCAAAACGATCCTTGGACATCCACATAGAATCCTGATCAAAATGACATTAAAATGGGCTATGATCAAATACTGAAATTAGCAAAAAGCAACAGAAAAATCAATAAACCACCATGGCAGCATCATGTCATAAAGCAGTATGGGACATTACAACATCATGGCAGCATCATGGAAGCAAAAAATAGCAAAACTAACAAACTATCACAAACAAAAGCTACAAAAATACAGGATCATGGCAGCAACAATTAGTGCTCAAATTAGCAGCAAACATACAAAACAAATAGCAAGCCACACAAAACCCTAGACGAACCATACATCATGTACAATCATGGACACTTTTGACACACAGTCCTACACAAACCCTAGCATAAGCGACATTGGGGAGAACTGAACCATGGGGACAACATGAAACAAATTCAGAAACCCTAGGGCACTGGGTAAAAACAACTCACCGACATGCTTCCGGATGCTCCTACTCCGTCGAATCAATGGTCGAAGAAGCTCTAGGTCGCAGAAACCCTAGATGGATGAACACACATTACGGATCCAGCACGGATTCAGAGCGGATTCAGGCAGAAATTCCAAAAAAAATAGAAGAGCGGAGGTGAGGGGATAGGACGAGAAACTCACGGGGAAGGCGGCGGTTGCGGCACGTCGACAGAGAGGCGGCGGTGGCGAGGAACTAGGCGGTAGCGTCCTCCAAAACGCTCGGCGCAGGGACGATAAGGACGAGGAACTATACAGCGTCCCGCAGGTCGATCCGTGCAGGGAACTGGACGGCGAGAAAGGTTGCGCGAGAGGAACTCGACGGCGGCGCCAGGGACGCTCCGCGCCGTCGTCGTCGCCTCCGTCGTCTTCCTCTCGCGGGTGGGTCGACGCCGCGCAGGGAGTGCTCCGAATGGGAAAGGGGACGGGAGCAAATGACAGAAACGTGAAATGAGAGGATGACGTGGACGACTGTGAACCACCCGATGGGGGATGATCGGACGACGCGTGACCCGGAGGATGGAACGGTTCCATCCCCCGGGGGAATACTATCATTACCCTGGGCAAAAACGGTCTCATGTGCCAAAAGTAGCCGTCGGCCAATTCGGATGACGTTTTTTCTGTCCCGTTTACACGTGTTGGTTCTAGGACCAGGATTTGTCTGTGGGTTTACTGACGATTTTGGGCTATGCTATGGATTAACCCGTACCTCTGGTCTATTTGTTGCCATCAGGAAGTCGGTGTCCGGTATATTCACGTAACGATCTGATTCCGAAAAAGGTGATTTCCGCGTTACGTGTCCGTTTCCACGTGGCTAGTTGCGTTCCGGCTATGACGGTATGTCAGTTGTATTGGTTGTTGCCTTCGGAGAATTGTTGCCCCTAACGTTGACGTTGCAACACCCACGCGCCGTGGGAGAGTAAAATCGTGGAATATAGGGTTTGAGAGGATCTTCTGTTCATTTTTTGTGTGTGGGAGGAATATTTCTACAATCCTTTTGTCTTCTTTTACGGTTTTGTTAGATCTCAGGCGTCTGAGATTTTTTTCAAGTCTCAATCATCTTAGAAGAGTGCAATCTTAGTTAAAAGAAAAGTGCAACTTTTTGCACTTTTCTCTTACACTTTTCTCGAGTGATCGAGACTTAAGAAAATCTTAGACGCATGAGACTTAGACAACCCCTTCCTTTTTTTAGAAGCACTTTATCGCCAACTCGATACTTTCTTTTTCCAAACAAAGGGATGTCCAACCTTTTCTTTTCTTTTGATTTTACAACGTAAAGGGAATGTCCAACCTTATTTTTTTAGGAACACCTGTACCTTTATTCATACTCGCAATGATTACAGGCACACTGTTTTGGATCAATTATCAATTTTTTTACAAATTAACTCCTATAACTAAGAATTATAATCAATCTCTTGGAGACATCTTCACCATGATATCAATCTTCGCAAGAAGAAATAATGTCTCAACTTCAGTAAAGGGATTGCAATTGGGCTGGAGCACCATTCACCTGCACGAAACTTGATTACCGAGAGAGATTTCTAAAAGCCCTCTGAGTTGCCCATCCAAAAATATAGAATGCCATGAGGGATAAACGTTCTGGGTCGGAGATGATCCCTTAAATTTGCAGACCATGAAACCAAAAAAATCTCCACTATAACGTCGAATAAAGATTCCAACTTCACAAATAATCAAATGAATGAAATTAACATGACACTATAACATATACTCACCAGAACTAAATAATCGGTTTGCGAGAACATAAGTTTCTCTATCTTCATAACACCGCCAAAGTAGAGTAGATTTATTCGCAGAAACACTACAACCATCACTAGAATTTGTGACGAATGGCTCAAAATTCAAGATGGCAGCCACAGACGTGGGAACAAGAAAATCAGCGGGTTTCGTTCAATGTGACTCATAAGAGGCGGAGACTTGGAACATTTTTTTAAGCATATGGTACAGTACAATTGATCATTCTTTTTGGAGGGGAGATCATCTTTTTGCTGGATCTCTCCGGTTGGAGTCCTCTCCTAACAACTGGGTCGCAACTGTCTTTTGGCACAGGATCTGCAGCTGCAGCGGTTGACAGTGTCCACGGATTGTCTATCGGTGGCAAACAACATGAGTACCTTATACAAAGAGCTACATCGTTGTCCTACATGAAATAAATAGGGCCTCCCGCCCCCGACTTGTTTAGGGAGGTGTCGTTTAGACATGAGAGTAGAGTATCAAACTCGAAAGCACATAGATTGGCACGATCAGCTGTTTCTAGTAGCGTTGGACGCCAGGTTTGGCTCCTCCAGCCCCCTGATTGTCTTTGTATTCCAAACAATATTTTGATTCAATAAAGTGCCATGGTTTCCCTCAAAAAAAAAAAAACTAGAAACTGAACCTTCCCTAAGAAAAAAAAAACCCAGAAACTGAACCTAGCATGCTGGGCTACTGGACTGGAGTATGAGGCCGGAGCCCATTACGCGGACCAGGCCGAAAGCTCGCAACCCAACAGCCCACACTACAACATGGCTCGCCCTCCTCCCGTCCCTTCTTCCACCAACACTCCACTCCCACCAGAACTCTAGGGTTTCCTAACCACCCCCGCAACCCCCACGAGCACCCTACTCGATCGAAACCCCCCTACCACCACCTCCGGCGGCGATGTCGACAGCGGCGGCGCAGGGCGGCGAGAGGCCGGCGCTCAGGAAGCCCGTTTTCCTCAAGGTTGACCAGCTCAAGCCGGGCACTAACGGCCACAACCTCGTCGTCAAGGTCGTCAGCGCCAACCCCGTCCCGGGCCGCGTGCGCCCTGGTGCCCCCGCTTCCTCCTCTGCCCGTGCTCCCCGTATCGCCGAGTGCCTCGTCGGCGACGAGACTGGTTGCATCATCTTCACCGCCCGCAACGACCAAGGTGATTCGGCTGGCGCATCATCCTTAGCGTTGGCGTCAGTTGCTTTATGATAGATTTATTAGGACCCCTTGGTGGTCGTGCGCTGATCTGTTCGGCGGATTCGTAGATAATAGTAGTCTCTTAACGGTTAGGTGCTTCGGCTTAAAACGTGTTTTCCTATAATTTTCTGTAGCTTTATAAGCTAAAAGTGGCGACGACATGATAAGACTAAGAGGGCGCATGTCTTCTTTCTATCTCAATGGGTGTGGAAGCCACTTCCTTTTACAAAGTCACATGTTATACGATTAGAGGTGCTATCCTGTTATCCTGATGCTTGCCATTACATTATTTTAGACGGTGGGAACATAGAACTCTGCTCTTCCCGAATTTCCCATTACTAGACACTCATAAGTTGCACTGTTTTGGACAGCAGGGACAATCATTAGAATCTCGAACTAACCAAATGCAGTACATTGTTCATACCAAAACAGTGGAAAGGGAGAACGCCTTTCTTCATATCATACAGCACAAACAGTCTCCCACGACGCGAACCAGATTACGTGTTCTGGCTGCAGTGTCTTCCAGTGCAGCCAACCAGCTGACCGTTCCCAGATCCTAGTCCTAGAGAACACTCTCTGCACCAGCTGACACGACCTGTGGCCCTTACTATCAGCATCTGCCTATTAATTGATCCAATAGTTTTTGATAAATTAAGACACAGGAAGGATCAGCAGATATCTTATGCTGAAAACAACCAGACTTTTCTGGCATTTATGGAAGTTGACATAGCGATCTTATTCCAACATAATTATGAAACTAAATAGAATAATAGGTGATGCATAAAGTGAATAATTTCTAATGAAATGTGAAGTACAATTAGTTGGGTGCACACTGAACAAAAGGTGTCTTCTGTTTTGTGGGTCATCTGCACAGTTGAGTTGAGTTCACATTTGGTATTATTCCAATACAGCAGAATACTCTTGTCCTTTTTTGTAGTGTGGTATTGTGTTCTTTATATCCAAATGAGGGCACTATTCTTGTAGCTGCAGGCTTCCGAAGTTTGGATGATTGTAATAATTGTATACTTTTGAGTGTCTGCTTGAGCTATTATTTCACCATTACATGCATGAAAATATCTTACATACCATATAAATAGTGCAATTTCTCTGGCCTTTGATCTTATACTTTTATGTTTGTGAAGGGACTTGGATGCTTGTAAAACTATTGCATATGCAATTGGCTTAGTTTCAAAGTGTGGCGAAATAACGGGTGGGAAAGCATAATGGCATCACTTCTTTCATCTGTTAGTTAATTGCGTAGCCAGAAAGCAGCAGCAGTACTATCTTCTTTATTGCCTTCACAAATATGCTAGGAATCCAGTCATGCCATTTTTCAGATCCTTTATGTTTTTTTTTTGGTTGCTTTTGGTCATGTACAAGATTCATTATCTATTTGGTGATGCATGTACCATGGTCATTGTACAAGATTCATGATCTATTTGGTGATGCATTACATTGGACTGATAGTATACTCTCCCAATGCAGTTGACCTGTTGAAGGCTGGTGCCACAGCGATCTTGCGCAATGCTAAAATTGACATGTTCAAAAGCTCGATGAGGCTTGCGGTGGACAAGTGGGGGCGGGTGGACTCAGCAGAACCTGCAAGCTTTACAGTGAACGAAGAGAACAACCTGTCACAAGTAGAGTATGAATTAGTTAACGTGGCCGAGTAATTGTGGAAGTTTTCCAGCCCTTTTCCTGCCATAAAAGTGAAGTACTATGAATGAATGCTATGAAGCCTTTGCTAAGCTTTGCTTATTTCGTATGATGGTAGTAGATAAGATCAAGATTGTATCATCACTTAAGTTAGAATGTTGTGGATTA